>VDFB02251973.1:0-363332 GCA_007258455.2 Sequoia sempervirens | reverse complement strand
CATAGGTTCATAACTAATCTAAAAATTATCCATTCATTACTCAGGTTTATTTCACTCGTGTAACAATGAACTTGGTTCAAATTTGTCCTAGACTTTCAAATTCAAAATTAATTATGGGTATGACTCCTTTCCAATTAATCTTTAACTATCGAGTTGATTATGAATTATTCAAATTTGTACATAGGGTGTTATATAAAAGAAAAAATCTCTAATTCATCATCCACGTCAAAGCATAACATTAGCATGCCATTAAAAGTTGCATGTGTTTAGGCATATCAATGATTACTTAGCATGTCTTTGATCCTATCACTAGCATACATATATTAAATATTAATATATATAAAATACGCCGAGAGTTATCCTTCTCGAGGCATATATTTTCGTCATTTTTTAAAACCACATATATGCTACAAAATATAACTACACATATAGATAAGCATTTAGTTAACAATAACCATAAAGACAACGTAGATTATTTGACTGAAAATTATTAAAATCATATATTTTGAAAAGATGTATGGCACACTTTTTTAAAACCACATATATGCTACAAAATATAACTACACCTATACGTAAGCATTTAGTTAACAATAACCATAAAGACAACATAGATTATGTGATTGAAAATTATTAAAATCATATTTTGAGAAGATATATGACACACATTTTTTTAAACCACATATATGCTACACAATATAACTACACATATACATAAGCATTTAGTTAACAATTACCATAAAGACAACATAGAGTTTTGTTTTTACATGAACTATTTTCACCAATGTATTAATAAATCCATGTTTCAAAAATTTAATAGTTTTTGACATATGAAAGCATTGAACAAAAAATAAGAACAATTGTAGGAATTTTATACATTATCCAAGTAAACTTGAAATTCTTCAACAATACGATTGGCATCGCCTTCGTTGTATTGTTCATTGTAGAATAATTCAGTCAAGAAGCTACAAAATGCAGCTAGTTTCTTATACATGGCATGGAATTTTTTAACAACTACTTCAATTGTGATCACTTCTTCTTCTTCAATTGCATGTGCTTGGTTTGTTGTCACTTCAAGTTGTGCAACAATTTTATCACAGTTCTCTGAAATGGATCTTCCAAATTTTTCAATTTCAGTTTCAATAAATCCATTTGATTTTATTGAAACATTCAATGGATTTGTTATATATTTTTCTGACGTAGTATCTGGAACATCATTTATTTCATTTTGTTGTACATGATTTTCCATGACCTAGAAGGAAAGATAGCGAGATTAATTTATATTTCAAGTATAAAAACTATTGAATATGTGAGTTAAGTATATGAAACATACTAATTTTTTTAATTATGATGTAAAATATGAAAAATCCACATGGATACCAATTTATTTTCAAATTTACTACAAAACATTTGAAACATTTCAAATTAACATAATTATGTCCAATTTTAAATACATAAAACATAAAAGAATCGAAAGTAGCATAACCATAAAAATCATACAAATATATTGTATTTGAAAATTTGATATTTATTGGAACAAAATTGAAGAAAATGTGTTTCATCAATTATCTTCTAACATTTTCAGTCTATTCTCTTCAGCCTTTCTCTTGGCAAGTTGTCTACCATTTTTCATTTTCTCATAACGGTCATATGTCAATGGTGGCATAATTCTTAGCCCATCTAGAGACTTTACACGGGATATGGCAACAAATGTCAATCCTATTCTTTCTCTTGGCCCTATATCAACAGTGGTTTTTGAAAGAGCCAAACCCTGTGATTTATGAATTGTCAATGCCCAAGCTAATCTTAATGGTATTTGGATTGTCCTCCCCCTTTGTATTGTTGTAATTGGAATTATGTTTGGATTACGATCATCAAATGGTATTCTTGAATAGTTGTCAAACTCAACCATTACATATGTTGGTGGTTCTGGTGGACCACTTCCAAGTTTGTATACAATCTTTCCAATATATCCTAGAGCTTCATTTATAAGACCTACTTGTATCCAAAGATTTGAAGTCAACATTACCCTAGCATCCTTACAGGTCAATAATTCAAGATCAAGCTCATCGTTTGAGCATCTTCTATTGCATTAATACTTCCTGATTTTGTTGCAACACTACGTGCAATAGGATGCTTCAATGAGTATAGCATTTTCTTGTTATGGTTATGTACATTATCATTTGTGGAGAGCAAATGAACACCATTGTCAAACTCCTCGTTACTTGCTACATCTATGGTAATAGTAGTTCTTGTCATAAGTAATTTCCAATCATCAATTGTGGGGTTTGCATCTCTCAGATTTGTTAAAAGTTGACGAAACCTTTGTTGGTTGATGTTTTGTCCATCTTGTCTAAATATTTTATCCAAAGTAACCACATTTTTGAATTATTCTCATAGTAACTTAGCTCGTTTGTTGCTATCATATGCTAGTCTATTATTAACATGAGGCAATTGACCCAAATCTCCAACAAAAATGATAGATATTCTAAAAGAAAATTGATAACAATTATTTTCAATACTTTATAACTTCGTAGTTATAAAATTTTCATATATATGAATTTTATGTATTACAATAAAAAATAATTATTTTTGTTAATCATAAAGATAATATACCTACAAAGTTAATATCTGCATTTTGTGGGAATTCTTGTTGGAGTCAAGAATCTATGTTCTCTAGCAATTTTTGACCAATGAAGCTCATTTCATCAATCAAAATATACTCGACGTGTGCTATTTCTTCTTGAAAACTTGTTAATCTCATTCCTTCCAATTGAGCAAAATCTCTTATTGGGATTCATAGTTTTGAATGAACTGTGGATGCTCCTATGTTGAATGTTGCAACTCCAGTTGGTGCAAGTAATGGAAGAGGAGAACGGCCTAGATTTGCTTCATTTTCAAGAGCTTGACTAATAGCACCAATTAGACATGACTTTCCTATTTTTGTTGTTCCTTGAATTATCATCAACAAGGCTGGTGCATTTTGATTATTATGGTAGTGTGTCATGATTATGTTGAGTGCCTTTTTTTGTTTTTCACTAAGGGTTGTGTAGTCTATACACTGTGGTATCTTATCATGTATGAGACACCCATGTTCTCCCATGCTTCTTATGAAATTCATTGCTTGATTTGTATACATTTCACCTTGATATTCACTACACCAATATGTTTGTCTAACAACATCTCTTCTTCCCAACATATCTATTTCAGAAACTTGAATATTTTTACCATGATGTAGTTCAGATATTATTTCCCATTCATGCTCTATAATATTTATTTGAATAGCTTCATTGTCTTCAGTTTCAGAATCACTATTGTTTTCATCATTTTCTACAATTGTTATTCATTCCACGTGCCAAGGGTTATAATGGGGTGGCTCATTTTCTTGTGGTATCGACCTCATTAATTTATGCTCCATGTCCCGAAAAGTTTGGTACAATGTCAATTCGAAAACAAGGTTAATCAATTGCTCCACGACTGGCGCTGGAGATATGGTCACAAAATACTCACGACAACCAGCGCCCATCTGGCTCCCATTGTCTTCTGCTGAGTTCATATGTCCAGAATCCCCATGTTTGCATCGATCAATATTACACCTTCATTGAAAAAATGCCTTGTTTCCCCATATTGACTGAAAGATTTTTTGTTTGTTCTTGTTCTTATCATTCACCTTCGTTTGTTCTCCATTTTATTCAGATTAGCAAAACCTTCTCTACTAATGAGTCCATTTTTCTTAGCTCAGTATGCTTTCTGCAGACTTGCAAAAACCTGCATATCATGTTGGATCATTAGCATTTTCTGTTTTAGGCATCATCTCAGTATCTTTGTTGCATACTTTTAATATTTCATCTGGCTGTGGCGGAAAAACCAGTTAATCTAAATGCTCGGGTAAGCATGTGTTCGTGTGAAGGTTTACTTTCCTCATGTTCCGGCAAAACAGGTATGGCACCGCCTATTTTATTCTTCGCCTCCATTTTGGATCTTCCGATTAATGGCGAACGCATTGCTATAAATGTGGTGGTGGCTGTGCCGGAATCATGGCAGCCATCAGGCGGTGGCGCAAAACGGTAAAGAATGATTTTACCTAAGGCAACTGTTCCTCACTTTCTGGGGTATGCACCCTCCTTACACACTGTGTGTTGCTCTACACAGTTTAGTATCTCTTCATAGTCACGATCAACAATTGTCTTCGCAAGTTGTCTTGTATTTTTAAGAGATTGATGTTGAGATTTTTTTTGGAATGCCTACAAATAAAAATACAAATAAATATAGTAGTTATATTATAAACTACAAATAATTTAAATCATATATTGTGTGTATATGTTTTACATTTTTCAACATGCTTGTATGTTTCATTGACGTGGATCTTGTCTAGGATTCCATGCTTGAACAATAGAATGGAAATATCCTTCTACACTTTTTCGTTGCTCTTCATTTGACCAATCCAAGTTGTCCATATTTGGTGCTCCATGTAACCATATGAATCCATGCACATGCGGTGAGCCCCTATGTTGTCACTCATATCTAGACCAAAAACATTTAACATTCATTCATTTTTCCAATATTTTGTTATGAACATTGAATTTCTTGAGAGCATGTAGTGTGCACCTATATGAGGATATTCAATAACATTTTGTTTTTTCCAAATTTGAGCCTCTCGTGGAGTAGTTGGTGGTGTTCCTAGCATCAATGCATATATGTTGCACTCAAGGTGAAGAATATTGTAGGAGATCCTATTTGATGAAGCATGTGAGTCAATTCTACACAATATGTTTTCCAATATGACCTTGTGCCCCTCAATGTTGTTCTAAATTGCATCAACTTGTCAGCTAGACGAGACTGTGGCATGTTTTCCATATGTTCACACAACTCATTGATGGTGATCGACATGTCATGAAAACTTCTTTTTTTTACAAATACAGCTAATGAATTTTGTGCACAATGTATCATTATCATGTTCATCATGAAATATCTAAATCTTGGATGTTGACCAAAACGATGATCCATATACCGCAAAAAATGCTTAACAAATTCATGTAGATGCACTCGCCTCATTTGTGGTTCTAACCAAACACATCTACCATCAAGGAAAAATGTTGGGAATGTCGTATGAAGTAATCCTAAAGTGACATATTCATAGATAGGAGATGCACCAATTTTAGGCCAATAAATCAACATTGTTGAATTTGCATAAGGGTTATTAACCCATGCTTGAATCAATTCCATTTCTCTTTGAGAATTAGGTGGCCTAGAAGCCATTGATGTAGTATGCTCAATTATATTACCTTCATCCATCTCCATGATTGGACCCACAAATATAATTTCATTTGAATCAGAATCAGATTCCATATGCACTGTTTTTATTTTGTTGAAAATATTTTCATCATAATTTATTGCTAGACCATTTAGAGCATTTTCATTGATTATAACATCTAAATAAAACTTATCATGGTCTACTTTGTATTTTAATGCCTTGTATACACAGTCCCTATTGACTGTGAAGTTATAATTTATGCCACGTTGATCCCTTCTTTGAACAATGATGATTGGCAACTCTTTTATTGAATGTGGAAAAACTTTTGAAATGTATTCCACGTTTTGTGGAAAACTTATCGTGTGTCCTTTGTATATATATTTACCACCTATTGCATGGGTAACTTGTAATACTGGGCTAATGCTTGCAATCAACATTTCTTCTACTTGAGTCAATTTTGCAAGCTCCTTTGGTTGTGGCCCAGGATCCATATTATTTGTAATTGAAAATCTATTATTTCCTTTCTCTTGTCGACATTTGTTGCATATAAGACCTTCAGAGGTACGATATACTTTCATTCCTATATAACATTCTCAACAAACATAACACATGTTTGGTGTTCTTAAGCTATCTAATTGATGTTGAAATTGCATTTGAAATCTATTGAAATTAGTTTGAAATATTCTATTTGGGTTTGGTATGTTTTCTATATTGTCTTATGGAGCTAAATGCATGCCAATCTGAGGCCCATGTTGAGGTGTTTTCTGACACATGTTCTACTAATCTCGAATTTTCATTTTGTACGTTGAACTCAATATTTTCATTAAATGGGTGATTGTACCTTTCACTTGATTGGGGATCAACTTGTTGCATTACTTCTCTTTCAAATTAGAAAATTGTTTAGATGTTCGTTGACGACCATTTCTATTCACATTTGCATCATCTCTATTTTGAATTTCCAATTCTTCTACTGTTACTTCTACCCTTTGTCTAGCATATCTTCTCTATCTGTCAACTTCATTACGTCTTCTTCTTTGTTCTTCCCTTTCAACATCTGTCATGGTCTCTTGTCATCTTCGATATTCTCTTTGATACTCTCTTTGATATTGTCTTCTTTGTTCATCTGATTCATATGTTATTCTCGGTAGCACCATTGCTAGAAAATAAAATATATCTTAACTAAATTAAATTTTATATTCTTTCAACATTGTAAAGGTGAAGAAGCTTGGAATAGAATAATTAAAGTGAAAGAATATTTCAAGAGAAAAATAAAAAAAAATATAACTTTGACATCATATTTTTAGAAATTTAGAGTTGAAAAATTAAAAGTGCAATGTTGGAACTATTTATGATTTATTCACTAAATATATTGGTACTGGAAGGAATCATAAATAGTTCCACTGTTGCACTTAGTGGATAATTTAGATGTGAGTTTTCGATAGTGATGCCTGCATATATTTTGGAGTAAGTTCCAAATCTTTGTTTTCATCCTTATGATAACTTTTACACTTCATCCTAAAAATGAAACTTCAAAGAATATTTACTTCTATTTTAAATTGCATATATTTAGGAGTAAATTCCAAATCTTCATTTTCATCTTTATGATGACTTTTACACTTCATCGTAAAAATGAAACTTCAAAGAAGATTTACCAAATATTCAATAACTAAATATTCAATATAATTATTCATAACATTTGCAAATCAACTCAATTAATCTTAAATAAAATTGGTTTGGAAATTCTAAGATTTAATAAATCATTAGAATTTGAAAAAATTGAATGAAAAACTCTAAGATGTTAGGGTTTGTGATAGTTGGGATATATAAGCTCCGTTATTAGGGTTTGCAATTGATAAAGTATTAAACCTTCATTTTAGTTTATCCTGGTAATGGTATACTTGAAGAGATTGCAACTGGAATGTGATTCATAATGCTACAAATTTTTTGATTGAGAACTATTAACAAAAACACTTGAAGAGTTACATCATGCATGTCAAAAAACATCAAATCAAGAACAATCCAACACTAGAAATTAAAAATGAAAAACTTGATTTGATAAGAAGACATCCTATCACATGTGCACGTTATTATTGGCATAGAATTAATGCAATGAAAAAATCAATATTAACAGACAATTCCTTTTTTGGAACCATTTCAAATTATTTTTCTATAACTAAATTTCAAATTGTGGAAATGAACATGATCATTTCCTCTTATGGATTAGAGAAGCGCCAATTTATGTAAGAGACAACAACACGACTATTGAACAATTTGTAGACAACTACATTACTTGTAACACCGAACATCTACACCCTGGTATAGCTATGATGTTGGAAGAATGAAGAAGGAGACCTTCAGTCTATTGTCTTTGTTGTCATTGATGCCAACATTGTTTTATATCTAAATATCTACTCATTTGGTAAACTATGTTTGTGCTATTTCAATCCAGTAATCTGATCTGGAATCTTTCTAAAGTGTATTATGGCTCATACAATTTTGATATGTTTTTCAAGTGTCTTAGATGCAGTTGTGTTCGGGGAATCAACAATTCTAGTCAAATGGGTTGAAAGATTTAAATGTCAGAAGTTCAACTTATAGTTTTGTTGTGTTTCTCTTTTGCCTGACTTAAGGTGCATGTTTCATGAAGGGTTGTCTTTTAGGTCTAGGTTGACCTAAATTATGTCTTGCACTTTTAGCTTTGAGTGCCAAATAAATTTTGTTTTGTGGCCGACAAGATATTTTGAACTATGTATTCTTACATCCAATTAGGCCAACCTAATTGATGTATGAACCATGTGTATATGGAATATCTTTGTGTTGAGCGTATATATATATATATATATATATATATATATATATATATATATATATATATATATATATATATATATATATACTCGGGATATACATAGATGTGTGTGTGTGCGTTTTTGCGAGATAGGTAGAGAGAGATGAAAAGAAGTGATGATGTGATATGGTAGTTACCGTACATCTGCATTCTGGTACATAGCTTTCCATCTTTCATAGCTTAATTGGAACTATACTTGACACTTAGAAGGTGCATTCTTTTTAGTTCACATCTTTGGTAGTGAGCCATATATTTTTGTATTATGGCGGTAATCCATATCTATGTACTTCGGTTGTGAGCCTTTCAAGGATAGCGTGTCTTGATAGTGAGCCATGTAATATCTTGTTATTGGTTATAATATATTGTGAGTTAATCCTCACTGTTGTTTTTCCCACTTTGGTTTTCCACGTAAAAATCCTGGTGTCTATGTGTTGTGTAATGTTATGTTCATTTCCATGTTCTTTCTTACTACTGTAGCAAGACACATTGTAATAATTGGATGGTTAGTAATCAATTAGTTTAGTAGAATCTTGATTCACCCCCCTCTCAGTATTCAGTGTGTTCAACATATGATACACAAACACCACCACACAAAACAACGTAGAAAGTCTAAAAAGCAAACTTGCAAATATAATTTTCCACTTCTGCCAATGAATAAAACCACAATTTTGGAACCATCTAAACATAATGAGGAAAATATAATTTCAATAGTAACAAAAATACTATCGACTTTACAACAAGCAAACTATGACAATCCATTATCGTTTCAAATGTTCATAAACAAAATTAATATTAATGAAGATGAATACATAATTGCCATCAAATCTACAATCCATAGGCCTACAATATTTTTGAAGAGGAAACCATTAGACATATGGAATAATAGTTTTGCTAGAACAATGCTAGAAATATGGAAAGCAAATAAAAATGCACAATTGGTATTGAATGCATATGCTGCAACAATGTATTGTAGCTTGTATATGAAAAAGTAGACAAGTCAATGACAAATGCATTCAAAATAATTCATAAAGATCACGAGAAAAATAGTATCAATGCTATAAATATGATTGGTAAACTTGGAAACACATTACTCAATTTACAACAAATGTCTTCACAACAAGTGGCTCACATTGCTTTATCACTTCCATTAAACTATAACTCAAGAAAATGTGTATTCATTGGTACAAGAAATGAAGATGAGAGAAAAATTGTCTTAAAATCAATGAAACACTTGAGCAAAGAACCAGATGATTCAAAAAATGTAACATCAAAATCGTTGATATATCACTATCTTGCAAGATCTGCAACAATTTCATACATTTGTCTTGCAGATTTAGTTTTAAAATATAGAAAAGATGGTCAAAAATTACAAAGCAAAGTTGAAGCAAATATTATACGTTTTGTAAACTTCAACAAACATATTGACTTAGAAAACCGTTGTAGAGAATAGTTACTACTATGTGTACCATTTACACAAAGTGAAAAAACACTTATATATGGTTTCAAAACATGGCACAGTGCTTATTTATATCATGAAAATATTATTAGATCAAATCACATAAAATACAACTACAAAGTCAACCCTATGTGGGGTGACATTGACAAAGCTATTGATGAAATCAATACAAATAATGATCACATAAAAAATAAAATCCTTATTGAAAATCATACATCAAACAAAGAACAATATAACATACAATTAGATATTGAAACAGTAAAAGTCAACTAACCAAACAAAATATTTCAAAACAAATTTGAAATTGCAAAACATCCTAAAATTACAAACAATACTAAATACTATAGATTGAGACGAATGTTAAACAAATAACAACAAATAATTGTAAAAGACATCACATTGAAAAAAACAAAGAACAACAAAGCACCATTACACGTGTTCTAAACAAGAGGAACTAGAACATGCAAGACATTTACTGCAAAAGCCATATATCAAACCCTTATTTGCATATACAACACATCTATTGATAATGATCCAGACAAACCAAAAGGTCTAATACTTGTGTATACATGAAAAGCAACATACAACATAGGTGGAATTACAATACATTTAGCATTACACATGCCATTTAACAAGTCAAAATTCATCCCATTGAGTTCTAAAATATTAGATGCAATGTCAAAGCATTATCAACAACTCTGTGTTGTATTAATAGATGAAATTTCTCTAGTGGGTGCAAGATTTCTATGTTACATTGATAAACGATTACGAGACACAATGCAAACCCCTACTAGCTATTTTGGAAATGTTGATATGATTTTTTGTGGTGATCTTTACCAAGTACAACCTGTACAAGATTCTCTAGTATTTGAGAATTCTCTGACATTAAATGAACTAATGCCATATAACTTTTGGAAACAAAATATAAAATGCTATGCATTGCAATCAACCATGCGACAAAAAGATGAAAATTTTGTTGCAATACTCAATAGAATCTGAATTGGATCTCAAACAATTGAAGACTTAGAGTATTTAAATAAAGAATGTTTATGCTCATCGCCAATAGAACCAATTCCCTTTCCTATTCTATGGAAGAAAAGATGTCAACACACACAATCAGTCACACATGGAGAGATAATTATATTGAATGTAATTGACAAACATGAAGACAATTTTAATGCAATTCCATTGTATGACCATTCAATTAATCTACCATATCAAATACTCTCAAAACCTAATATGCTAGTTGAAATGTATGCTAGCAATTACGACAAAGAAGATGGGCTAGTCAATGGATTAGATGGAACATTCGAAGCATACACAAAATACACTAATTTCAACATCGTTTGGATCAAATTCAATGATTCACAAGTTGGACATCAACAAACTAAAAGATTGGCACAATGTTATAGTGCAATTGCATTGAAAAAAGTTGGACACCCATACTTCACATTGCAAAGCCTACAAAAAACCTATACAACTAAAATAAATTGACTATTGGAAAACAATTTCCAATACAACTAGCATGTGCTTGTACTATTCACATAACACAAGGCCTTACAATGCAAGCATTATCATTTGATCCATCAGGCATAAACAAACATGGATTGGCATATACAACACTTTCATGTACAATAACAATTGACACATTGTTTTTGTTAGAACCTCTTACACAAAACCATTTCAAAGTGAAAAAAAGTGATTACCGAAATGTCACACCTACAATCAATAACAAATTGGGAGTTTGAAAATGAAGAACTACAAAGCATTAGCAACAAACATTTACTATTAACCACATTCAATACTTGTAACATAACTCTACATATTGAAGACATACTTAATGACCACGATATAATGTCATATGATATTATCTGTCTACAAGAAACACATATGCAACTATCGAAACATAATAATCAATTCCACAATTTTAATCATTTCTCAACAAATCACATAGTGGTGTAACAACTTTTCCTAAAAATAATCTATTAATTTAAAAAATAGTGCAACATAAAACAACAAATGTAGAAGCTATAACAATAACAATAACTTTGACAAGTGATTAGATGAACATATGTAATCTATATGCAAGGCCCAATGCACCACTAACAAAAAATATAACAATCACAAACAAAGCATTCTCCTATGTAAATCTACCATCGACCTTATATATTGTATGTAAATCTACCATCGACCTTATATATTGTAAGTGACTTCAACATTGACATGTCTGTGGATAATGACCAAAAAAAATTGCTATTAAATTACATGCACAATTCCAATATGCATTTTTTGTTATATTAATTAAACCACGTCTCTAAACCACTAATTGACTATATTTGGTGTAACATAAACACAAACATATTGTATTTACAAATCACAAGCATATTGGAGTGATCACAATCCAATTTATATTAAGTTTGAAATAAATGAAAAATTTAAATCCAATTAATAAACACTATTCTAGACATAAAAAATATGTAAATCAAACAAAAACACTTTTAATCAATTAACATTTGTTCTAAACATACTCACAACCAACACTACATATAGTATTTTTACAACTTCTCATTGATAATTGTATAAAAAACTAACTATAAGAGAATCTACAAAAATCAAACACAATGACTTATTACATTATAAACTAAAACTACTTATGCTTTTGCAAATCAAAGTTATACATACAAATAAGAATATTAGAATCACGTGTGGGAGGCTGGATGTTGGAAAGAACAACAACTAATAGGTACGATCCTTCTTCCCAAATCATAACACCTGTTTTGGCCAGTACTCTGTATTGAACGAGGCTCTTCACCTCTTCCCTTGATTCGTATGAAATATAACAGAGATTTCATGTGGTGGCAGCGATTCTTAAATGAATCTAGTTGGCTCCTCGAGAGCAACATGCTAGGACTATTTAGGAGCTTTGAAGCAGACGGTGGTGGCATTCTACTAGATGGATATGCCAATTATGCTGCGTTGCTCCAAAATGCAGACAGCCTTCTTTTGTATAACAATGTTACATCAAAATAGCAGTTAGAATACTGTAAGTAGAAATGGTTGGCTTTCCTGGTTAGGATGATATTTGGAAGTTTGAAATGGGCACTCAGTGCTAGTTGTTTGATTGCTCCGTTCCCCATTGGGCTAAACAATCTATAATTTTTTGCTCTAATATAATCTATGCAGCTAGGCTGCGTTTTACGAATAAAAAAAAAGAATATTAACATGAATTTATTTTTTTCATAATGACGATGCATCATCATCCATATGTCCTATCTTTGATCATCCATAAACTATATCTTAAACCTTAATATAATTTTTGAGTGAGCATATTAACATTTTGAATCTTTCTTGTAGCAAACAATGAAATCCAACAAGAGAATGGAATAAAACCAAAAAAGAATACAACAAATATCCAAAAGGTGAATAGCATGTCTATGTTCAATTATACTATCCAAATTAGTCTTGAAAACAATAAATTCAATTCCTATCATCATTGCAGATCTAAAAGCAAAAAGAAAAATGCAATATCAATTGAAGAACTTCAATCCCACAAAGTTGGAAATATATTTGAAGGAGATGTCATTGTCATCTACAAAACTAGTATGGACAAAACAAACAATACAAAAGATGTACTTCGTGTAGATTTAACTGATGAGAAAGTTGAGATGACAATTACTATCAATATAACTAGTGTCATTGTCAAACAACATGAAGCAAAGATAGTTCCAAGAACAACTATTTGCATTACAGATTTTCAAATTGCACCTAAAACTAACTACGACTGTGGTCATTGCGACTGCATACTGATTTTGGAAAACACAAGCACGACTAAAGTCATACTGTGCATGCGTGAATATTACAAATTCATACCAACCAACACCATCATACAACTTCTTACAAATGAAGACAACTATGCAATTGGATTTGTAGGGGCAATTATGGCCAACACTAAGAGAACTTTCCAATTTCTTGTTGATATAACAGATGGAGATTCTAAATTTTACAAAGCATAGGTACAAATATTCTTCTAATTCTTTAATTAAATGTAATTTAAAACAATTATTTCCTACCAATTTTGTTAAATAAAGAATAATTTTCATATATTTAAACATGTCCACAATATAGGTACAAATACATGAGAATTTGGAACATCACTTCTCTACAATGGAAGATCAAATTCGTCTCAATGAATATCCAATAATGATATTTAGAAACATTGTAAAGTAACAAGATGGAAAATAGAACATTCTTTGTACATGTCAATCAACATACATTGGCAAATTGAATAACAAGAGGGCCTTGATCATCTGAACAATTTGCTACATTCAACATTTGAGGTAAGTAAATAGGCACCTTTGAAATTCTAAACTATGAAGAATATGATGAAACAATAAAATAATATATGTCTTTGTTATATCTCGCAACTTTATGGAACCATAAAAATAGCTAATATGTTTTCAAATCCTTTTCATGCTTTTTGTCCAAGCTGCAACTATAAATTTGATACATATGGAGCACTACAAGAGCAAACTGCTTATTGTATTCAATGCAATCAACAAACTGCATATATCTACTCTCACTACCTTAAAGTGACATTAACAATCGACAATATAAAAACAAGAGTGTTCCATGGACAAATCTGTTATTCAGCTATTGCTTCCTGAATTACTAAACATTACTTATGAAGAATACATTGATGATAAATCATCAATTGTTCTCATCCTACGAGATTTCCGCAATAAAGAACAATTCACATTCAATCAAAACAACCTTATAACCAATGCAAAATGTATTGAAGAATGATCAACATATCATATGACTAGGTATGCTTATACTTCACAACCACGTAACTTAATTTAAATGTTGTGTTTCTATACTACATTATTTTTTCAAAGATTATCACATAAAACAAAAACAATGTCCTCAGCCACCTTCATACATTTTTTGCAGGAAGCAATGTCCAAAAGAACGTGATTTGACATCTTCAAAAAGGAGAATCAGTATGACATCTTGAACAAGCACAATAAATATGCAATATTTAAATATGTTTAGGCTTTTGATCTCAAAATAATGACTACAAGAAACAATTATATAATTATCTATTACCAATTGTAATGTATTGATCAAAGTGGTCTATAAAGAAACATAATATATACTTTTTACATTTATACTCATATCTATTTATTATTAGATGCAATGATTAATACTATATAAGGCTTTCTTAAACAAACAACATGTTACAAATTTGAAATGATGTGACGTGGAAAAATACGGAGGGAAACCCGTTACCACTCTACTTGGATCCGTAATGTTGCCCCCCAACCAATCTAATGCGGGATCTCGAAATCGAATGGCTAATAATTCATATCTTCGTTTGCCACGGATCACAATGGGCTTAAGGGCGCATCCGACGGCTAAAGATGGACGCGCATGGCACTCTCTTGCTATAAGAAAACAGACGCGGCTAAAGAACCCTTCACAGACTGGGGTGGAGTTCGAATTGATCTTTGAAATCAGTTATCTGTAGACAAAATGTCTGGGCGTGGAAAGGGCGGCAAGGGTTTGGGTAAGGGAGGTGCGAAGCGACACAGGAAAGTCCTTCGCGATAACATCCAGGGCATCACAAAGCCGGCCATCAGGCGTCTTGCCAGGAGGGGCGGTGTTAAGCGCATCAGTGGCCTCATCTATGAGGAGACCAGGGGTGTTCTGAAGATCTTTTTGGAGAATGTGATAAGGGATGCCGTTACATACACAGAACACGCACGACGCAAGACAGTGACAGCTATGGATGTGGTCTATGCCCTCAAGAGGCAGGGCAGGACTCTCTACGGTTTCGGCGGTTAAGATTCTCTTTGCCAGCGGAGAATCTTCTTTTCTCTTCTATTTATTACCTGGTGTTTTTAAACACCACCATTATTGTGGAAATGTTTGCGAAACTCTTTAAGATATTGGGTTGGATATAATGGAAATCTAAAGTTATGCGTAATCAAAGTATAAACTGTAGTTGGTTGGGTGTTCTGTTAGACTAGTAGTTCTTGTCTTTGCGAGCTAAGCAGATCCTCAAATCAGTAGGATGTTTAGATCCAAGCCGAATGAAAGAATGGCGGCAGATGTTTCTCTGCGGATCCCACGTGAAACTACTGCGATCTTCAAATATTAGGCCACATAAAACTTGATATTTTCTTGGGATATAGGGCGGGCTTGAATGAGGGGGCTCCCTAAAATAATTCATGGGCGGTGTTGGATATTTTTGTTTGGAATATTTTAAATCGGGTGGAAGCGAGTGTAGTTTAAATTTAAATTGTTAGATTTCAAATTTATGAAAGTTTGGGTGATTTTTTCATTTTTTTCATTTTCTATTTATTCTCATAGTAATAGAGTAAAAATATAAGATAAATGCATAAGTTAATTGATTGGAATTAAAAATTTGTAGATAATTGACAACTTAAAAAATTAAACGGCGGAGCAATTTCTAATCTCACTAAATGGATTTGGTAGAGCAATTGCTAGTCCCATTAAATCCGCTAGTTTCTAGTTCTGCAAAATGAATTTAGTGGAGCAATTTATAGTTCCACTAAATCTATTAAGTTTTACTCACACTCAATGGATTTGGTGGAGCAATTTCTGTTCCCATACCAACTGCATCTGTTCCCAATTGCAACTGTTCAAGTATTCAAATTAATTCAAAATAGATCATGGGACCCCAGTCTTTTTTTTTCAGGATGGTATGTGATGCAGCAAGGTGCCTTGGATTGAAAAATTGAAGGCCAAGTTGAGTTTTCCAATGCTATATTATTTGCGGCTCCCTAGTTTCATTCCTTAAATTTTATCAGCAGTGGTTTCTGTTGACAGCATGTACATGGAGACGTGAATTAGAAGTTCATTTCTGAGTTTATAATTCAGGGGAAATTGTGAAGATTTGGAGCTAACCCTAGATGATAGAATAATGCTAATGCTAGACACTCATTGTGAACATGATGGCTCCTATACGTACACTATTCCCTAGTTTGGATCGGAAGCTGTTGGTATGCATGGGGCAACCTACAATGCTAGTATGAAGTGTGAGATAGATATTAAGAAGGATCTATATGGAAGCATTCTACTCAGTGGTGTGACTACCATGTTCCCCCATTTTTTTAGAATTAGCAAGGATATTCCCAGCAGTATGAAAATCAAGGTGGTTGCTCCTCCAGAAAGGAAGTACAGTGTCTGGATTGTAGAGTCTATTTTGGCATCCCTCAGCACATTCCAACAGGTAAGGCATATGACCCTTTTTGTGACAAGAGTTTTCTTTACACTCATTTCTTGGTAGCGGATGTGCCCTTCTCATGTATTGTTTATGGGTTATATCTGAATTTTTATTCTTCGGGTCCAGATGTGGATTGCCAAGAGCGAGTATAATGCATCTGGTTCATCCATTGTTCACAGAAAATGTTTCTAAATACGGTGCTTATGTTACTTTAGTTGTTTGCGAAGAGTATTTTAGATAATATTTGCACGAGATGTTGGCGGCATTGGTGAAGGTATTCAGTTTGTATTTTATCTAAGGTTTTAGAGAGTATATCTTTGCGAGTAGATGCTTTGAAGCATGGATTTCTTGTGCTTGTGTCACAGTTATTTGTGTTTAAATGGATACGAGTGACCATAAATCTATTTACAGTTTTTTGATTCGAACCATGTAATGTTATGATGCAAGAAGTACCTTTTGAGCATTCTGTTAATGTTGTGATGTTGAATTTTCATACTAGAATGCCATTCGAACTTCCACTGCTTTTAATGAAACTTTATTTTAAAAATTTCATGTGAAGTGTAATTGGACTTCATATGCGAACTCAAGTAGAAAAGGGGCCGTAGAAAAGGGTTAAATGATTTTTTGTGCAGGCCGGTTCTTGTTGAAGGATTTAGGCATTTTTTTAATTTTTTTTTAATGACTTGGCAAATGCCCGTTCTCAGGAATTTGCTATGATTACATGGGTAAGTTTTTGTTGAAGGTTTTAGACTAGATTTGTTTTGATTAAAAGTCAAATTGATTCTTGTTGATCTGATTTAGACAGTAAGTTATGATCAAATGACCTAAATAAACTTGTGATAATGTACAACTACTGGATTAACATTATTTTTTTGCATTTTATTACACTGCAACAGAAGTATGTAGATGTGGTATTATATTTGATGATATGAATCTAAAACCTTAAATTTAAGCAGTGAACTTGCTAAAGAAATTGTTATACAAAATTGAAATTCATTTGAAATCTAGACATGAAGGCTACAATAGCAGAGTGCAATTCTTGAACTAACATTTTTTCTTTCCATTTCAAATATGGGGATGTGGTACCAACATATTTGATGATATGAATCTGAAACCTTAGATTTAAGTAGTGAAAATTCAATTAAAATCCAGATGAGTTGGAAGGCTGCAAAAGGAAAGTGCAAAACTACTGAGTACCTTTCTGTAGTTATTAATGCCTTGTTGAATTGCGCAAAAGAGTTATCTTATGTATGATAGTGCTGTAAAAAATGATTTGCAGCATCCTTGTTTGTGCTGTCACATTGCAACTATGAGATTACCTTGAACATTACAGCCGTTTTTCATGACCTGTGAAGCACTTTCACTGCCAAAACTATCAGGCTTAATATCCGAAGTTGTGGGGAAAAGTGAATGAGAGGAGTTATGTGTGGAAATCGTGGAAGATCTTTCTGTGCAAAATTTTTTTACGTGCTTTGTCTAGAATTTCTAGAAAGTCCGTGACAATTACAAAAATGCGAATTGGGTGCATTTCTTCCTATTCACAATCTGTTATGTCCTCTACAAGAGGAAAAAAGTAAAAACTCTTTTTCTCTCTGGCTGACCGATCTTGTCCTCTGCCTTCTGTGGTGGAATCATGCTGTGGACTGTTGAAAGTTTCGATGTGTGATATTCTGATTTTGATCTTTACTAATTATCAAT
Source organism: Sequoia sempervirens (assembly GCA_007258455.2). Classification (NCBI taxonomy): domain Eukaryota; kingdom Viridiplantae; phylum Streptophyta; class Pinopsida; order Cupressales; family Cupressaceae; genus Sequoia; species Sequoia sempervirens. The sequence goes on along the minus strand of VDFB02251973.1, from coordinate 344,830 downwards.
TCTTGCAACTCTGGACATGATGAGTTGGACTTCTATTCAGTTTATCAGTCTAATAAATTTCAATAATGTCAGAATTGCCTCTCACAACAAAGGAGGCCAAGGTGTGAATGCAACAAACCATTCAAAATTGAAAAGCCTTGAAGCTCTTGATTGAAAGATCGCATAGGAAATCCTATGCTCCTCCCCTTCCTCACCCTCCTGAACCGTTCTTCCCTTCCAATACAGTAAGAAATTCCAACATGGTAGGGCAATCAACCTACTACATAAACTGATTAGTCATGGAACTATTCCCAATGAACCAAACCATTTACAAAACTAACCTTTGGATTTGGCATAGATGGGCACTAGCCAGCAGAAATTCTATTACCAACACTGAAACACTGAATGATTCACAACGTATTCCCATTCCCAGAAATTCTATTACCAACACTGAATGATCCACAAAGTATTTCCATTCCCAGAAATGTGAAGTGTTGGTATATGCATTATTTGTGATTGGATGTAAGTTAATTGATGCTATTATATTCCTATATTACTTATAGTAGCATGTAAACCAATTTTAATTCCTTTTATTTTATGCTTATTTGTAAGTTGCATGTTTTTATCGCCTAAAGCTGAGCATGACTAGTACGTTCTGCACACAACAAATCAAGGCTCTGTTATCTCCAAAGTTTAATTTCACGTCATTTCTGCACACAACAAATCAAGGCTTCTGTTATCTCCGTTTTCCTTGATCTGAACTTGGAAAGCTCTAGAACTCTTCAGTTAATTTGGTCAGCAAATCTGGAGATTGTGTAGCATTTTTGGCAACCATGTCACCATGGAAAAAAGCCTGATGTAAAAAAGTCTACATATAATAGGAGGACGGCTTGTCTTGAAGGAGTTCTCGTTCCTAACAAGTTAGTTAGGAGTAGAGTGTGGGGGTTGGCAAGTTGCCTAGCCTTGGAGGGAGGGACGGAGGGATTTCTTTTACAATGCATGTAACATTGTGGGAAGACAGCCTTGAGTCATCTGTAATATCCTCTGTAAACGCATTCTAGTTGAGATTGAGAGAGATATTTCTTTTACAATGTAACATGGTGGGAAGACACTGCTTTCAGTCCTGTTATCAGTACTATCCGCTGTAAACATATTCTAATATTTGCATTTGAGATTAATGCATATTTGTTTATGGATTCATGGTTTTGCACAGGGAATTTGGTGGCTATTTCCTCATAATGTTTTCATTTGCAAATATGATCTTGAGATTGCATGTTTCTTTTAAATTCTTCCACCGTTCATGTCATATGTCGAGGTAAAATTGATAGTGGTACGGGCTATTAATCTAATGTCTGCAGGCAATATTAACAATGGTGGTTCTCACAGATTGCATTCTCTTTCTCTTACTCTCTTTTTGGTCTTCTCTTCCACTCCTCCTTCCCCTTTACACCTTTTTCATCTTCTTTATGAGCTGGTAAGAGTCATTTGGTTTCATCCCTAAAGCTGAGCTTTCTTGACCTTGCAAGTATTTTATCTGAATCTAGTTCGCTCGGCCCTTTGATAAAATACCTCCCATATGCCACTATATTATTTATGCGCAGTCTAGATCTGGCAACTCTGTAACCTTGGAGATGTAATCAAATTTCCTTTCAAGAGTGTGGACTTGGTTCCCTGACTCTTGTCTATATGGTGCCATGCAATATTGACCATCAACACTGCAAATCAAGCGGTATGAAGGGGGTGTTTCAACAGCTGTTCAAAGATTGTGAGAATGGTATAGTGGCACCAACAGCTAAATGTGCTCGACAATTACGAGACAACAGATTACCGTTTAATGTATAGATTTAAATAGACTTTCCTTTATTACACAAATTTCTTCGATTCTCTATGGACATGTTATCTAGAAATATATACAAATTAGGACTAAAGAAGAGTATTTAGAATAGATATTATATTTTTTTATGGCCAAAACAAATCTCATCAATCTCCAAACGAACGCTTAGTTGATTGTGAGAGTGCCCTGTTATAAATTTGCTTAAGTAATCTGTTATTTTGTGCTTAGAAATGATATATGGTAAATGTATGCATTCTCAGACATGTAAGATTTGTTCCCATAAAGGTAGCATTTTTCCTTTCGAGTAAATCCCCACAGGCAACCTTGTGAAGAAGGAAGGACAACTTTCAAAGATGACTTAAGTTTAAGATTAAGATAAACTGCAATATATTCTTTAGTAATCCAAAATTCTCAAAGAAGGTAATCATTGGCTTTCCATGCGTTTGACATGTTACGGTCTTGCTTTGTAACTCCTTGAGGAAATTCCTCCTGCCACTCTTGGTCAAAGGTGGTACACTAAGAGAAAGTTAGGAGGTTGGAATGGGATTGAACCAAAAGTTGGAGGTTTTTGAAAGGTGGTATGAGGGATATTTGAATGTGGAATGATTTGATATATTTTGGTTGATGGGACGTGAATAGTGGTGTCATGGATTGATAACATGTTGGATAAAATGAGATAGGTTGGCGCAGGCTTTAGTGATATGGGATGTAAGGTGGGATCATGGATTGGGTTTTGGTGAGGGATGGATAAAGGGGAAGTGATTGAATGAGATAAGTAATGGGTGGAAATAATGATTATGGAAAATTAGTAAAAAGGAGGATTTTGATTTGTGGGAGTTTTGATGGGGATTGATTTTGATATTGTTCTTGTGTGAATGTGATGGTGGATATTTTTTATTAGGATGGTACATGTGTCATTGGAACTTTAGATTAGATGGAAAAGATGAGTCAAGTTGAGGAAGGTTGGAGGATGACATGTGAGTATGGGAGGAGGCGGCACACTAACCCTTATTTGTTGATTGATGAGGTAAGTTGATATTATCATGAGGTGGTTGGAGGGTGAATGCTCCCAAGGGTTTTTAAAGGTGGATAATGAAGATTGTTCATGGTGGAGTATGTTACTAAGTTTTTATATGTTAAAATGGTGGTGGAGTTTGGCTCCCACATCAATGAATTGTCCAAGGAAGTGATATTTATGAGATCCAACAAAGTAATCCATCAAGGTACTAAGTTTTTCTATGTCAAAATGGTGGTGGAGTTTGGCTCCCACATCAATGAATTGTCCAAGGAAGTGATATTTATGAGTTCCAACAAAGTAATCCATCAAGGTTATTTCATCATTTATTAAGTCTTGAAACCAAGGTGGATGCTCAAGTTGGTTGACAAGAATTCTAGGCTCATTTATATTATTTAGATACCCATGAGGGGATGAGACCTCTTCTTGTGAATTATGCCCAATACAATAACCAAAAGGGTTTTTGGTTTACATATTGATTTTCTTCTTTACTTGTAATCTAGTTATAAGTGGTTTAAATTATGATTTGATTTTCATGGGATGGTTTGGTTTTGGGTAAAGATGGATGGAGGCTAGATTTTGGTGATATTTGGAGAGACAATTTGATTTTGATGAGAAGTGATTTATTTTTGAGTTAGATGACCTATGTTGCTAAAGTTGATTGGATTTTATGGTGGTTATGGTTTGGATTTGAATTATGCATAGAATGGTGATTTTAAATTCAAGACCTTAGGTTAATGGTTTGATTTGATATGGATGGGTTGATTTCTATACTCAAGACCAACACAATTCTTATGCAAGATTGGATTTGGATTGCTACACTTAGGATGGGCTAAGTTCTTAAGCAAGCTAGGACTAAGGTTGGATTGGATTTGGGTTATTGCTACACTTAAGAGGTTGGGAAAAGGTCTCTCAACCTTGCATGTTCCTAATGTTCATTCCATTATATTTTGTATGTATTCACTATTTTGTCTTCTATTAATTTTATCTTTTTATGGGAGAGTTGGCATCCTGTTTGGAGGATGAAATATGGATTTCATCTTTAGTGAGTTTTTAACTACACATGAGGAGGTTGGCATCCCACTTTAAGGTGGCATAGTTTGGCCATGTGTTAGCATCTTGTGGTGTGTGTAAGGTCATCATAATGAGTTATATATGACAAATTTTGACACATGTAAGAGCATGTACGAGTGAGGTTACAATAATCTTAACCAACATTGTGATAGGTGTGGACACTTGTCATGGAGCATCTTTGATGTTTGGATGCAGAAAAATCTGGGCACCCAAGTTTGGGTGGTCAAATATGACATGTATGACAGTGCAAGGAATATGCTAAAAATAGATAGGAGGATCATTTACCAAGGAGGGTGTTGGAATTTAGTGTCTTGGTTTGGGCTCCATACCTCTAATGCTATTGTTAATGGTTTTTAAGTTTGTCCTTAACCTATTTACTTGGGTGTTTGAGTCGAGATGTATGGTTTTTCTTTGTAGGGGTTATTCTATCAAATTTTCTGTAGAGGAGCAAGATGTAGTTCTTCATGTTAAGGTTTTGAGCTTGCAAGTGTATTGTAACATATTTTTGTTGCAAATTAATACACTGGTTTGGTGCTTTAGAGAGGGTTTTTTTTTTTTTATCTTAAAGGTTTCCCTTGCACATAATGGAGTCTCTTCTCTCCCTATCCATTCTTATTCATTCTTGTACTTAGATGTGTTAATTTACATGGTCTTACACTACCAAAATTTACCTTGCTCTATAATATGCATTACTTTCCTCTAAGGGTTAGTGTTGGAATTAGCTATGTCCTATTTTATGGGCATAGGTGTATTTGGGTTCATTTTTCCTTTCGATTAGTATTAAAGCTATGGTGGTTCCATGTTTTGCATGTTGTTACATGTGAGTTACATTTTCTTGCATTTTTGTGTAAGGTGGGATGAGGGGATTTTGAATGTGGAATGGTTCATTGATGCATTGGTTGATGGGATGTGAAAAGTGGTGTGATGGGTTGATAAGAGGTTAGATGATATGAGATGAGTTGTATAGGTTTGAGTGACATGAGGTAGGGCCATGGATTGGGTTGGGATTGTTTGGTGAGGGATGGATAAAGGGGGAAGTGATTGAATGAAATCTATCATGGGTGGAATGATGATTGTGGAAGATTAGAAAAGGGAAGATTTTACTAGTTAGATGTTGTGGGAGGTTTGATGGGGGTTGATTTTGATGTTCTACTTGGTGTGAAAGTGATGGTGGTTTTTCTTTATTAGGACGATATTGTTGGCAAAACAAGGACACACAACTGAGAGCGGGGGTGGGGGAGAGTGGTGAATCAGTTGTAACAAAAACTTAAACTTTTCCTACTTATCTTAACTTAATCTCAGATCTGATGAATAAACAATTAACACATCAGAGAGACAGATAACACCAAGATTTTTGCGTGAAAACCTTGTTAGGAGAAAAACCATGGTGGATGTTAGTCCACAAGATTATACCCTATTAGAAATATAAAGAGAAATAAAAAAGGGAATGCATACTGCCTAGAGCTCACTGCTCAAATACAAAAGATGACTCACTGTCCAACAATAGGGTTTGGATTAAAACCATCCAAATGTGAACTGAGAAAATAGCTTCTGCACAAGCCTGATTACAGTTCTAATAAAGCTCAGAAAACCTTCTTCACATTTTGCTCAATCTTCTTCACACTCTGCTTTGCAATCGAATGATAGAAACACTATTCACATTTACACTTTCTCTGGCATACATTCATACTTATGCACACACTAACTTCGCTCAACCAATCACTCTTATATACCCGCTACATGGGATTTCATCACAACTTAGTCGGCCAGGAAAATAAAACATATTTTCAATGTCGGCCCAACTAAACAAATAAATTTCCAATGCAAATCCACCAAGGTCGGCCACAACATAGTGGAGACCCAAATTAATATCTCCAATACAAAAATACTTTAATTAATTACATCGCGAAGATCCACAACACGCTACCACCAACATGTCGGCCAGGAACATGAAAAACCGAACATGCGCAAGAAAATATCTTCAACCACGAGCTCTTTGAGAAATGTGAATGTACCACAAAGATAGAGAATGATCTAGAGACATCAGAGAACACCAAGAAACAACAGAGAAGCATCCACAACAACTGAGATTAACAAAATTACACAAACTTCATTCAGGAACACTGATAGAGACCACAAAAACACTGTCATACCACAACACACTCAAAACTTCACGTGGACCTCTGAAAATTCCGGTAGATGTTTTAGAAACACTTAACAACAAACCCTTTAATCCACATTTGCTGATCTTCAACATACAAAACACAACGCTTTCTTGACCTGCACAGTTCCACTGGGAACCTGAAATACTTTCTTTTACAATTTTCTCAATATCCTCGACATATACAACAATCAATATACCAAATGATAATAGTGTTGATATCAATGACAACCACATATCAGTAACCATGTCCACAACATCCAACAATCTCCCCCTTTGGCATTGATGGCAACAAAAGATGTGAAAAATACCATCAACCCAACACTGACTTTTTCTCCTCAATTGCTCTTCTCCTTAGATTTTTTTTCACAATACACTTCTTCCCCTTTGACATCAATGGAAAAGGTAACCATGACCTTTCCAAACACACGCTTTGAGCCACATATCTGCACATTTGACTACTCCCCCTGAGTAGCAGCCACAAAAACATCAATCCAGATCAAAATATAGCAATGAAGCTCACAGATTGATGCAAATAAATGTATCTTTAGTTCTTATCAGGAGGGGTAATCACCCCTAGCATTCCTCTAAGATACTCAAAAGTATCTTTTGGAAATGGCTTAGTAAATATATCTGCAATCTGTTCTTTGGTAGACACATATTCCAATTAGACTTCTTTCTCATTCACTTTCTCTCTCAAGAAATGAAACTTGATTGATATATGTTTAGTCTTGGAATGCAGTACCAGATTCTTTGAGATATTTATTGCAATTGAATACCACCCTGATATCTTTCAACATCTGTTTCATCCATATCACTTGAGTATAGTTATTTGCAGCAACAATATATTCTACTTCAATAGTAGATAGAGAAATGAAATTCTGCTTTTTGCTCAACCAGGACACCAACTTCTTCCCTAGGAAGAAAGCACCACCGCTAGTACTTTTCCTATCATCTACATCTCCAGCCCAATCCGCATCAGTATATGCATTCAAATTAAGATTGTCATCCTTTGGATACCAAAGTCCAAGGTCAACTGTTCCTTTCAGATACCTGAAAAGTCTCTTCATAGCAGTCACATGTGATTCTTTTGGATCAACCTGAAATCTAGCAACTATACATACAACGTTCATAATGTTTGGTCTAGTCTGAGTTAGATAGAACAATCCACCAATCATTGACCTATATCTAGTTTGACTCACCTTAGGAGAATCATCATTTTGTGTCAACTTACATCTGATCACCATGGGAGTACTGACATACTTTGAATCATCCAATCCGAATTTCTTCAGCAGTTCTCTCACATATTTGGACTGAGATATGAAAATTCCATTGTCTAATTGAGTAACTTGCAATCCCAGAAAGAAATTCATCTCTCCAATCATACTCATCTCAAATTCATTCTTCATTTCATCAACAAAATTCATACATAGATTATCGTCTCCTCGAAAAATGATATCATCAACAAAAAATTCTATGATTAACTCTTTATCATGATCTAATTTGAAGTATAAGTTGCTATCAGTAGTACCTTTAGTGAATCCAAGCTTCAACAAGTATTTGTCCAATCTAGCGTACCAGGCTCTAGGGACTTCTTTAAGACAATATAGAGCTTTCTTTAGTTAGCAGACCATATCTTCCTGCTTAGTTAGCTGAAATCCATCCGGTTGTTCAATGTATACTTCTTCTTCTAGTTCTTCATTCAGAAATGCTGATTTCACATCCATCTAATAGACTTTGTAGTCTTTGTATGTAGCATAAGCAAGAAATAATCTAACAACTTCAATTCTAGCAATAGGGGAAAAAGTTTCTTCAAAATCAAGACCTTCCATTTGAGAATATCCTTTACATACCAGTCTTGCTTTATTCCGGACCACTTCACCTTCTTCATTCAACTTGTTCCTAAACACCCATTTAGTAGCAATCACATTTTTGTTTTGAGGCCTAGGAACCAGTATCTATGTGTCATTCTTTTCAATCTGTGTCAGCTCTTCCTTCATAGCTTCCAACCAGTGTTCATCTTGACAGGCTTAAGTGACATTTTTAGGTTCAATCTTGGAAATCAAACAATATTCTTTTGCAATATTTCTTCTAGTCTGCACTACTTTATTCTTATCTCCTATAATTTGGTTTTCAGAATGATTTAGCTTTACATACCTTGGAGTTTTGAGACATTCTTGACTTTCTGGTTCTTTTGATTTCTCCTCTGCATTTGCACTTGTCTGTGCCTCCTGACTAACTTGATTTACCGAAACAAATTGAGGTTGCTTAACCGGTACATATGGAATAATCTGAAGTAGATTATGTGTTTGAGAATTATTCCCTTGGCTTGTAATGTCTTCGTCAGAATCATAACTATGATGTCTGGATGATTTGACAGAGTCCTCATCAACTTTGACATTTGCACTCTCAACCATCTTTCTCAATCTTTTGTTATAGCAGCGGTAGGCCTTGCTTTTAGTGGAGTAACCTAGAAAAATCCCTTCATCACTTCTAGCATCAAATTTGCCTATATCATCATATCTCTTGATATAACACCTACTTCCAAAGATCTTGAAATACTTAACAATAGGCTTCTGATCAAACCATAACTCATAAGGAGTCTTACCAAAATTACCATTGACATTTACCCAGTTCAAGGTATACACAACAGTGCTTACCGCTTCACTCCAGTACATCTGAGATACATTTCCTTCCATCATCATTGTTCTGGTAGCATCCAAAATTGTTCTATTCTTTCTCTCTGCAACTCCATTCTATTGAGGGGTTCGGGGAGCAGATAACTGTCTTTTAATTCCATGCTCTTCACAAAAAGAGTTGAACTCCTTGGAAATAAACTCACCACCTCTGTCAGATCTCAGGCACTTGATTTTTAGACCTTTCTCATTCTTTGCCATAGCCTTGAAACTTTTGAACTTCTCCAATGCTTCACATTTTTCTCTTAAAAAAGAAACCCAAATCATTCTAGAGAAATCATCAATAACCAACATAAAATACTTTTCTCCATGAATACTTCTAACTCTAGAGGGACCACAAAGGTCAGTATGTAGCAGCTCCAACAAATTATTTGAATGAAATTGTTTGCTCTGGAAAGAGACTCTAGTTTGTTTACCCATCTGACATTCCTTGCAGATTACATTAGCAGGGTTCACTAACTTAGGAAGATCTCTTACTGCTTGAGTAGAACTTCTCTTGATAATGTTTTCAAAGTTTACATGGCACAATATCCTATGTCACAACCAACTTTCATCTACTTGAGCAATCAAACAACTCCCACTGGCAGTAGTCAAGTGAAAAATATTACCTTTTGTTTGTTTTCCTGTTGCAATCATATTCCCAAAACTTCCACGTATCTTGCATCTTCCATTTTTGAACTGAAGACCATATCCCTTGTGAACCATTTGTCCAACACTCAACAAATTGTGCTTTAGGCCTTCAACATAGAGGACATCATCAGTGTTGTCTTTACCACCAAGGAAAATAGATCCTTTGCCACGAATCACACCAACATTGTTATCTCCAAATCTTACAACCCCACCGTCATACTTCTCTAGACTCACAAATTTGCTTTTATCACTGGTCATATGATGTGAGCATCCATTGTCAATGACCCACTCATCTTTTTCTTCAACTTGGGATGCAAGAGCCTTCTCATCTTTAGCCGATTCAGTAGCCACAAAATTATCTTCAATGGTAGCAATGAAAGCCCATTCATCTTCCTTTCCATTATCTTTATTAGACTCATCAACAATCATTGCTTCTTCAACAAAGTATCATTTCCTTGGGAATCTAGACTTTTTAGGCTTAGATCTTGGAACTCTTTCAGGACATCTTGATGCAAAATGACCTATTTTACTGCATGAAAAACATTTAATAGGCAATACATCTTCATACTTACCTTTTCCTCTCCCTTCATGTTTTGCAATCAGTGCTTCCAATTCTTCTACCTCTCTTTCTTCATCTTCAAGCTATTTCAGTTAATCATCATACTTGGATATCTTTCTGGAACTCTCCCAAACTATATCTTTGTCTGTTGCTTCCAAATACAATAGCCTTGAATGCAGATTCAGTCTTCGGTGTAGATTCACCAAATTCACTTATTTCAAAAGCAGCAAGCTTCCCGATCAATGTGTCTCTTGTCATCTTGTTTACTGATTTGAACTCTTCAATAGTACGAACCTTCATTTTGTAGGAGGGAGGCAAGGATCTGAGTACTTTAGCCACAATTTCATCCTCATCCACAAAACCATCGACACATCTAATACCCATCACTAATTCATTTACTCTCTGCATAAAAGAAGTGATATTTTCATCTTCACCCATCTTCAAATTCTCATACTTGCCTTTCAAGCTCTGTAGCTTAGCCATCTTCACCTATGCATCTCCTTCATACAAATTTTCCAGTTTCATCCAAATATTATGAGCTATCAGCAATCCTACCACATTATCCATCTCTGAATCTGTCAGAGCACTCACTAGAGCTTCAATAGCCCTAATATTATTTTCAGCTTCTTTGATCTCATCAAGAGTGGAGGGAGCATTCTGAGGAATAACATATGGATCTTTTTTAATCTTCCAGAAAGCTTCACCAATACATCTTAAGTGACATTGCATCCTAACTTTCCACAGTGAATAGTTAGTGCCATCAAATCTAGGACTGTCCTTCTTGAATAATTCCATTTTGGATCACCTCAAGCTTTTAGACTTCTTCAGAGGAACCTGCTCTGATACCAATTGTTGGCAAAACAAGGACACACAACCGAGGGGGGGGGGGTGAATCAATTGTAATAGAAACTTAAACTTTTCCTACTTATTTTAACTTAATCTCAGATCTAATGAATAAACAATTAACACATCAGAGAGACAAATAACACCAAGATTTTTGCGTGGAAACCCTATTAGGAGAAAAACCACGGTGGATGTTAGTCCACAAGATTATACCCTGTTAGAAGTATAAAGAGAAATAAAAAGGGGAATGCACACGCATTCAGGCACACTGCCTAGAACTCACTACTCAAATACAAAAGATGACTCACTATCCAACAATAGGGTTTGGATTAAAACCATCCAAATGTGAATTGAGAAAATAGCTTCTGCACAAGCCTAATTACAGTTTCAATAAAGCTTAGAAAACCTTCTTCACACTTCGCTCAATCTTCTCCACACTCTGCTATGCAATCGAATGATAGAAACACTATTCGTACATTTACACTTTCTTTGGCATACATTCACACTTATGCACACACTAACTTCACTCAACCAATCGCTCTTATATACCTGCTACATGGGATTTCATCACAACTTAGTCGGTCAGGAAAATAAAACATATTTTCAATGTCGGCCCAACTAAACAAATAAATTTCCAATGCAAATCCACCAAGGTCGGCCACAACATAGTGGAGACCCAAATTAATATCTCCAATACAAAAATACTTTAATTAATTACACCATGAAGATCCACAACACGCTACCACCAACATGTCGGCCAGGAACATGAAAACCAAACATGCGCAAGAAAAGATTTTCAACCATGAGCTCTCCGAGAAATGTGGACGTACCACAAAGATAGAAAATGATCTAGAGACATCAGAGAACACTAAAAAACAACAGAGAAGCATCCACAACAACTAAGATTAACAGAATTACACAAACTTCATTGAAGAACACTGACAGAGACCACAAAAACACTGTCAGACCACAACACACTCAAAACTTCACATGAACCTCTGAAACTTCTAGTAGATGTTCTAGAAACACTCAACAAAAAACATTTTAATCCACATCAACTGATCTTCAACGTACAAAACACAACGCCTTCTTGACCTACACAGTTCCATTGGGAACCAGAAATACTTTCTTTTACAATTTTTTCAATATCCTTGACATATACAACAATTAATACACCAAATTATAATAGTGTTGACATCAATGACAACCACATATCAGTAACCATGTCCACAACATCTAATAGATATGTGTTCAATTAGCACTTTAGGTTAGATGGAATGGATGATTCCCATCCGGGGAGGTTGGAAGATGATCCACAAGTGTGAGGAGGATGTGGTGGCAAACCACTACTTATTTGTTGATCAATGGGGTTGTTGATATAGTAGTAATGATGTGGTTGGGGAGGGGGTGGATGCCCCTAATGGTTTTTAAAGTCAGATGATGATGATGGTTCATGGTGGAGTATGTTGCTAAGTTTTGTTATGTCTATATGGCAAGGGTTTTCAGCTCCTTCGTCAATGAGATTTCAATGAAGTGATCGTTATGAGCATTGGCAAGGTAATCCTTCATGATTGAGGGTTCTTTTGACATTTAAGTAGTCTTAAAATGGAGCTAAGTACATAGGCTCATTGTGTCACGACCCCTATTTTTATTGTTCGTAATTTTATAATGTTTAATTAAATTAAGTTATAAATAAACAAAAAAAGAAGAAATAATTATATTTTAATTAGAGAATTCATTTTTCAATTAATTGATAATGCTTATTATTTAGAATAATTAACTTAATTGCAATAAAATGAAAATACTTTGTTATCTAGGAAAATTATTTTACGTGCAAGTGACTTTTTGTTAAAATTTATTTAGAATAAATATTTAAATTGTAATATGAAAATAAATATTATTTTTAATCATTTTCAAGAATCGGTTATTGAAAATTGGGAAAAAAATCTTTAAAAAGGGGATTTTCTTCATGCTCATTGGGGGGTGGCATATGGAAAGCATCGGATTAAAGCACAGGAAAGATGTAGAGGGAAGGAATAAAAAAAAAAAAAACTGGATTCCTAAACCATATTTTCTTGGGGAGGACAGTCGGAATCTCAAGGGATATGGAGCTATATACTGGAGCATACAGAGAGAGATATAGGATTTACATAGTTAAGAACAACAGAGCATGCATGCATGTGAGGAGGTGCTGAACAGAGGAACGTTGTGTCAAAAATCAAGATTTGAGGAGGAAGCGGTTAAGGTATGTCAGAATCAATATTTCCTGTTGGTGGCTTATATGAAGTTGGATTTTGTTTTATAGCTATATGGTTAGGCCACACACCCCTCTTATACAATGAAATTGACAAATTGTTAAATGCACTTGCTGGATTTTTATTGTTGTCTTAGTTTGTACGCCGTAAGCATGCATCTGCTTGAGCTTGCATCATTTGAAGTGGTCCCTCAATCTACAAGCTTAATCTCAATAATAAAGACTGCGTATATATTTTTCCTTTACTAGCGCCATGGGTAATTGTAGAGGTTCGACTGATTTAAGTTTTGTAACTTTGTTACATGGATTCACAAATTTTTGTGAAGATATCATCCTCAGTTGTAGGAAATCATCTTTGTGGAGATGCTTGGAAGAATCGGGTTTATCTCCTATACCTACATAAATACCTATAAACATGCCCTGTAGCCAGTCTCGTAGCCTTGCCATTCTTTTGTCATGATTCTTTATGGGAAGTATACAGGATTTAAATAAACTTATTGGTTCCATTATTAATCTATCGCTGTTGCAACACTTGTAAATAAGTTGTGGAGTCTGGAAACTTGCCATCAACATAAATGCGTCAAATTCAAACGAGCTTCAGCTGCCCATTAACACCCTTGATTGCAGTTACACGAATTGGAACCACAAAGCCATATATGGGTATCAGTACTGTATCATCTGTCGTATCTATCTGAAGTACTTGAATACAACAGGAAGCTTTTAAAGATTTAAATAATCTACTTGACTCTTTCTGCCAATATTTCTTTGAAGATTGTAATGCTGAAGGGGCTATTTTTCCAGCCGGGCCCTCCTCATTGGAGAGGGATGCGTTGTGGAGGCAGCGCCCTCCACAAGCTGTGGGCTATGGAGGGAGCGCTGCCCTCCACAGGCAGCGCCTCCCCAATTGGAGGCCGTCATTACTGTGTGGTAAAGGTGAATAATCTCTCTGACTCTAATGTCAACTTGTTTTTACTACAACTTTTGAACATAATAGGAAGGTTAAAGATTTACAACAATCCCCTTGATTCTTCTATCAATCTTTCACAGTTGCAGCACTTGAAAATAAAATATTTTCGTTATATAACACCATAGAGCACTTTCAGTGAATCCCCAAACTTCAAACTTGAGCACGTCTTTGAAAACTTGCCTTGATAAGAAACTGATCTCTTCCATAATGCACCTGTTGTAAATCTCTCTAAACTGTGTTAACTTTTCTTTGTATGGCTTCCAATGAATATGAATTTATAAATGAACCTGAGTATATATATATATATATATCTATATATATAAATATATGCGTATATGTATATATGTACCTTTATATATGTAAAAATTTGTTGTTTTTAGTGGATATATAAATTATATAAATATATATACATTGGTTATTGGAGCGTGTATTAAATTCTAAAGGAATAGGAATTAATTTGACTTCGTAATGTATATATAAATATATAAATTACTATTACAAGTGGATATAATTTAGTGTTCAATTATTTTCTTAAGAATGTTTGATCAAGCATATGCGTATACATATATGTGAATACGAATATGGGCAACACACTTCTGAATTTATATATATGTAATGCAAATCAATGAATGTCCTTAGTAACGAAATAGTGGATACCTTGAATGCAAATATAGAACACATTTACTCATAAGTGTTTTAACTGTTGATGTTTATTGGAAAGATTAGAAATAAGTTCATATCAAAATCTAAATCCATATGTAAATTATATCTTCTTATGAGTTTTTTCTTTTGTGTGATTAAATAGAAAATTTAGGAAAACTAATGAGTTTTCCGAAAGAATGCATGAATGACGAACTATATGTAACTTCTGTGGAATTATGTAATATTTCCTTGTAGGGTGACTTTAGATTTAATTTTGGCACTTAATCATGTAACATAGGACATTGAACTTAAAGGTGGTTGCACCTATATCACTTATCTCCTTTCCCTAAATACCATGATATAAACTTTGTTAAGTAATATTTGCACTTTGAAGGTAATGCATGTTTCATAGCACGTTGAATGATGTTATTCCTATGGAAGATTTGGAGAACCAAAGAAAACATAACTTCTTTTAATTATGATCA
The DNA here is from genome assembly GCA_007258455.2 of Sequoia sempervirens. Classification (NCBI taxonomy): domain Eukaryota; kingdom Viridiplantae; phylum Streptophyta; class Pinopsida; order Cupressales; family Cupressaceae; genus Sequoia; species Sequoia sempervirens. The sequence goes on along the minus strand of VDFB02251973.1, from coordinate 329,691 downwards.
TAGCTTTCTCTAGGAATTTAATGGTTGTTTGTGTCCTAAAGTCTAGGCTTAATGTAGTTTCGTTTATTGAATCTTTTTTTTTTCTTTATGAATACAATAGGGATGGCAACAACTGCTTCCTTAACTTTCAACAAGAATAAATATATGTATGTACATATTACAAATAGTGTTTATACGAACGTATAATTATATAAACTTTGGCTTGTATATGTAATTTCATACATACAGGAGCTATATCTTCTTAACTCTTTTATGGTTTAATTCTCTTATTATTGAACCCTCTATGAGTCAATGAGATTAGAAGTAAGTATTTTTATTATAATTGCATTGGCATGTGTGCATTTTAGCAGGCCTAGGACCACTTTTATAAAACTTTATGTGATTGCCTTATGGTTTTTCAGCGTACTTGTATGATAAATGTGAGGACATTGAAGGTAGAATGGTTTTATTTGTAACACTTGGGGGAAATTCATGATAGTGTTGACAGTACCTTAGTTTCTTGTGCAAGGACGATGCTTTGGTGAAACGTGAAAATGCTACTTGTAGATGTATGTGACTTGTAAAGGAACTTCAATAGGTTCCTTGTGATATAGAAACATGTAATGAATGGTCATGCCAACAAGACAGTGTGATCATTGCCCATGGGGCATCTTGTAACCATTGAAACCTTGTAGCCAATAAGGCTCTGCTAGTGCGACATTTCATTAAGCCATTGGGGAACTTTTACGAGTGGTTTTTCATCCCTATGAGGGTTTTCCACTCATGACAATCTTTGTGTTATTGTCTCTTTGTGGGTGCATTTATGATTTTGCTATTTTCTTAATTGTATTGCAGTATTTGAATTTACATGCATTATTGATATGGCAAATCTTGTGTAAGCCTATATGGCTATAACTTGTAATGGCATAACCTTGTTTGACACACTCGACTCATGGATGTATGTTAATCCATTTAAATATAGTGATGAAACTAATTAATGATTCTATATATTAAATTAATTTGGCGATTAAGAGACATAATTGGTAAGTGAGTTTTTCCTAGCGTTACATTTTGGTATCAGAGCACTCAGGTTCAACACTCAGACCTTGAGTCTTCTATGCTTAGGTTGCATGACAATATGTGAACCTGTTGTACTGAATAGAGAACCCTAGTTGTGGGCGAAGATTCTTTTGATGAGTTGGTGATTCTTTGAGGGTTAGTTTGAACTGATTAGAGGTTTGGGTGCAGTTCAATCAGTGAGAGAACTCTAGAGGTGTAAGACCTCTTCGCATTAAGTGTGTTTTCATAGAATACTTTGTGAGAGTGATGGAATGGAGAATTAAAAAGGGTGAATAATGAAGTAATATGAATAGAAATACCCGAACCAATAGGGATCAAATAAGGTGACAACCTATGAATGATGAGGTGGCAGTAAAAGTGAATTCATAAGAGAAGTATATTGTGAAGAGAGATCTCTCTAATGACTTAAAGGATGAATGAGTTGATAAGATACAAGGGGAAGAAAAAAGGAGAACTTTCCGATGAGAGGAAGAAGGAAGAACTTTTGTGTAGTAAATAAAGTTGTTGATAATGGATAATTATTAGTTGAGCCTTCTTGAGGGAAGGGAAACCTAAGATGGAAGTTTTAAAGACAAGTTGATTGTTGAGCAACGCCTTATTCCTATAGGAATTGGATCTAATAGAATCCACGAGATCTTTCGAAAAAGTAAGGTTTTGATGTCTTGAGAATTTTCGTTGGAAATTCATGATATAAATTGAAATGATAAATAACTTCATTTGTCTATCAGACAAAGTAAGAAGTGATTGATGTGATTGAATCATGTATGCTTGTGCAATGATGCACTTCTTATGCTCTGTAAATGGCACATCTGTATGGATGATTGCATTCATAGCATAGAATATTTTTTTTTCCTTGATTATATTTATATGCATACTTAAATGTGAAATATTCACTATACTTATACTAATTCGAGTAATGCATACTTCATATTATTGTTGCTTTAATTACTCACTATTTATACTTGAACAAGGAATGTTCTCTATACTTATGTGAGTGAATTTATATTTCATATTATTGTTGTTCTTGTGCGAGTGATGCACTAGAGCAAGTTCTTGATTTCTTTGTGTGGATAACACACTTGAGTAATTATCTCATTTTGCATCTGTGTGTGGGATATACTTTTCATACTCATTGTGTTTAGTAGATCGAGTAATGATCATTATAAATGCACTACTATAATTTATGCATATTTCACCTTGTATGCGAGCAATGCACTTGTGAGAGAGATGCACTTATCATTTTCATTGTATGAAAGCTTGAATGAGTAATGCACATTGTGTACGAGACATGTTCCATATTTGTGTGAGTGAGGCACTATAGGTAAATTATATAATCATATCCTGTGTGAGTTAGGCACCAGAGGTTATGTACTCTTGTTTATTGTATCATTGAAATAGATGATTTGTAGCACCCTTATTGGTGTATATACATTGACAGTGTTATATGAAATTTCTTGAGCATTTATGGATAATTCATGGAATACATGTTATGGATATATATTTCATGTTATGGATGTACCTCCATCTCCTTACTTAGAAATGTGGTGTGTGATAAATTTTAAGCTTACCTTCCGGGACAGGATGCCGAATGTGGATTAACAGAGAAGGTGATCTTCTTTTCCAAGATCAACCAAATTTTATTCTATATATGCTTTGGCCAAAGCGAGCTGAACCGTTGAAATAGACAGATAATGGATGCCTAGAATTTATATATATATATATATATATATATATATATATATATATATATATATATATATATATATATATATATATATATATATGTTTCTCTGCCACATCCTGTATGCAAGAAATATGTTCATTCTAGTATAAGAGTGCATATAAGGCATCAGGCATGCATCGAGAGTTTCCCTCCTGCCCTATTATTATTGGTTTCTAGGTGCCTCATGCAGGGTCGGGTGTTCTTCGAGTTAGGAAGAACCCCGAGGAAGTGTTATGTTTCATGGTTGGGTGGGAAAAGCACCTTAACCATGCTTTGACCTTCAGCTTGCAGAAGACCATTAGGTTATGGCAACTGAAGATTAATTAAATGTTATATTTTCTTTATGAAATTCAGAAACTAGATATGTATCATAACATGAATCATTGAATGACTTGTTTAGTCAATTAATGTAATGCACTTATCTTGGATGCATTCTTGTTGCATTTGAAAAAAAAGAAGTAAAGGATTATGCATGCCATACATTTACGAAATCCTTGTTAATATAAATTACTTTTCCAATTATAGATTGAGATTTACTTTTTGTTGAGAAATTTAGTAATAGGTTGAATCAAAGTCGAGCTCTTGATGAACTTCCTGACATCTGGAAATTTGGGTTGCTATGGTACTCAACTCGAACCTTTTGTATTAGTAGTATGGGATGTTTGTTATTCATCATAACGGTAAATATTCTAACATCTCATGCGAGTAGGCATGTTGATAAAATGATCATAATTGTTTTCCTTCTATCAATAAATATCTTTGAATATGAAAAAGATTTGCATAAGATAGAAGATTGTATGAAGTAAACTGAATTAGATGCATGATTTTATTAGATAAGGTAAATAGAGTAAATGGATGAAACCATAATGTACTAATGAGGTGTGCAAGTGTATGGATGCTAGTCACATGAATTTTGTTGTGATGAACAGTTAGATGATGGAAGTAAACGATATCTTTGTCAGGTGGGCTGTTTTTGACAATAAGGTAAAACAAAATCAAAGAGGTATGATATTTTAACTATTGTTAGTTGATCATCGGGACGATGATTCTTTAAGGGGGAAAGGATGTCACGACCCCTATTTTTATTGTTCGTAATTTTATAATGTTTAATTAAATTAAGTTATAAATAAAAAAAAGAAGAAGAAATAATTATATTTTAATTAGAGAATTCATTTTTCAATTAATTGATAATGCTTATTATTTAGAATAATTAACTTAATTGCAATAAAATGAAAATACTTTGTTATCTAGGAAAATTATTTTACGTGCAAGTAAGTGACTTTTTGTTAAAATTTATTTAGAATAAATATTTAAATTGTAATATGAAAATAAATATTATTTTTAATCATTTTCAAGAATCGGTTATTGAAAATTGGGAAAAAAATCTTTAAAAAGGGGATTTTCTTCATGCTCATTGGGGGGTGGCATATGGAAAGCATCAGATTAAAGCACAGGAAAGATGTAGAGGGAAGGAATAAAAAAAAAAAAAAAACAGGATTCCTACACCATATTTTCTTGGGGAGGACAGTCAGAGTCTCAAGGGATATGGAGCTATATACTGGAGCATACAGAGAGAGATATAGGATTTACATAGTTAAGAACAACAGAGCATGCATGCATGTGAGGAGGTGCTGAACAGAGGAACGTTGTGTCAAAAATCAAGATTTGAGGAGGAAGCGGTTAAGGTATGTCAGAATCAATATTTCCTGTTGGTGGCTTATATGAAGTTGGATTTTGTTTTATAGCCATATGGTTAGGCCACACACCCCTCTTATACAATGAAATTGACAAATTGTTAAATGCACCTGCTGGATTTTTATTGTTGTCTTAGTTTGTACGCCGTAAGCATGCATCTACTTGAGCTTGCATCATTTGAAGTGGTCCCTCAATCTACAAGCTTAATCTCAAAAATAAAGACTGCGTATATATTTTTCCTTTACTAGCGCCATGGGTAATTGTAGAGGTTCGACTGATTTAAGTTTTGTAACTTTGTTACATGGATTCACAAATTTTTGTGAAGATATCATCCTCAGTTGTAGGAAATCATCTTTGTGGAGATGCTTGGAAGAATCGGGTTTATCTCCTATACCTACATAAATACCTATAAACATGCCCTGTAGCCAGTCTCGTAGCCTTGCCATTCTTTTGTCATGATTCTTTATGGGAAGTATACAGGATTTAAATAAACTTATTGGTTCCATTATTAATCTATCGCTGTTGCAACACTTGTAAATAAGTTGTGGAGTCTGGAAACTTGCCATCAACAGAAATGCGTCAAATTCAAACGAGCTTCAGCCGCCCATTAACACCCTTGATTGCAGTTACACGAATTGGAACCACAAAGCCATATATGGGTATCAGTACTGTATCATTTGTCGTATCTATCTGAAGTACTTGAATACAATAGGAAGCTTTTAAAGATTTAAATAATCTACTTTACTCTTTCTGCCAATATTTCTTTGAAGATTGTAATGCTGAAGGGGCTATTTTTCCAGCTGAGCCCTCCTCATTGGAGAGGGATGCGCTGTGGAGGCGCTGCCCTCCACAGGCTATGGCCTATGGAGGGAGCGCTGCCCTCCACAGGTAGGGCCTCCCCAATTGGAGGCCGTCATTACTGTGTGGTAAAGGTGAATAATCTCTCCGACTCTAATGTCAACCTGTTTTTACTGCAACTTTTGAACATAATAGGAAGGTTAAAGATTTACAACAATCCCCTTGATTCTTCTATCAATCTTTCACAGTTGCAGCACTTGAAAATAAAATATTTTCGTTATATAACACCATAGAGCACTTTCAGTGAATCCCCAAACTTCAAACTTGAGCACGTCTTTGAAAACTTGCCTTGATAAGAAACTCATCTCTTCCATAATGCACCTGTTGTAAATCTCTCTAAACTGCGTTAACTTTTCTTTGTATGGCTTCCAATGAATATGAATTTATAAATGAACCTGAGTATATATATATCTATATATATAAATATATGCATATATGTATATATGTACCTTTATATATGTAAAAATTTGTTGTTTTTAGTGGATATATAAATTATATAAATATATATACATTGGTTATTGGAGTGTGTATTAAATTCTAAAGGAATAGGAATTAATCTGACTTCGTAATGTATATATAAATATATAAATTACTATTACAAGTGGATATAATTTAGTGTTCAATTATTTTCTTAAGAATGTTTGTTCAAGCATATGCGTATACATATATGTGAATACGAATATGGGCAACACACTTCTGAATTTATATATATGTAATGCAGATCAATGAATGTCCTTAGTAACGAAATAGTGGATACCTTGAATGCAAATATAGAAGAACACATTTACTTATAATTGTTTTAACTGTTGATGTTTATTGGAAAGATTAGAAATAAGTTCATATCGAAATCTAAATCCATATGTAAATTATATCTTCTTGTGAGTTTTTTTTTTTTTATGTGATTAAATAGAGAATTTAGGAAAACTAATGAGTTTTCCGAAAGAATGCATGAATGACGAACTATATGCAACTTCTGTGGAATTATGTAATATTTCCTTGTAGGGTGACTTTAGATCTAATTTTGGCACTTAATCATGTAACATAGGACATTGAACTTAAAGGTGGTTGCACCTATATCACTTATCTCCTTTCCCTAAATACCATGATATAAACTTTGTTAAGTAATATTTACACTTTGAAGGTAATGCATGTTTCATAGCACGTTGAATGATGTTATTCCTATGGAAGATTTGGAGAACCAAAGAAAACATAACTTCTTTTAATTATGATCATAGCTTTCTCTAGGAATTTAATGGTTGTTTGTGTCCTAAAGTCTAGGCTTAATGTAGTTTCGTTTATTGAATCTTTTTTCTTCTTCTTTATGAATACAATAGGGATGGAAACATCTGCTTCCTTAACTTTCAACAAGAATAAATATATGTATGTACATATTACAAATAGTGTTTATACGAACGTATAATTATATAAACTCTGGCTTGTATATGTAATTTCATACATATAGGAGTTGTATCTTCTTAACTCTTTTATGGTTTAATTCTCTTATTATTGAACCCTCTATGAGTCAATGAGATTAGCAGTAAGTATTTTTGTTATAATTGCATTGGCATGTGTGCATTTTAGTAGGCCTAGGACCACTTTTATGAAACTTTATGTGATTGCCTTATGGTTTTTCAGCGTACTTGTATGATAAATGTGAGGACATTGAAGGTAGAATGGTTTTATTTGTAACACTTGGGGGAAATTCATGATAGTGTTGACAGTACCTTAGTTTCTTGTGCAAGGACGATGCTTTGGTGAAACGTGAAAATGCTACTTGTAGATGTATGTGACTTGTAAAGGAACTTCAGTAGGTTCCTTGTGATATAGAAACATGTAATGAATGGTCATGCCAACGAGACAGTGTGATAATTGCCCATGGGGCATCTTGTAACCATTGAAACCTTGTAGCCAATAAGGCTCTGCTAGTGCGGCATTTCATTAAGCCAGTGGGGCACTTTTATGAGTGGTTTTTCATCCCTATGAGGGTTTTCCACTCATGACAATCTTTGTGTTATGGTCTCTTTGTGGGTGCATTTATGATTTTTCTATTTTCTTAATTGTATTGTAGTATTTGAATTTACATGCATTATTGATATGGAAAATCTTGTGTAAGCCTATATGGCTATAACTTGTAATGGCATAACCTTGTTTGACACACTCGACTCATGGATGTATGTTAATCCATTTAAATATAGTGATGAAACTAATTAATGATTCTAGATATTAAATTAATTTGGCGATTAAGAGACATAATTGGTAAGTGCGTTTTTCCTAGCGTTACACATTGACGAGGCTTTCACACTCATTTGTTTTATCTAGATACCTATAAGGGGATGAGATCTCTTCTTGTGAATTGCGCCCAATACTAAATCCAAAAAGGTTTTGTTGTGTGGATCTATGTTATTTTCTTGTAATCTAGTTATATGGTGAAATGATGATTTGATTTTATTGGGATAGAGTCATTTTGAGTAAGATGGATGGAGGTTGGGTTTTGATGATATTTGGAGAGATAGTGCATTTTAATTGGAAGTGATTTTTATAATTAGATGACTTATGTTACTAAGGTTGATTGGATTTTATGGTGGTTATGATTTGATATGGATGGGTTGATTTCTATACTTAAGATAGACAAATTTCTTAGGCAACATAGGATTAAAGTGTTGGGAAAAGTGTCTCAATCTTGCTCCTAATTGTTGAAAAATTAGGCATTTTCTTAGTTTAATACTCTGTAAAACTTTAATATTGCTGATCTAAGTAAGCTCTTTCTTTGTTACATATATTCTTTGTGGGTGATTATCTTGATTAATTCATTTTACTATTGTAGAATAAAGAGAGAAGTTGATAGAAGAACTAAACAGGATATTAGAAAGATCACACAAGATATAACGTGGAGAAACCCTTTTGGGAAAAAACTCCACCAAGAATTATTCTATTATTCAATCTCTGAATTACAATAGCTCCAATTCTTGCTTGAGAATGATTCTTCTGTCTTTTTCAATCTTCTTCACACCTGCAATAACAATTATGAAAACTCTCTTAAACTTGAATGAGATATAGAGACAATATGCAACCTTGTAATCTCCAAATGGTGATAATTACAATACACAAGCTCAAGCCCTTGAAAAGGTACACCATATTGCTTCAAGTTGAGTTATTCTGTGAAGACTAAAGCTTACAACATGTGCTTTATGCATTTGGGTGTCCCAAATTGAAGCTACAACTTCTCCTTCACTTCGATGATAATTCCAAAGCTCTTCCTCAAAGTTGGCGCCCTTAAGTAATCCTACTTAACTGAGCCTTCATAAATATCTTATCATGCACGAGAGGTAAATCCAAGAAAGCATCTTGGGCGCCCAAGTTGGCTCCAAGTGATTTCTAGTTAACTGAAACATTTACTCAACACCATTCCCAAAGAATGGTCATCCCCTGTTAACTGGAGGTAGTCCCTGTTATCTATCATACAACTCAATGTTATTAGCCATGCATTCCAAGTTAACTGAAGTTAACTAACATACAACTGAAACTAACTGAAGACAACTGAACCATAACTGAACTGAACTAATCTGAACTGAATTGAACTGAACTTCAAGCATGCAAACATCAAATCCTAACTCCTAGGATCTTTACATGCATTCAGAAGTGTTAACTGTTACTCTGTATAGTTAATTGAACACAATGTGAGTGTCACCTTACCATGTGGGTGTCCCATGTGCCCCTATTATTTAGGAACTCACTATGGACACCCTCACATGCTTCTTACATTTAAAATTAATTACAAATGTCAATAATCATGATTATTTCATGAAATATTAATCTCATCCTAATCTTAGTCTTGTTGAACACATTCCAAGAATCTAGGAGATACATGAAATAATTAATGTTTAGGATTTGCAATTAAATGACAACCTATTTCCAACACTAATGTTAAGATTACAAAAGGTATGATTCTTGGATATAAAAAACTCAATTTTTGGGTTATAGGGTTAGTTTTTAGTCAAAATTAAAATTAAAATTTGCTTAGCACCATCTACGAGGATGCATGTTGCATAGATATCTTCGAGTACTTCAATTTTTTTAAAAAAGGGGTTCAATCGACCCACTAGATCAAAAGTTTTGGCCTCTAAAAGTTTGCATAAAAAATGTAAAAATTTGCTGGACACATAAAAGAGCTGTAAAGGGGAGTTATACCTATTGACCAACTTATGATGCGTATTATGACACATCATAAGCCATCTTTGATTGGGGGATAATATGGGTGCAAATTTTGGGTGGTTTTAGGTCATGGGTTTCTAATTACCATTTGATGGTTTGGTGTATCAGGTTTTGTATCGTTTAAGATGGAGCTTGAGTGCATAGTTTTGTAGATATTATTAAGCTACAAGATCTTATGAAGGATTTCTTTGCAAGTGTATTATAATTATGGTTTAATAAATAATACATTGAGTTGCTTTGGAATGTGGGGTTTTTTCTCCCAAAAGGGTTTTCCCCATGTACACCTATCTTATTGTATTTATTGTTTATTTATGTTTTTACTTTATATAATTGTTAAAATATTGAAATTTGCACAACTATCTCCTTGTAATATTAGTGTAGGAAGCATTTTTGTGTACCTTACTTCCTTTCATTTGGTATCAAATGTTGATCATCTCAAATTCTAGGTATTGGGTGGAGAATTTTTTGTACTAATCTTCATTTGAGTGGGGTATTTTGTAGAGAGGGTTTTAATCTTATTGCAAGAGACATGAAAAACACATCAATGATAGAGATGAAGAAGTTCTTAGGCCCAAAATTTGAGTTGTGGAAGCTTAATATGGAGGATGTGTTCATAGATTGATATCTATGAGTTGTATTATTTGTATTTAAACCTACAACTACATAACAAGAAGACTGAGACAAGATGGGTAGAAAACAAAGGGTCTTATTGTTGGTGTAATTATTTATTTAATTATATTACTATATTTTCTTAAGCACACTTAAGAATTTTTTAGGGTTTCATATCATTGTACATAAATCAAGGTATTTTTCATTTTTCATTCATTCTATAATCATTTTTACTTTAGGAAATAGCAAATCTTCTTCTATAGGTGGAAGGTGTTCTTGTTTTCTATTTTGACATATATGCTTGTTTCTCATCTTAATCATGGTATCAAAGTGTGGATTCAACAAACCCCTTCTCCATTTTTTAGGGTTTTCTCCATCAAGTGTTACAAAAGCTCTAGATTTAGGCTCTCAAGCTCTTTTTTTGTAAGATTTGGACTTGGGAGAATTTCTAGAACACTTTGGAGTCAAATAGACCTTTTTATTGTGTTCAAAAGGCCTAGATGCCTAAAACTCTCCTATCGAAATATGAAAATTTGAGCAAAAAAAATGGACATTTTTTTTGGGTTACACATTTTGAAGTAAAAAAATCCGTATAATGTACGAAATCCATACAGTTGTATGGATTTGTATCTATGCGGTTTCGTACAACATAATTTCTATTAATTTTGATATGCTTGCATGGGTTTATGATGCTATGCATAATTTCACAATGTAATTTGACATTTTTTGATGGTTGTACATTTCTAGATAAATTTTAGGGTTTTGTCGGTGTGTTGATGCTAATTTTTGGTAGCTTACGTCACTTGTCATATCAAAATATTCTAAGAAATATTCCTTGTAGCCCCAATAGCCATTGCTCCTACACCAACATCCCTAGTCCCCATAGTCATATCAATGATTAGGGCCTAGGGGCCCATATTAGCCCTTTGTGCCCTAGCCCCTTGGTTCTTGATAGGACCAGGGGCTATTTTTAAGCCCCTGCTTTGCCTTTTAGGCCATATAGGGCTACATCCACAAAATTGGGTATAACATTGGCCTCGTGTATCTATTTTTTGTAAACCAAATATTGTTGAAAATTTGGTTCCGAGCCTGTTCTAGTGGTATTGGTCATTTTTCCAAATTATACTCTCAGAGATATTTACAAGTTGTTGAATTTAGATCTTTCAACTTGTGCTTCTGGGGTCATAACTTGCACATCCAGACTTTGTTTTTTGCAAATGAATAGTTATTAGAAAGATGATTGAGTGATCTACATAGATCTACAACTCATTTTTCCAAAATTTTTACTAGGTACATAGAGATCCAACCTGAAGTGATTTTTTCATTTCTAGCTTTTATGTCATCAAAATTGCATAAGGTTTTTGTCTTTCTTATTATGGGAGGAAGGGGGTTAATTTTTTCTTTTAGTACACATACACATTAGAAAATATTGAAATTGATGCAGAGCATGGTGGATTTCTTCCAACTAACTCAATCCAACAACCTTTGCAATTCTAGAACCCTAATTTGATGGGTTTCTCTCACAATCTTACCATTCTCCAATAGTACTCCATAAGTGGTTTTTCCCACACAACTTTCTTGAAAAAATTCAAACCCAAAATATAATTACAGATTTAGATACCCTTTATCCTCTTTTACAATATACCTCAATTGTAGGTGGGGGTGCTTTGGAACACCAAGGTCAAATTTATGTTGCTACGCTTGGAACTAGGCTTGAAATGGAGCAACAATTTCACGTTTTCTGATCATAACTTTCAAATCAGGACTGATACCTAATATATAAAACTTGATTCAAATACCCTTTAGGCTCCTTCAAAACATATCTCAAAATGGATTAGGGTTTCTTTGAAAATATTGCTTCAAAATTAGATTGTCCTAGTCTCAAATAGGCCTAATTAGGCTTATTCAACTAGGTCACTATGTAGTTTTTAACCTCTAGGATTCAAGTCGTCAAACAAACACTTCCAAAATATCTTAAATGGTCCGCCTCAACATTCCTAATCACTCCAAACAATTTCCCAAGAGCTTTTCACTAAACCCTAAGTCCTATGTGGTTTCAAGGCCTAAAACATGAAGATTATTCAACTAGGGCATCACTCTAGCACGTGCTGCACTCCTCCCCTACATATGCAAACTTGTGGACATAAAGAACACCATAAACCCATCCATTACACCAAGTTTCATAAGGTTTCACCAGTGGAATGGTGGGTTTTGCATTTTTCTTCCCTTTAAGGAAGTTAAACAAGGGTTTCAGACCAGTCTTAGAAAAATTGCTATAAAATGCTCAAACCCTAATGAAATTCAATGAAACCAACAACAATAGAGAGTAGAATTAGTGTTACATCAAATCCAATCAATCTCAATTCATGGAAAGGTCGTATAGGACTGTACATAGCCCTGGAGCAACAAATACGTTCAAACTTTGCAGAAACAAAGTTAGTTTATATTATTTTCTTCAAAATACAACTTGCCAACCATGGCTTCGAACTTCTCAAGATTTTTAAACATTTCCCCAATGGTTTCTAACTAACTTTCAAATTGCAGCTGTCCAACTTCATTCAATCACAACTGATGACTCGTTAAATTCCCTGTTTTTGCACTTTTTACAACATTAGCAACATTTTGCAAACTTAACAACTTATGCAACTTGACACACTAACCAACCTAGCAACCTAATATTGACTCAAACACACATGATATGTCTTAATAACCTTATTAAAAACAAAAATATGACTTAACATCACAAAAACCTAACACTTTGCAACATTTTTGCATAAAGACCTATGGTGCCCTGCACCATACTTGCCGGGCAAAATTGACTCAAGTCCTTTTGAGGAGAGTGTTGCAACAGTAGTTTTAGGCTTGACCTAATAATTCTATGGCCTCCAAGTAACATCTACATTTGGTAAACCCTTCCAATGAACCAAATACTGAAAATAGGTATTATCCCCTATCTTTTTGAACTCTTTGGCACCTAGAATATGCTTCAACTTCAGAGGCTTACTTAATAGATGATCTTGGACCTGCTCTTCACTTGAGAATATTATAGAATCTACATCAGTACCTGTAACCATACCTCCTATGTCCTTGTAATGACCTTCCTTCTTCTCCACTTTAGGTGTATGCTCGGTCTTGTCCACAGTCCTTTCCAATTTGTCATTGACCTCTTCACCTATGTTTCCCATATGTTCCATCTGCTATTGTATCCCTATAGTTGCTGTTTGATCAAATATATTAACCTTTGGTATGGAAAAATTAGAATGACCAACATCCCCTTTTGAAAGCAACAAATGGAACACCTCTTCTATTCTCATAACAACATGCTCCTTAAGCCAATCTTGAATCTCCAAAGTCAATTCATCCTTGACCTTCAACGCAACAGATCTTGACACTAACTCAATATCATTTCCCTCCAAAATCAAGTCATTCTTCATACCTATTGTCATAATATCTTCAAGCTTAGAAGTGGCTGCATGGTCCATGTTCTCCTCTTCTTTTACTTTTATGAACTCTTTCCTTCCTACCATCATCACATTAGCTCCCTTGGTTTTCCCTTTGTCCTCCTCTTTCAATGGTGTCAAAGTATAAGAAACTCCATATTTTTCTATCTCATAGGTATTCCTCCTTCCATCATACATAACATGCCTATCAAATTGCCAAGGCCTCCTTAGCAACAAATGGCATACATCCATAGGTAATATGTTACATAAAATTCTGTCTTTGCATCCTCCTATATTGAACTCCACCCAACTTTGTTTATTTACCAAAACATATTGACCCTCATTCAACCAAGAGACTTTGTAAGGGGTATCATGTGGTATTCTAGGCAACTTAAGTTTATCAACCATCTCAACTAAAACCATGTTATCTGTGCTTCCTGAATCAATTACAACTTTGCATACCTTACCCAAGCACTTACAAGTTGTCTTGAAGAGAGTCTTCCTTTGTGGTGGCTCCTTCTCTAATGCCTTGATGAGAGTTCTCCTTACCATGAGTGATTCTCCAACTTCAAAAGCAACATGTTGTGATGGAGAGTTTAAAATCTCATTGTCATCTTCTTGCACCAATTGAGCTCTTCTTTCTCCTCCATGTGAAGTAGAGGCTTGACCTTCATTGCACTGCCATGCTTGATGTCCAAACTTGTTACATTGGTAGCACCTTCTTGTGAATCCTTGTGAACCTCTCTCTTGACCTCCAAATCGGCCTCTAAAGCCTGATCTACCTCCTCTAAATCCACCTCTCTAATCAAAAACTTGGTCTTGGACTTTGCTTGCATCTTCTTGGCTCTCATATGATTGCCTTGCATTAAAAAATGAGCCTCTTCCTCTGGAATTTCTACCTCTTCCCCTATTTGACTTGTCTTGCCTTCTCTTTAACTTTTCTTTAGCCCTAATTGCCATTTGATAGCATTCCTCAACCGTCCTTGGATTTTCCAAAGTTAACTCATCTTGAATGTTAAATCTTAACCCACTAAGGTATCTAGCCACCTTCTCCACATCATCCTCCATGTGACCTACTCTTATACTTAGTTTATAAAACTCATCAGTATAGGCTTTGACATTTCTCTTTATTTTAGACCTTGAAGTTTCTTGTACATTTGAATTGCATAATCAGTTGGCAAGAACTTACCTTTAAGATTAGCCACCATTCTGTCCCAAGAAACATTTTTTGACTTACCTTTCTTCCTCCTTTCAGTCTGCTCATAATCCCACCATAATAGGTCATGACCCTTCAATTTTGTTTTTGCTATCTTGACCCTTTGTTCCTCAGGTACATCTTCACATTCAAAGTAATTATCAAGTGCTGTAATCCAATCCAAAAGCTCTTCATCATTCAAATTAACTCCATACATAGGTACATACATATTTACCTTGTGTTTTTCTTCCTTGACTGCTCTCAATAGGTTGACCATCCTCTGCTCATCAAGATCAAATTCCTCTTCCTCTTCTTCTTCATTCTCCTCTTCCCCTTCTTCTTCGGGGTCACTCTCATCACCTATAACCATACCTCTCCTCTGACTAATTTCAATAGCCTCAAGCCTTGCTACCACCATATCTTGCAGTTCCTTCAATGTCCTACTCTCTCTTGCAGTCTTCTTTTGCATCTCATTCATTTCCCTAGCCATAGTGTTATTCTTTGGAGGCATCTTGCTCACTTTTTCACTTCACACCTTCTCTCCCTTATAGACCTACCTATGCTCTGATACCAATTTGATGCATATTAGGGTGGATGTATTCTAACTAACTCAATCCAACAAAATTTGCAATTCTAGAACCCTAATTTGATGGGTTTCTCTCACAATCTTACCATTATCCTAGTAGTACTCCATAAGTGGTTTTTCCCACACAACTTTCTTGAAAGACTTCAAACTCAAAATATAATTATAGATTTAGATACCCTTTATCCTCTTTTAAAACATACCTCAATTGTAGGTGGGTGTGCTTTATAATACCAAATTCAAATTTTTGTTGCTACGCTTGGAACTAGGCTTGAAATGGAGCAACAATTTCATATTTTCTGGTCATAAATTTCAAACCAGAACTGATCTCTGAGAGATAAAAATTGATTAAAATACCCTTTTGGCTCCTTCAAAACATATCTAAAAATTGGTTTGGGTTTCTTTGAAAATATTGCTTCAAAATTGGACTGTCCTAGTCTCAAATAGGCCTAATTAGGCTTGTTCCACTAGGTCACTATGTGGTTTTTAACCTCCAAGCTTAAAATATTCAAACCAACAGCTCCAATAGATCTTAAATGGTCTACCTCAACATTTCAAATTACTCCAAACTATTTCCCAAGAGCTTTTCACCAAACCCTAAGTCCTATGTGGTTTCAAGGCCTAAAACATGAAGATTATTCAACTAGGGCATCACTCTAGCACGTGTTGCACTCCTCCCCTGCATCTAAAAACTTGTGGAAATCAAGAACACCCTAACTCCATCCATTCCACCAAGTTTCATGAGGTTTCACCAGTGGAATGGTGGGTTTTGCATTTTTCTTCCCTTCAAGGGAGTTAAACAAGGGTTTTAGACCAAACTTAGAAAAATTGCTAAAAAATGCTCAAATCCTAATGAAATTCAATGAAACCAACGACAATAGAGAGTAGACTCAGTGTTACATCAAATACAATCAAACTCAATTCATGGAAAGGTCGTACAGGACTGTACACAGCCCTGGAACAATAAATAATGTTCATATTTTGTAGAAACAGAGTTAGTTTTTATTGGTTTTCTTCAAAATACAACTTTCCAACCATGGATTCGACCTTCTCAAGATTTTTAAACATTTCCCCAATGGTTTATAACTGATTTTCAAATTGCAACTATCCAACTTCATTCAATTACAACCGACGACTTCAAATTCCCTGTTTTTGCACTTTTTACAACATTAGCAACATTTTGCAAACTTAACAACTTATGCAACTTGACTCACCAACCCCCCTAGCAACCTAATATTGAATCAAACACACATGATATGGTCTTAATGACATTAAAAACAAAAACATGACTTAACATCGCAAAAACATAACACTTTGCAACATTTTTGCATAAAGACCTATGGTGCCCTGCACCAGAAACTCAACATATAAACATTATGACAAACTCAAACACAATGGTAGAAACCTCTTCAATTGAACATCTTACACCACACAATTACCATACCTGACAAGATTAGATGAACATATTGCTCATGTCTTATGGTTTATGGTCCACATTGGATGAAGTTCAACCAAAATTCTCTCATCAATTTGAGATAATTTAACATAGAAACAAGATGGATGAGCTAATGGGATTGATATCACATGTTTTAGACAATCTAATCTTTCATATTGATTCTTTCACTACTCCTAGGGAGATGTGGAAAAAATTTAGAGAGATTTTTGATAGCATTAACGAGTTCCAAGCACTTTAGATTGAGGTAGAATTGACTTCATTAGTACTTGATTCTTTCTCCTCCATTGAGGATTACTTGTTGAAATTTAAGTCCCTCAAGTCACTTTTGTAAGGTTGTAGGAATAATAAAACTAACAAAGAATACATTTTCTTGATACTATCTAAGCTTTGAGGGCTATTTCAGGTATTCTCTCAAAACTTTTTACTCTATCGTAGATGCATAAAGTGCTAATTTTACCATGCCTACCTTTGAGTTTTTTTGTGAGCGTTTGAAATAGGAACATCTGAAAAGTTGGTTCAATTGGATGCTCTTTCTAGGTCCAAAAAACAAGCTTTGGTAGCATATTCATGTTAGGGGAAACAAAAGAAGAAACAAAAGATAAGACAAACACTTCATCGAGTAGTGAGAGTTCTGAAGTCAAAAAATAATTTACTCAATCCTCTCCTAAGCATGATAAATATTCCAAGTCTGGTGATTTTTCCTCCAAGACAAAGATGAAATCAAGCGAACATTGTAGCTTTTGTGGTAGAGAGGGAAATCTAGTCACTATGTGTTAGAAGAGATTAGAGGCTTTAGAGGAAGCCATACAACAACATAACATTTCAGCCTTTAAGTCATCTCGCCCTATACAAATAAATGTCATTTTTTTTTGCAAGAGCCTTGTCTTCAACAACTACTTGGGTACTTGACTCTGGATCTTCCCACTACATTACACATACCTAGGGTTTTGTCACCTCCCTTTCAAATTGTGGTACATCATAGATTATAGTAGGGCATTCTATACAACTTTCAATTTTAGGATTAGGCACTCTTTTGTTTGAGGGTGGTTGTCTTCAAGATGTTCTTATTGTTCCTAAGATTTTGACCAACCTTCTTTTATTGAATCAGATTTGTGATTTTGGCATAAGTAGATAGTTGAGTTTAGACTATATGATGTGATTATTCGAGACCTCCATGATACTGATATTGTTGTGGTTATTGGGAGTATTGATTTTGCATCACGTTTATATAGATTTTATGGCTTTGAGTGTTTAGATGATTCAAATTCATCTTTCATAACACATGCAGACTTAGCGAGTAAGCTTTGGCATGAAAATTTTGGTCTTGTAAACTACAAGTATCTACAACAAATGAGAACTCATACATTAGTGATAGGACCTAAGATATCTTGCACACACGATGTTGAGGTTGTGCCATTGGAAAACATCACTAGGATTATTTTCCTACAGGTAGAGCCATATGTACTAAGGCACCTTTAGAGCTTGTACATAGTGACCTCATTTCATTTCCAACTCCTTTTTCAAGGGCCGAATATGTGCTCACATTTATTGATGACTTCTCTAGACATATGTGGGTGTACTTTCTTAAGTATAAAAGTGATGTCTAATACTTTAAAGATCTTCAAGGCATTTGTGGAGAAGAAATATGGTCTTTCTATCAGGAAGATACACATAGATAATGGGGGGAGTATATCAATCAGGCTTTTAGGTACTTTTATACATGCTTATAGTTCCTTACACCCCTTAGAAAAATGGTGTAATTGAGTGAAAGAAGAGGACAATATGGGAGATGACTAATTGTATGATTCAGTCATAGGATATAGATTCTTCTTTTTGGGTTGAGATAGTGAATCGTGCCAATTACATTCAAAGTCGAATGCCTCATAAGGAATTGCAACATAAGACCTTTGAGGAGGCTTGGACCTATGTCAAGTTAGATGCATCTTCATTCAATTTTTTTGGTAGTGAGGCTTGGTACTTTATTCTAGATGTTCAATGAAAATCCATGAAGAGGAAATGTTGACAAATCATATTTTTGGCTACTATGAGGATGTTAAGGTGTACAAATTATTTGATCTTGTTTTCAAATGTCTTGTTTAGGTGGGATGTCCAATTTGGTGAGAACTTCCCTTTAATGGATTCTTCATCTTCATATTCTCCCTCATTGTCTACTCCTCCCTCTTCATATCTTGAGGATTCCTTATCTCTTGAGGATGAGGATGATGTCCTAGCTCCACCACCACCTCCAAATATTCAAACTATACCTAGGTGAGCCCTCAATAGTATTGATGCAACTATCTATATTTGGTAGGTGATCCTCCAAATTATCGTTGCACTTATTCATAGACATCAAGTTTTAGTATTTTGATTCATGCCATTTTGGATGATCCTCAATTTTTTTTAGATGCGATAGGTATTCTTGAGTGGTACATGACTATGGTAGAGAAGTATTCTTCAATGATGAAGAATAATTATGATCTTTTTCCTCTTCTTAAGGGAAGAAACTTGGTTTAGTGTAAATGGGTGTATTGACTATTATGAGACCTTTTCTCTTGTTGCCAAGACAGATTCTACTCACCTTGTGCTTTCACTAGTAGCTTCACAGTGATAAAAAGTATAATAGATGGATGTGAAGAGTGCCTTCTTGCATGGTGACATTCATGAGGATATTTATATGGAACAACCATAAGGTTTTGTGTAGGACTCTTTATTAGTTTGTAGGTTTCATATTTCATTATATGGTCTTAAACAAGCCCCTAGGGTTTTGTATGAGAAGATGGACACTTTTCTTCTTTCTTTTGGTTTCACACAATGTAATTCCAATCTAATAGTATAAATTCAAAGACACAGAGGTGATATTTTGATTCTTGTGTTGTATGTTGATGATTTGATTCTTATAGGTAGTTCATATTTTATGATCTCGAGTGTTTAGAGAGCATTGATGGAGTAATTTGATATGACAGATCTAGGACTTTTTCATTACTTTCTTGGTTTATAGTTTATTTAGTCTTCATATGGGATTTCCATTTTTCAATAGAAGTGCACTCTTGATACGCTTCAGAGATTTGGAATGCTTTATTGTAAATCTACCCCCACACCATTTCAGTTAGGTGTTGTATTGTCTTCTAGCTATTCTTCTCCTTCAATTGATGCTACATTATATAGATATTTGGTTGGTAGTCTTTTGTATCTGACACATTCTCATCTTGATCTCTCATTTGTGGTTGGTCCTATCTCACGTTTCTCTCAAAATCCACATGAGATTCATTGGAAGGATGTTAAGCATATTTCGAGATCTATTCAGGGTACAACTCATCATGGTATTTATTATACATCAAGAGATTCTTGGATTGTTAGCTTTGCTGACGTAGATTGGGATAGTGGTGTTAATGATAGGAAATCCACTTTTCATTTTACTTCCTGGGTTAATCAGTTGCTTAGGTGGCAAGTTGGTTTTCTTACTTGACAAATTGGTTGATAGAGAGGTAGTTAAATATTTCAATTTGTTCGTTTGTTACAAATTTTGAATAACCTTTCCCTCTATTTTATAAAATTTTGTTGGTTCAAAATTCCTTTATATACAAATCATTTTGTGAATACAATTAAAAAAATTCAAGCTGCAATCTCTCTTATTTTGGTTGATTTAATACTGGCTTTCTACTCAATTTTTTTGGCTCCATTTTGATGGTATCAAATCCATCTAAGTTAGAATTTTGGTTCAAATTCCCTTTCTGAGTGTTGTGTGAGTGTTGAAGCATAAATCTTATCTTTGGCTTCATGGAGGTTTTCTATGACATTTTGGAAGTAGTTGAGGGTTTCTTGCAGTAGAGAGTTAGTCAATTGAGTGTTCTCTAGTTTGAATTATGAATCTATTGTTCAGATTTTCTTTATGTATTTATAGTTTGAAATTGCATTTGTAGTACCATTGAGATTTGCAAGGAAAAGGGATTTTGAATCTACATATTTATTATGAATTTGTTGTGTTTAGGTGCTTTGTATTTGTGTGTAGACGTCTGGTTATTTGTATAAATATTTGTAAATTTGTAAAAGCATTTGTAAAAGTATCATGAATCAAATACATTTAAATATTTGTAAAGGTTTCTATAATCTGCAAAATTTGTGCAAATCAATGCACATCTATGTGGAAATAATCTCTATTTATTTTTAATTCATATCAAGTCAAAGTCTTTTGGTTTGTGTTTATAGTTTCAAAAGGATTCAAGCTTGAAAGGTGTTTGAGAGTTAATTTTTTTGCAACACGAAGGTGCACTGTTCATCTTGAAAAAGGGAAAATTTGCTTACCTCAACAAACACCCTAGGGCTTGTGTCAACAAAAGGACCTGGGGATAATACCTCCAAAGGAGTTCAACCCTTGGTCATATGGGATTTTAAGCTCTTGGTTCCATCCAACCTGAGGGGGCTTAAATTTGATAAGGGATTTCCTCTTTACACCCAAGGGTATGCAAGGAAAAGATTTAAGAATAAAAGGTATATCTACAAGAATGTGGTCAGGTTCAAAATTTTCAACTTCACTTTTCCCCTCCAAAATGGAAAATAAGGTTGTTCAAAACATGATAGCCCTCCTTTGAAGTGAATCTTTATATTCTCATAATAATTGTATACCTCACTAGAACACATGGGTTTAATCATCCCCCTTAGCGATTAAATCCAAGGGTGGGCCCTCTAAGAGGAAAGAAGATCAAGTTCTTTTGATTCCCAATATTTTATTGTGGTACGAGGGAAGAGCATGCACAAATTTTCCTTTTAGGACTCAAAATGACAAAAGAGAATAATAAAGTGTCTTTAGGTGCCTAGGGTGTTAGGGAGGAGATCATTTGTAACAGTTATTTTCCTATAGTTTGTAAATAAAATCATAATGGATGAAGGGGTCCATTGACAATAATAATTAATTAATTATTGATAGTTTATCCTGCCCCTTAAGCTACAAATTGACATGGCACGTATAATGATGAATCAACCTCTGACAACATCTAAGTGTATCCTTGAGCTTTTATTTGCTCAATGTCTTTGGCCTTCTTTGGCAACTACTATCTCGCAATGAAAATATCTCTACAATTTTGGCTATCAATTTTGTTATCATTTGTCAACTCCCTGTTTTTCCTCGACATTTTTGTTGTTTCCTATTGTCAGGCTTGTTGATGTATTTTTTGATATGCTTTTTAATAAATTTATTAGTGCTTGCATCTTTTATAAAAATAAATTACTTGTGGAAAAATTAATTACTCCTCAAGTTGGGTGCTTGGAAAGGGGGGAAATGAGACTTTTGTTATTCCATATAGGTGATTTTTAGCTTCTCTAAGTTGTGCACTTGGAAATGAGTGAAAAGGTGTCTTAAATTGATATGCCAAAATGAATGAAATTACACATTCTAGATGAAATTCTAAGGAGTGGGATGTGTTAGATCCTAGAATCTAGTTCTTGGATCCTAGAGCTTTTTTCACCTCCAAGGCCAAGGGTTTGTCTTCAAGAATGTAAATAGAGGCTCCTGTACAAAATTAGGATGGTTATAGGCTAACTATGAGAGTGGATAATATCTCCTACTCTTTGGGATCAAATTAAACTTGTGAGGGTGTTCCTAAATCTCTCCTTAAAAAAATACATCAATTAAAATGTAAAATTGAATAGAATAAAGAATAGCTACACACAAATGTATGCTTGACCCTAATTTTGTCACTAGGTCAAGATCCACTAGCTACTTTAAACCTTTATATAATTGATAGCACACATTAATTACCATGCACCTGTAGATATCAAAAGTGTTTTAATTTCCTTTGATATGACATATCTTATTATTGTTTGCTGATTGGAAATGTTCACATGCATGTTTAGGTTCTTTGATATTTTAACTTTTTTCTCTTAAAATATTTCCCTTGGAGAAAGAAAAGGGGAATTCCTTGATGCTATATATAAAGGGGCATTCATTGAAACTAAATATCCTATTCTTAAAATGTAAAAAGAAAATAGATAATGTAAAATGTTTGGGAATGATTTCTTTGAGGGTTGTGACAAAGCCAATATTGAGGATCCTATTGGAAGTGCAACGTAACGAGGAGAAATTTGTAGAATGGTCTATCTACCAACCTCTAGAGCCACCTACTATGAAGAATATAAGTGATGTTCCTCATAAAATGGTAGTACAACCAATAGGAGTTCAACCTATGGTTAACTATTCAACTATAGAGGAAGTTGGGGAAAATAAAGTAGAAAGTAAAGAAATCCAACAATCCATTACTTCATCCTAGATATATAACATTATTTATATTCCTCTAGAAATAACACTATTGAACTTAGAGTAAGGAGGAAAAATAGTATTGTAAGAAGTGACAACCCTACTTTGTGATAAATCCTTGTTTGATGATAAATTTATTTAGTTTGGATTGAGTTCAAGAACTACTTTTTAGGAAGAAGTTTGATAAAAAAAAAAGAAAGGATTGAATATAAATGAAGCAAGCTAAAGAAGGTGATAATGAGGATGTTGCTCAAAGTGTCCTTAAGTACATTGATTTTGGCATAAGGAAGATGACTCCAAAAGAATGAAAGAGAATAGTTAAAGAAAGTGGATGCTTTCTTTTGCCATGATGGGATATATCCTCCTCCATAGCCTTAGTCATGTTAAGGCAATAGGATATTGATGAAGATATCCTAGGATTTAAATAAAAATCAAAGGAATTATACTTTGGATTAGGCTTCAGTATAAAGTATGAAACTTTAGCTATATGGATGTAGCTCTTGATCACGACAAGCCACATGCAACCAAAGATATAAATGAACTTGTAGGGAAATTTATTATGGGAATATTAAGTAATACCACTTCTCATCAAGAAATATCCTTAGAATAAATATAACTATGTTTAGTGAAGTAACAACTAAGAAGTTGCAGACAAAATTTGATAAAATAGAAAATGAACATATTTAGTTGTTGTAAGAGTATAAAAAGTCAAATCAGTGGTCAATCCTCCCAAATATATCACATTAGAGTTGGAAACACCTCTTTTTACCTCAAGATATGTGTTCTAGTAGGAAAAGGATACATTTATGTTGACAAATTCATATTTGATGGAGAAATTAAAGAAAAGTTAAAATATAGAGGCCAAGGTGAAAGATAAAGGAAGGAAAGATATTATTGACATGGTCAATAATCATTTAAACCACAATATATCTTGAATTTTTCATAAGGTGGATGATTTATGGGATTTCTATGATAATTTGAGGAAAGCTTAGGTTATCTAGGTAAAAAATAAGTCATCTTTGAAACAAATATTGAGTATATGGATTCCATGTGTGTTAACTATGAACACCATTCATGGGGACACCAAGTATAATCCAATACAATAACCAAAAGGGTTTTTGGTTTATATATTGATTTTCTTCTTTACTTGTAATCTAGTTATAAGTGGTTTAAATTATTATTTGATTTTAATGGGATGGTTTGGTTTTGGGTAAGGTGGATGGAGGCTAGATTTTGGTGATATTTGGAGAGACAATTTGATTTTGATGAGAAGTAATTCATTTTGATTTAGATGACTTATGTTGCTAAAGTTGATTGGATTTTATGGTGGTTATGGTTTGGATTTGAATTATGCCTAGAAAATTCAAGACCTTAGGTTAATGGTTTGATTTGATATGGATGGGTTGATTTCTATACTCAAGACCAACACAATTCTTAAGCACAATTCTTAAGCAAGATTAGGATTTGGATTGCTACACTTAGGATGGGCTAAGTTCCTAAGCAAGCTAGGACTAAGGTTGGATTGGATTTGAGTTATAGCTACACTTAAGATGTTGGGAAAAGGTCTCTCAACCTTGCATGTTCCTAATGTTCATTCCATTATATTTTGTATGTATTCACTATTTTGTCTTCTATTAATTTTATCTTTTTATGGGAGAGTTGGCATCCCGTTTGGAGGATGAAATATGGATTTCATCTTTAGTGAGTTTTTAACTACACATGAGGAGGTTGGCATCCCACTTTAAGGTGGAATAGTTTGGCCATGTGTTAGCATCTTGTGGTGTGTGTAAGGTCATCATAATGAGTTATATATGACAAATTTTGAGACATGTAGGAGCATATAAGAATGAGGTTACAATAATCTTAACCAACATTGTGATAGGTGTAGACACTTGTCATGGAGCATCTTTGATGTTTGAATGTAGAAAAATACGGGCACCCAAGTTTGGGTGGTCAAATATGACATGTATGACAATGTAAGGAACATGCTAAAAATAGATAGGAGGATCATTTACCAAGGAGGGTGTTGGAATTTAGTGTCTTGGTTTGGGATCCATACCTCTAATGCTATTGCTAATGGTTTTTAAGTTTGTCCTTAACCTATTTACTTGGGTGTTTGAGTCGAGATGTATGGTTTTTCTTTGTAGGGGTTATTCTATCAAATTTTCTCTAGAGGAGCAAGATGTAGTTATTCATGTTAAGGTTTTGAGCTTGCAAGTGTATTTTAACATATTTTTGTTACAAATTAATACACTGGTTTGGTCCATTAGAGTGGGGTTTTTTTTCTTTAAGGTTTCCTCTTGCACATAATGGAGTCTCTTCTCCCCTATCCATTCTTATTCATTCTTGTATTGAGGTGTTTTAATTTACATGGTGTTATGCTACCAAAATTTACCTTTCTCTATAATATGCATTACTTTCCTCTAAGGGTTAGTGTTGGAATTAGCTATGTCATATTTTATGGGCATAGGTGTATTTTGGGTTGATTTTTCCTTTCGATTAGTATTAAAGCTATGGCGGTTCCATGTTTTGCATGTTGTTGCATGTGAGTTACATTTTCTTGCATTTTTGTGTAAGGTGGGATGAGGGGATTTTGAATGTGGAATGGTTCATTGATGCATTAGTTGATGGGATGTGAAAATTGGTGTGATGGGTTGATAAGAGGTTGAATGATATGAGATGAGTTGGTATAGGTTTGAGTGACATGGGGTGTATGGTAGGGTCATGGATTAGGTTGAGATTGTTTGGTGACAGATGGATAAAGGGGGAAGTGATTGAATGGAATCTATCATGGGTGGAATGATGATTGTTTAAGATTGTAAAAGGGAGGATTTTACTGGTTAGATGTTGTGGGAGGCTTGATGGGGGTTGATTTTGATGTTCTTCTTGGTGTGAAAGTGATGGTGATTTTTCTTTATTAGGATGATATGTGTTCAATTAGAACTTTAGGTTAGATGGAATGGATGATTCCTATCGAGGGAGGTTGGAATATGATCCACAAGTGTGAGGAGGATTTGGTGGAAAACCACTACTTATTTGTTGATCAATGGGGTTGTTGATATAGTAGTAATGATGTGGTTGGGGGGGGTGGATGGCCCTGATGGTTTTTAAAGTCAGATGATGATGATGGTTCATGGTGGAGTATGTTGTTAAGTTTTGTTATGTCTATATGGCAAGGGTTTTCAGCTCCTACGTCAATGAAATTTTCAAGGAAGTGATCTTTATGAGCATTGGCAAGGAAATCCTTCATGATTGAGGGTTTCTTTTGTCATTTAAGAAGTCTTAAACTTGAGCTAAGTACATAGGCTCATTAGCGAGGCTTTCACACTCATTTGTATTATCTTGATTAGGGGCTTAACAAAAGGCATAATTAATCCCATTTTTTAGTTATAAAAAGAAACTATGAGCTTATGGTAATTCAAATTTAGATGAATGGTCTATTAAATAGGGTTAATATTTAATTAGCATTGTCAAAAAAATCTAAAATGGTGCTATGATTTTTTTTGGGTTATTCCATCTTCTCTTTATTAGATCTTTGTGAATTTAGAGGGATAAGTGAGAGACTTATTTTAATGATGGGTGGAATTGGAATAAGAAAATTATAATCCAATTTATTCTTAAGTAGAATATTGGACTCAAACATAGGCTTCTCATAGAGTATGATGACTTCACTTGCAAAGAGGGAGTTGTTCTTTCTCATTATTTCATGTATATGGATGTACTTATTTAATTTAAGCCTCATATAAAAAAACACATTCCAATTCTCCCTTGAAGCCTTTAGTGTTCTCTTATTCAATTTGGTGAGTGTAGAGGATGTGTTTAATGCCAAATTACTCTCAAACCATTGCTAGTTTGTGGAAGTGGATGGTGTCCACTTATTTGGGAATTCTTCATATTCCTATTACAATAGACCGTTGTGGGTTGGGTATGGTAGTATCATCCCAAAAAAGTTCCATGTTAAATGTTTCATTCACTAGATTGTTCATGGTAGCATCAAATCTTCTAGTGGTTCCTTCTTCTTCCAACAAGTCAAAATTTTATTCTCTAATGCTACTGAACTATCTTAAAAATTCATTGACATTGATCTAATAAATCAAGAGTGATCTTTCTACACATTTTTTCCACATCACCATATCAATAGGCAACAAACCACGTTTCAACTTGGGTGAACTAAGCATTTTTTTTTTTTATCTCTAACCAATTCTTCAAATGGCTTGTAGGTTCTTGTGAACCATTTTCATGTAGCTCACAAGTATTTGTGTCCATTTGATTGCATGATATTTCATCAAGTTGTTGTAAAGTGACATGTGTCACCCATCCATGGGTTTTCACAAATTTATCTCTCCTATAAATGGAATGCATTTCTATTACAAAGGAGGTTGGAAAAAGGTAGGATGTAAAATTTGTATTGAGTTTGTAATAAGAAATATAGTGTTATTGCATGTGTATCATATTTTGTAATGTCATATTCCTTCATGAGATTATATGAATACAATCTATTCAATTTGTCATCGTCTTCATTCTTGTAATTTGATATATATTTTTTTAAATAAAAGGGGTAAAAACTTTATTGAAATCAATAAATTACCAGTACATTATCATTAGGCTCCCAAGAAAAGAGAGCACAAGAATGCCTAGCCAAGACAAAAACCACCACCCACACTACAACAAACACCTTAGCCAATGAAATCATAAAAAGTAACCCTCTTAAAATCATGACAATAATCAAGTGATAACTGCCCCCAACCCTCAATCTTCCAGTCCTCATCATGATTCAAAGCCCACTTGGCCAAACAATCAACAACCCTATTCTATTCACACGGGATGTGGTAAAAGACACCACCTCCAACATATAACACATCTGCAAAATCTTATGGACAACCAAAGCTAGCTGCCAATTAACATTAGTCAACTTTTGCTCATTCAAAAAATTAACAATAATCTGTGAGTCAGATTCACAGATTATCTGATGCCAACCCAAAGCACAAGCACACTCAATAGCCTAGAGAATCACCAAGCCCTCCATAAAGTTGTTAGAGTGCTGCCCTTTATGAATGGAGAAAAAGAAAATAATTGAGCCAAAACAATCTCTTCCAACACCACCAATCCCAACAGACCCAGGATTACCCCTAAAAGAACCATCAATATTGATCTTCAAAATACCCTCTGGAGGAGGCAACCATCTTCCTACCCTTAGAACCTTTTTTTTATCCCACCTACCTCTTTTGACACAAGTGGAGTCAGAAGTCAACCCTTGTAAGCCCAATCTATTCAAAATCTCATCATCACTCCTTTCCAAAGGATACCCCACTTCACATTTAGCTTCCACCATCTCCTCGATCATACCAACAATTCTTTGCCAAAATTGTTGCACCATTATCCTATCCCCATGAAAAATCCTATGATTCCTTTCTAGCTAGATTTTTCAAAGGATGAAGGTAGGGCCAATGTACCACACAATCTAGAGGAAAGAATCTTGAGTGGGTAGCCTTCCCAGACTATTCCAGAACTCAACTAGGGAAGAAGCATGAATGCAAGGATGTTTCCAAACACCCCACCAAAAATTCCAAAGCATCATAGAAAAGGAACAAAGAAAAAAAAAGTGGGAAGAATCATCCTCACTACAACTACACAGAACACAAACAAAAGGACCTAGGAATCCTCGTTTCCAAAGATTATCCCAATTCAAACATTTGTTCCAAGCCAAATTCCACACAAAGTAATTACACTTTGGCCAGGAAAACTTGTTCCACACATGCTTCCACCAAGGAACCTCCACCCCACCAAACTTACAAGCTAGAAACTCTTGATAGCCACTAGCCACAGTGAAGTCACCCTTAGGATTCAGACTCCAAGCAAGAATATCTTTGTCCCTTAGAGAGCTACACTGTCTACCAGTCAAAATATTTTGAAGCTCGACACAATCTTCTTCCAAATTAACAATAGGCCGATCACAAGGATCCTTCCACTTAGCCACCACCAACTGCCCACATGGATAAGAAGTATTAAAATCAATCAATTTTGACCAACTAGCCTCCAAGAAGCGTTGGCCAAGATTCAACAAATTAGGATACTGGCGCAGAATGGGGGGAAAACCATCCCAAGAATCAGACCAAAAGAGTGCCTCAACCCCCTTGTTACATATCCAGAACAATCCCTCCTTGATCAACGTAGCCCCTTTCTTAAGTGTTCCCCAAATCACATAACCTTTCCCCACCAGAGGATAACAGGGGATCTCCTCCTTCAGAACCCCCTGAAGGTACTTGTGAGATAAGATCCTGGACTAGATATGATCCTATTCCAAACACCATCTCCAATAAATCTTTGCAACTAGTGCCAACCTAGTCAGAGTTGATTGCCACAATCCAAGACCCCAAAATGCTTCAGACTACACACAATATCCCACTTCACAAGGCTCCACTTAGAGGAAGACAAGTTGCCCACCCATAAGAATTGTCTAGCCAAAGAGTCATAATCCTTAACAAACCCAATTGGGGCCACCTGGAGCATACATCTGTAAATGGGAAGATCCTGCACCACTAATTTAAGCAACTGAATCCACCCAACAAAGGACAACCATCTATAAGTCCAATGATTAACCTTCGCATGAAACTTGTCCAAAATATTCTGCCAAGATTCCCTAGGAAGAATACCTAAAGAGATAGGAATGCCAAGATAGGTTAAAGGAAGAGACCCAATCTGAAACCTCAAGATACGAGCAATCCTCTACTGAATGAGCCGCAAAGTGTTGAAGAAGAAAATGAAAGATTTATCTTCATTAATCATTTGACCAGAAGCAACAAGATAAGTATCCAAATCCTTGTGCAAATTTGTAGCTTCTCTAACCTTAGCCATACCCATCAAAGCAGTATCATCCAAAAATTGTAGGTGAGACTGAGGAGGCAAATCATTTCCCCAAACCCAACCGTGAATAAGACCCAACTCCACACTACACTTCAACAATTTCTTCAAACCTTCAACAAAGAGAATAAATAAATAAGGAGAAAGAGGATCCCCTTGATGAAGGCCTCTAGAAGCACCAAAAAGAGAAGAGGGCTCACCATTGTAAGAGAGGGTGACCAACCACGTCAAGGCTCCAGGTCACAGAGAGCCGAGAACGGAGGGCTGCCCTAACTTACCTCACTCTAAAGGGATGTTTTGGGGTGAGGATCAAGAATGAAGAGCACTAGGAAGTACTTCTATCACTCTACAAATCCAAAATTCTATTTGGGGCTAGACAAGCCATATTCTGTAGTCTGAAATGTACCTCAGACAACTCTTTGTCCAAGGACGACAACATGACACACTGGCATTTCTCTGGCGTGCTAGCGTCCATAGGACTAGAAAATGTAAAGTACAACAGAAAAGGAAAGAAACCTACTTAATATTCTAGCTAGTTGATTCTAGCGAAGTAAAAAAAATGATGAGGTTTGAAAAATAAAGGCAAAGATGATAAAGCAAGTAAATAAAAGCTAGGGTGATGAATATTATCTCACAAAAGTGCCAGTTTTCCAGCTAGCTCCACACACACGTTCACTTGCACACAAGCAAGAAGGGGAAAATTGTTGGGGCTGTATAGGGGCCTGCCTTAGTCAAAACCCCGCTTTGGTGTTTCCACCTCTACGAACAACTAGGAAGCAATGAAGTAGAAAAATACAATAAAGAAGATTGAAAGGAGTGCAATGACCACTACAAAAGAAAAATTCTACTCTATCAAATCACAAAGGAGAGGAATGAAGCGTTACCACCTCCACCCAAAGGCTATCAAGACCAATGAAGGGAGAATGCAAGCAATGAACTTGACAAAGTCACCACCACCGCAACCATTGTGAAGGGAGGTCTCGTAAGACTCCAAGCTTGCAACTTTTGTGGTAGCATCACACATGCAATGCGGATTTGATGGAGTGTCAAGTTGCTACAATGCTCAAGCTAAGTGGTGAAAATGGAGTGCTAGAATGCTGAAGAGATTGAGAATTTGCTTGAGAATGTGAAGGAGTTGAATGAATTGCTAAGAGACATGAAGTGATAATGAAGATTGTTCTTTTGAAGGTGGGATGAGAAGCAATAAGTTGTTTTTAGGTCAGTTGGTCGACAAAAGGACGTTACAATTCATTCCCAGTGAGGAGTGTAACACTTTTCCAACTTCAGACATAGGAATTCATTAGGGGCAGTAGCGCCGCGTAGACATCCGCATGCCATGCTTGCATCCCCAAAAAATATTCTCTCACCGACACATAGGAAAAATGCCAAGTGGATGGAAGGTAGGTGGGTGATGTGGAATTTCACATTCGAATTTGATTTTCTAAGGTGAGGGTATGCAAAAGGGGAATTTGCTTAAGGGGTGAAAATTCACTCCTATACAACCATTAATTAGAACCGAAAAAGAAGTGGAAGCAACATAACACATAACCCATTGGACACACTCCTCAACAAAACCAAAGGCAATAAGAACTTTTTGCAAGAAGGACCACTTAACTCTATCATAGTCCTTCACCATATCTAGCTTAATAAAAATTGTCTTTTCTTTGGAGGATACCATAGAGTGAATAGTTTCAGTAGCAATGACCACACCCATCCAGAATTTGCAAATCTGCCATGAAACCACTATGTTCCTTAGAAATAATCCATCTAAGCGATTGCTTCAACCTTTTAGCAATCAACTTAGAAATGATTTTATAAACCACATTACAAAGGGATATAGGTCAGAATTGACTTAGCCGATCCGCCCCCTCATATTTAGGAATGAGAGCAAGGAAGGTAGAATTCAAAGCCCTCAACATCTGCTTATTCCTCTAAGACTCATGAACCACTTCCAATAAGTCAAGCTTAATGATATCCTAGCATTCTTGGAAGAATTCAATAGAAAAACCATCAGGGCCCGAGGCTTTCCCATTCTTCATCTAAAAGATAGTAGCCTCCAATTCCTTGAGTGAAAGGTAGCTTAGAAGGTGCTAATTCATCTCCCTGTAACCAAAGAGGGAATATAAGAGAAGACATGGTTTTCTTCCACCAAAACATCTTGAGAATCCTCTCTAAATAAGGAAGAAAAGAATTGTGAAGCTTCTCTGGACATATCCTTCCAAGCATATAAATGTTCACTCCTGTCATTCACAAGAACAAGAATAGATTTACCATGTCTCTTGGCTTTCACCGAATTAAAGAAGAATTTAGTATTTTTGTCCCCCTCCTGTAACCACTCAACACGAGCCTTTTGTTTCCAATAAATCTCCTCATGCAGCTCGCACTCTTCTAGAGCTTTCAAAGTCCTCACCTCCTTCCTGAGTAAATCCTCTGAAAGGCCCGACTCCCTTATCTCCCAAGTAATGACATCCAAGTTGGCTTGAGCAGCAATCTTATCATGAAAAATATTTCCAAAACATTGCTCGTTCCACAGTTTGAGCTGGTACTTCATAAATTGCAGTTGTTTGGAAAAAGTATACATAGCAGTGCCATGAGCGGGTCTCCCCATCCGCTACCATTCAACCATATACTCCTGCAAAGAGGGATCTATTAACCACATAAGCTAGAACTTGAAAGAGGGGGAACAAGCAACACAAGCCAAAGTAGCAGATAATTTAATAGACCAATGATCTGAGCCCCTCCAGTTTAGAATCTCAAAACAAGTAGACCGCAATCCATGAAACCAAAATCTGGTCAAGTCTCTCAACAATACAATTCTCCTCCAACCTCCTATTGTTCCAAGTGAACAAACCATTACAGGGCTTGATGTCAACAAGATTCAAGGCCGAAATGTTATCACGAAATAGGTAAGCAGAAGGCTCTAGCCTTGCAATACCACCCTTTTTTTCATCTAACTCAATAATGGCATTGAAATCACCAACAATAATCCAAGGAAAAAAAGGAGCAAGAATCCTAATAAAACTGATATGAGACCATAAGTACTGCTTACTAGGAAAATTAGTAGGTGCATAGATGTTTAACAGAAGAATAATCTCTCCCTGTCTCCAGGCTTGAAGCAACCGCATAAATGGAAGACTTAGAGGACATCCACCAAAGAGGACAAATCTTCAAAGGGTTCTATAGGCAAGCCACACCCCCAACATTACCATGAGCCCCAACACACTGGCATTCACCCCGCCCCCACATTTTCGGCAACAAACCAACCATACTCTCAACTGATAGTTTAGTCTCCTGTAAAAAAAGAACATCAGGAGAGTGAATTCTCACCAACTCACGAACAACTTTTTGACAAAGGCCACTATTCAAGCCCCTTACATTCCAAGAGAGGATGATCATTTCAGATGGTTAGAAAAATGAGAGTCCAGAGCCTTAATAGATCCCGAATCCACTAAAGTATCCCCCGTCATCTTAATTTTCTCTAAATCCTTCTTTCTCCGAACCTTGGAAGACTTCTCAACA
The DNA here is from genome assembly GCA_007258455.2 of Sequoia sempervirens. Classification (NCBI taxonomy): domain Eukaryota; kingdom Viridiplantae; phylum Streptophyta; class Pinopsida; order Cupressales; family Cupressaceae; genus Sequoia; species Sequoia sempervirens. The sequence continues at coordinate 296,231 of VDFB02251973.1, read as the reverse complement.
ACTCCTTTTTTTTTTGTCTTTCTGAAGAAGCCCCAATGAAGGAGAAGCCTTGCCACTTTTTACCACATCATACCCCAATTTCACCAATGGATTAGAGATCTCTCACTCCCCCATCTTTGCATCCGCAAGAACCTCCAACCTCCCAGAAACCACCAAACTAAGATCCATGTCCATTTGTAAAGCACCATCCTCTTGTGAAGGCTGAGTGTTATCTAGAATAATGCCCTCTTAAACTACTTCCAAAGCATCCTGACCCATAACCATCATACTCGGATTCACCTCCTGCCGACTGAGTTCATCCAAAACCTCAAATCTATTAAAGGCATCACCTTCTTGTTGCTCTTTAAAAGTCCTCTTTTGACATGATTCTTTTTACAAGCCTTAACAGGAATAAAACCCTCTACACCTGTAGCCTCACCAAGAATGGGAGCCTTGCCTTTATCAATCGTAGGTAGTTTGCGAGCAGGCTGTGAAGTCTAAGACTTAGAAGATTTAAACCTTGGGCATCTTCGTTGCAAATCATCATATTCATGACATAGGCGGCATCGAAAAGGCAATGTCTCATAGTCTAGCTGCTACACCCAAGAATATGAACCCACACAAATTTCCATAGAATCTGGTAGAGGGTTACTTAAATAAATATCAACACAAATTCGAGCAAATGTCATTACCTTTCTATCTTGAGTTTGTTGAGAAGGACCCATTGGTTTCCCCAAAAGTGAAGCAACATTATGCAAGATGTCATTGCGCCAACATTCAACTAGAAACCTAGGAAGATGCACCCACACTAGAACCCAATTTAGGAGCTCCTTCGAAGGATTAACGCCCGCATGCCAAGGTTTAATAAATAAACCAATTTGGTTGTGGAAATAAGGTCCACCCTCGAAGACTCTATTGCGGTCTGCCATGTAGTTGAAAGCCACCATGAAGTAGCTATTCACCAACAACATTATTTCCATCTCACCCTCCGGAGCCCAAGTCCGTTGAGCCCACATCTCCAAAAATTGGAGTGAAACCCTCAATCCCATGAATTTGCAAAGCAAGGAATGCCTCTGAGAAATACTCAATATCCTTCGTAATCGATTTTAGTTGAATTACTACCACCGACCAATCTTTGGTGCACTCCAGGTAGCCATTTATCTTCGGGATTCGAGAACCACTAGACAACACAAATCCTTCATTACCCGACTCATTTGCAAACAAATTATTATCAAAAACCTTCATTGAAAAAAATGGAGATTTCACTCCAACCGCAACACGAAAATTGAAGGAAGATTTAGCCCCCAATGCTTCCCCTGGATCCATTGCCAAGAGGAAAAAAGACACCACACCCTTATACCTCCACTCAAACCGCACAAATGAGAGGGCAGAATCCCCACCCGAGCAACAAAACCATGAAGAATCACTCAAAAGAACTCAGGAAAAGGATATAAAATAACAAAATTGAAACAATAAAAAATCACCCCCTGGAAGATCACAAACTGCCCCTGACCAGAAGCAAACCGTAGCACCCGATCCCCAACACCACAGAGGCATGCAAAGAGAAAATTACAGCATGCAGCTGTGACCTCAATGGTCACAGGCTGACATGCCCGCACACAGGATATCGCCCCCTCCCTACATACTTCTCCATAATTTGATATTTATTTGAAATAAATAGCTAAGAGTTATAATTTTCTTCGCACACATTTGTTGTGTTTGAATTATTAGCTTACATTAGTTTTTGTTTAAGAAACAAAGTAAATCTTTTGTGGATATTAATGATAAATGCCACTATTATAAGTGGATTATTCAGTAGGATGTAAGTTGTATAAGCAATTTTTTGGTCATATTATTGTAAGGCAATAGTAATAAGTCAAGGACTAAGGCCACCTAAAATATTTAATGTTAAAACAAACAAGTGATGTAGTGTGATGACTATGTGTTCCTTAGAATAGACACCAATCTATCTTGAACATTCTCTGCAACCCACATAATGCTAAATTTATTACTAATATTATTAATTTTAATTCATAATTATTTTTCTTTTTTCATACATGAATGTTAGTGTTACAAAGAATAAACTATATATACTCATTTAATTTCATAAATCTTTATTTTAAATGTATGAAAATATTTATCTTCTTTAAAATTTGGCATAATTACCTTCAATATTTTATCAGTGTACTTTAAATGACTATCCATCTTGGTCTTGTAGAGACTAAAGTGTAGGGGAGATTGATCTAAGGATCTCACTCATCCATTGACCAACTTCTCAATAATTTTGAGCATAAGATATCACAAATGTTTAGAAACTATTGAAAGCATTCTTAATTGAATGGTGATTCATGAAAAAAACATACTTAATTTAATATTTGCACACTTAATTTTAAATTTTTATATCATATTATTTTAACTTTATTCCAACAAGCACTAGCAAGTTGCAAATGAAGGTCGGTTTGAAGCTCAAAACCAATAAAATGATCAAATTTTAACCAAAATACATGCTCTAACAAAGAAATAAACATGCTAATATCAAAATATAGATGTTGAAAGATGAACATAAATGAGCTAAAATATGGGTTATGCATTTACCAATAAATTACCTCGAGTGTGCTAATTAATGAAGTAGGTGTGTTGTTTTGTAAACACAAATAGCAAACTAAAATATAAAAACCAAAAGGTAAAGGCCACACATTATTTAAATAGAAAAAAATAAATAAAATCCCCCAAAATATAATAGAAACCTACAAAGAGAAAGTTATTGATGATGATAAGCGATATATTAGTGATCTTGAGACTAAAAAATAGAAAATACAAAAAGACAACCTAAAATGACAAAAAATGAGAGATTTGGAGTTGGGGATAGAGACATCAACTTGGAAATGAATGCACCACATGTTTAGATTTGTGCACTCAAGTGCTAAAGAATTTGTTGATTTATTGTTTATGTTGTGTATGCCATCTTACATGTTGTGTTAGTTGATTAATATATCACATATTTACTACATATTCCTTGAAATATTCAAGTAGATCTTGAGGAATCATGTATATAGTTTTTAGATTAAAAAAGGTTTAACAAATTTCTTGGACTTGTCCATTTTGTAAAATATTGAATTGGTAAGGGTTGACTATTATTCATACAAAGTGGATGTTTGTTCATATCAAATGTATGCTTTAAATAATAAAACACAAGCAAGCACTAAAGATTTAACACATCTAAAGATCTCTTTGTTGAAGAATAATTTGTTTAAGAAACAACCTTCTCTCTAACAAAAAAATTCAACTAAGAAACTATACAAATTATACTCTTAGATAGCTAGCCCTGAAGATAAAAGCTTTATACAAAAGGAAATTGTATCACCCCAATATGTAAAATTTTGTATTCAACTATATTTTTACAATTGTATTATTTATTTGTTATATACATGATTTGTAAAAGAAGAATGGTCATACAAATGTGATAAAATAAATCATTGTCATCAAGCATATTAGAAATAGCAATATACAAAATATATCCATGTCATCTTTTAGGTGTTTTCTCATTTGTTTATGTTTACTAAAATTCTATCAACATGCCATCTGCTAGATCTTTGGTTATTTGTTTTCAAATAAGTTAAAAATTTATCCATGCCATCTTCTAGGTGTTTTCTCATTTGTTTACAGATAAGTTAAAATCTATTCATGTCATCTTCTAGGTGTAATATATCCATGTCATCGTCAAGATGTTTTCTCTTTTGTTTACATATATTGCAAAGGAAATGACATATAACAACCTTATTTATCACTTGTTAGAGTAATTCATTGATAATTATCCTACTTATCACTTATAATGTAATATTTTTTCTTTGGGAAACCTTGATTAGATTTGAAAAAGAAAAAATATATATTTTATACTTATATATACCTTAATTTTAAGTCCATCCATTTTTCTAAATTTAAAGATCAAAATGATATTATAAACATAATGAAAACATTTCTACCTCCAACTATAATTTCTTAATTTCAATTATATGTAAAATTATTTAATAATCAACTAGAACAAAATTAAAAGATTAAATAGAATATTAAAATACCCCAAACCTCTCATATATTAAAATAATAATAAAAATATTGTTTCAATTATGTTTGGATCCTTGTAAGTGGGTGCATAGTTGATTTGAAGCTATCACTTCTCCTTTGACAACTTTGTTGTATAAACAACATAATTTCCTAAATGAACTACCAATTTTTTCCTAATTGACCTTTCACACATCTTTGGCGTACCCATTGCACACCAAGGTGCGTTTGCTAGTAATAAAAATATTGTTTTAACATCTACACTATCATCCATTTATATTTACACCATTTGTCCCCTTCCTCCCTCCCAAATGTGGGATAAATACATAATTGATTTTAAAGACAACGAAACACAGAGAGAACCCAAGAGGCAAGATGAAAAGAAGGAAATAAAGTAAAAAATTGATACAATAGAGTTGCACTCAAAATTCAAAAGAAAAGAAGATGGAATAGATCAACCAACAAGAGCCTGTGTTTTCTTTTACTGTCACATATGAAATCTCTAAAACTATGATCGAAAGCAAAGATACATGAATTCCATAAATCGGCTCTTATTGGAAAGTTCAGAAATGATTATCCAACAATGAACTCCTTAATGACATGGATATACTACTTTTTCATTTTCCAGGATATACCTGAAATATCATCCAAAAATGCCTTGGCCGAGTTCTCCAAGATACACCATTAAAGGTAGACAACTAATGGAGGAGTCATAGTCTTATCTTGAAACACAATTATGTTGAAGATGACAAAAGGAAAGAAATTCTTACAAACTTTTAGACAAAACTAAGTGCACCCACACCTCCATATCAAAAGATGCTCAGAAATTTTGTGCAAGATAAGAAGAACCCATCAATGCCTGGTGGTCTTGAGAACACCACAACATTCCTTAAGAGGTAGTGTTATAAGTTTGCCATGGAATATCCCATCCCAATGCTTCTGTTTGTGGAGTGCTCTAGTTTATCTTGGTCTTTATCATTGATCTACCTTCATAGGTAGAGAAGAAATTTAGGGTGGAACACAATGACAATTAGGGTTGAAGATCAAAATATCTTGGGATTATGTGATATATAGTTTGTAATTTCTAATACTTTATTTGTATTTATTAATCATTTAGGTCTTATTTGATAAATGGGGTGTCCTACTATGATCTATTGGCATTTCATGTCACATGTCCATCATCTTGTAATGTGTGTAAGAAGTTGTAAGAGCATCTAATATCATTACGAAATTGTGAAATGTGGGGTTTATTTATGACACATTCTATGACGTGATTATAGGCAGTTACATAGTAGACTAGGAATCTTGACCCATTTGTGATGAATGTTATGACATGTCACGCAACATAGATTTTAATAGAGATAATGAGTCCAAGATGGAGTGTGGCTAATGAGAATTCTTACCACAAGTAATGTTGTTTGATAGTTTTCCATGTCTCCTTGATCTATATATTGAGGGATTGAGACAGAGGTATTGATGATTTTTCAATACATGGTTATGTCATCAAATTTCTTCCAATAAAGCAAGATTTTAATCTCTATGTTAAGGATTTGAGTCTACAAGAGTATTGTAACTATTTTATTGTTAAATAATACATTGGTTTGATGTTTTTTATGGTGGAATTTTTTTATTGGAAAGGGTTTTCTTCATGTATATTAATGGCTCTTCTCTTCTATCTATGCTTCTTCTATTTTTCTCTCATTCTTGCTTTCTAAGTGTTGATTTACATGTTATGTTGCTAAATTCTATGTAGGTCTAAGACTTTCATTTATTTCTTTAAAGAGTTAATGTGTTAAATAAATCTATGATATGGTTCTACTCTATTGGCATAGTTTGTTTGTAATTGTATCAAATTTTTGTTTAGTAAACCTTATAGTACTTAAGGTGTATACATGTTATTGTTCTAATATTTGATACAAAGTCAAGCTGGTTCTATGGGTTGCATGTGAGTTTCATGTCCTTGCATGTGCTTGCATGTTAATACATGTTGTAGAACCTAGCTTTCGACTTTATGAGTGTTCTTGTGATATTAATCCGTGTTTGAGTTGGAGCCTTATAGTTGATCATGTTTTTAGGAAATAGCTTGGAAAGAACTTATAAGATAAAAAGTGGAGAATTTTAGACTTGATTATATGGTTGCATGTTGCATGGTGTTGACATGGATCTCACATTTGACAATTTGGAGCTACCCTCCAGTACGGTGGTACTTTTTTCACCCTATGACTATGTGTAGTAGAGTGCTTATGTTGGGTGTCCAGATTTGAATCCCTAATCATATGGAAGAGAATTGTTTGTCTTGACATTGGAACATTGGTTTGGTTTTAGTCCCCAACATTGGAAATCACTAGATGATTAGCCCTCATATGTATGTATTTTATGGAGTTGGTATTCTGGTTACTTGGAAGATCTTGCAATAGATCATTTCATTTATTCATATGTAGATGGTGGAGATTGTGGATTTGGCTTGTTGGAGGCCTAGAGTTCCTAGAAAACACCATTGGTCATATTGCATGATTGTATTTGCACATTGTAGATTCATGGTATCCTAGATCTATCAATTTTGTAGATTTTCCATTCAATATTTATGATTTTTCTTATTTATGGTAAGTCCAATGTTCTAGTGTAACAACTTGGGCGTTATTTGGTCTTGTGGGTCTTCCAAATGATAAGTGGATCTAGATTTTTATTTGTCTTTGACATGGATAGTTTTGCAAGTTTTACATGTTAACCAAAATCTAGATAGTTTCGTAGATATATATAAAGATTATTTTTCATATAGTGATTTGCATGGGATATTTTCTAGATGCAAGATAGTTATAGATTTATGTGCATGGTCTTAGGAAGTAACTAGTTGGAGATTTCTTGGTGTAGAAGTGTTGGTAAGTAATCAATCACTCAACATTTTTGTGGTGGTTCTTGTTAGGTTCTTAAACTATAGTTGTGTCTCATTGTGAACTTTTAAAATTTTGGATCCAATGTAAGTGTCATAAGGAATCTATGTTTAATCTCATGATGTCACTTGATTTGCTTATTATTGATGTGGAGTTGACTCTACTTACTTTTGGGGTGTTATTTGATAGATCCATGTACATTATCTTAAGATTTATGATCTTTTTAGTTTTCTTGGCTTCAATTGGAGAACTATCCATGCTTTATGTCACCCTTGGATGTCATGTCTATGTTAGTTTGGTAGGTTTTCTATACCTAGATACTACATGGAAGACTCAAACTATTGCACAAGCCGCTGTCGTTACACCAAAAGATTGACTTGTCAATGCCTGATACAACTGCTAGATTTATGCAAGATCCAAGATCCATAGGAGATGGTTAAGCCATGTCACGAACCCAAGCATCATGTTGCACAACACAAGGAGACCAAGGGTGAAACTCTTTCAATAATCCCCCCAATGCAAGCGAGGGGTTCGAACCTGTGATCTTGGATTTGATACCAATTATTGCATAGGTGGTTGTCGTTGCAACAAAAGATTGACCTGTCAATGCATGATACAACTGCCAGATTTATAAAAGATCCAAGATCCATAGGAGGTGGTTGAGCCATGTCACAAACCCAAGTGCCACACCACACAACACAAGGAGACCAAGGGAAAAAATCTTGCAACACAAACATGAGCTAACTACACCAATAAATCTTGGTATGTTGATGGTGTTTTGTTGTAGACTATTCAAATGTCATGAAGATGCATATTCTAGTGTTGGTAGCCCTTTGGACATCATGGTGCATTAGTGTTGTATAATAAAAAGATAGTGAGATGGATGGATGGAGTACATATGATTCATGTTATAGTACGTTGGGATGCTCATGACATTTTTGTAAGAGTACTTTAGGTTACATGTAGTTGTATTTCTTGGAACTTATAATAGTTATTTTCTTTTAGAGATTATGGTTTTACTTTTCCCTTTACCCAAGCTCTTGTTGTTTTAGTTGAGCTCTTTGATTATGAGGGGGTCACAAGTGATCTCCACTTAGGATACATTCATTACAATACCATGGGTAGATTTGGATCACTTGTGATGGGAGCTTTGACAATGGTGTGATATTATGTCATAGAGAACTCTATATCATTTTTTTTGTAGTCTTGTCATGTTATTAGTTCTTTTAGGATCATTTCTATCTATTAGAGATAGATGCTTTTTTATTAAGATGTAAATCATGACATTATAGAGAGTTCTTGGATTTTAAATAGATCATGTAGAGGGACCTTTGATAATTATTTGTGGTAGTCTTTTGTTATTGCGTATTATTGTCATTTTTCCTTGGGAGCTTCTAGAGATTGCAATGATGTAGTTGGAGTTTAGTTGGCATGTGATAATCTATTGGTGCTCATAGATACTAGATAGACTTAGGTGAGACTAGATATCTCAAGTTTTTGGGATCATGTGTTGGAACATTGACTAAATAATAAGATTTCAACAAAAAAACTAAGGAGCCTTCCTTGAAGTGAGACATGAATTTAGCATTGTTCTAAAGAGGATATTGTTTGAGGAGAAAGTTTATGTGACTTGGTGCATCTCAGGAGAATCAATTATCTCTTATTCTAACTCTTAGTCCACTTGAGGGAGAATTATTTAATTGGTGGTGGCCACCTAGTTACTTAGATGTATTCCATTTTTTTCTTTGTTTTCTCATGGAATGAATTTTGAATTGCAGGTTTCAATTCTGGAGGGATTATTTGAGATGAATAAATTGTATGGTGTATTTTTCCTTTATCTTATTATATGCAAGATTCTTTTTAAGAAGATAGTTTTTGAAGTGTAGGGGATGGTTTTGGCTATATTTCCCAATGACGGGAATGAATATTAGTTTAATCATCTATCAATTGAGAAGCTTACGTCCTTGTTGACTTATTAATTTATTATCATTTTTGAACTTAACCTTCAAGATGAATGATTGGATGTTAAATATTTTATATTTGGGGTTTTGGAAGTGAAGATCTTACTTGTTATGACTTGAGAACTTGATGACCTGTTGATGGAAGGACACGGTATGCAATATAGTTTGTAGCTTTTTCTCTATGCTTTGTTATTTATTCCTACATCTTCAAATTAAAAAAGGCATCAGAGTTAGGATTTGTTCAAATTTTGTGATCACTATGTTTGTTGTCTTTTTTTGTTATTGCGCTTAGTTGTTTTATTTTTTTTAATGGTATGTGTGATAATTAATCTTCATCATTTCTGATGCAAAGAACTTGGGAGAGTTGAGGAGATCAAGGGTGGGAGTGTGAGAAGTTGTGTATGTCATTGTGTGTGTTCTTTGATGTCAGATGATTTTAATGACATGATCAACACCATTCTTGTGAGTTTTGTTGGAATTTTGTGTTTCTTTGTTCAACCTAGTCAAGACATGGCACATGCAATGGGAATCCTAGGAGGTATGTGTCCTTGGTGGAAAAAATGATTGGACTATGATATTGAGGGTCTTCAAGTTTTTTGCATATTGAAGTGTTTTATATTAGAGAAACAATTACCTTTAGCAAGGAAATTCATATAGGGATGTGAGTTGCAGAGTGGGTTGGAGAATTTCATGAGTAGAAGGTTTATCAATAGTTGGGGTCAGTTGGATGTGAGTGATAGACTATGCTTGTTGTTTCAACTAGAGTTGAATATGTGGTGCATACTTTATCCTATTTTGGAGGAGATTGGACTTCTAATTGAGACTAGATATAGTGATGTGTTTATGTGGCTTTTAGTGTGTCATGTTGGAATTGGGTTTTGAACTTTCATGTTTGGGGATGATGGAGGATGAGATGGTTATGGTTGAGATAGTGGTCACTTGGAAGATGTTGCAAATATTTCCATGAAGTATTTGGACACAAAAGAGTCAATTGATACAACAAAATCATATCCCTGGTGTATAGTTCATAGTTTTGTTGGAACTTCATTTTGCTATTTTAAGGTATTGATAAGTGGGAAAATATTGAAATTAGGTGTTTCATATACCTTGCAATTCTTAATGTTTGTATTATTTAGTTATTTGTATTTATTCATTATTTTATTCTCATTTGAAAATAAAGCATCCCACTTTGTGTTGACATTTTATGCCAGGTGTTGCTAGTAATGTGGGTACAAGAATTTGTAACAAGATCTAATGTCACTATGCAATGTTAAGATATAGGGGTTACTTAATGATATATTGTATGACACATGTAAAAGCATGAATCTAAGGAGTTACAAAGTGGAATATGAACCTTGATTAGCCTATAATACATGTTACAACATGTCATAGAGCATCTTTAAATAGAGATAACGAGTCCAAAATAGGGTGTGGGTTGTGAGAATTTTAACCACGATATTTTGGTACTCTTTTATGCTCATGGTAATGTATTTTCATGGTTTTCTAGGCCTCCTTAAGTCCCTCAATAAAGGGCTTGTGATGGAGGCATTGAGGAGTTGTCATTGAAGAGTTATGCTATTAGATTTCCTCCAAAGGAGTAGGATGTTGATCTCCATATTAAGACCATGGGCTTATAAATGTATTGTAACTATTTTTGTTACTAAATGATACATCATTTTTATGAATTGGAGGTTAAAAAAAATTAACTACCCACGTACATAATTGTCTCTTCTCTTATGTCATATTCCTTCTATTCTTCTCTCATTCTTACTTTCTAAATATTAATTTTCATGTGCTAAAAATTTTGTAGCTCTCATATTTGTGATTGTTTTCTCATAGAATTAACATGACAAATGAATTTACATTATGTTTCCACTTTACAAGTATAATTTGTTTTCATTTATATAAAAAAAATGTTTAATAAATCTAATGATAGTAGAAGTGTATACATTGATATTTTTCTAACATTAAAAGCCTTCAACCCAGATTTTGTTGAGAAGAAGAGAGATATAGTCTAACAAAGTGGACATATTAACTATTAAAACTGCAACCTAGCTATTTTCATGGACATATAATTATTTAAAAATATCCAACATTTTATTTTAGCTCACTCTGATGTTGTATACTAGTGGATGATGTTGTAGATCCTTAAATCTAAGGAACTGTTTATTCATTTGGATGGTGGTGATTGATGGATAATGAAAGATATTCTCTACTCCATATTATTGGAATAATATACTCAACTTCTACCCACTTTCTTCTATATTCATATATGATGCACCAGATTCTTCTTCTTCTATCACGGCAGGGAGGTTTTCCCAAATCAATGTTTTAGTGGCATCTCTTTCAGTTTGAGAATCTAAGGTAGACCAATTTTCTAACTTTTCCTTTTTATAACAACTCAAATCTTGTGTTGACTATACTAAGATATTTAGATCATAAGAACTATCTCTTTCTAGAAGCTCATTTACCGCTGCTGTTACATCAAATTCTGAAATATGACAGGAAGTTTGGATACTCCTACATCCTCCAACAATAGCCTCTGAATTAACAGTTTGCGAGTTTGTTTCCTTGAGACTAGCTTCTAGGACAAAATTAGTAGAGTCTTCAATATCATTATCAGTGTAAGATGCAATTTTTTGTTTGATTTGCAAAGCGATCAAAACTTTACAATAAATCATTAACTAATTTATAGATCACTTCTCCTTCAATCTTGATATGGACGTAAGATTAGAAGAGTTATACACTCTCAAACGAAACAAAAGAGAATATTTCACCAATTTCTTGCAACAATGGATGCAAAGAGAGAGTAAAAGCAAGTGACCAATTCCTGATGAACAAGTGAGCATTATCATAGCAAATCTAGATCCAAATCTATCCTTCCACTTAAAAATGTAGTGCATTACATCTTATGAAAAGCTTGTCCCTAGAGCCCTTGACATTGAGAGAGCTCTAATCTCACAAGGACATACTCAAGCCTACAAAGATAACCACCCATCAACCAGTTCAAATGAAAAACCTCATGTCTAGGCTAAGAACAAGAATGTAACAAATGATGGAGTGGTAGATGCTAAGATGGTCCCAAGTGCTCCTAAGCCAAACAACAATCAAATAGCTAACATTCAACCAGCTATGCAACAAATAATCCCACCACTAAATAATCAAGTCAAAAACACTGAAACGCAACAAAGGCAAACACCTAAGAAGAACAACTATCCAAAACAAAAATATACACAATTGTCAGAACCTATTGAGACTATCATGAAGAAATTGGTAGAGTCCAACCTAATAACACTTCCAAACTTCAAAAACTACCAAGAACCACAGGATAAACCACCCTGGACAATGAAAAACATCTTTGTGCCTTTCACAAAATCAAAGGACAAAAGATGGCAAACTACATGCGAAGCAAAAACATTATCCAAGATCTTATAGAGAGTGACACCATATCTGTTGAGGTACCAACTGGTAATCAGGATCTTGATATATACAAGACCCCTATGTTAGATCATAACAAAGGAAAAAACATTGGGAAAGCTAAGGATTATACAAATGTGTAGCATACCTATTCCAATGTGGTCGCTTCTTATGATAGTGTCATTACCATCATCACCATCAAAGGACATAGTGAAAAATGTGGAGTTACCACACGAAGTGACAAGGTCACCATCCAAGGAGTCCCATCTCAATCTAGGGAACACCCTACTCAACCAACAACAACCACTAGCAAGTACAATCTCTTAGATCAACTTAAAAAGACCCCCACACAAATTTCTATCTTAGAACTATTGAAGTTGTCCCACGTGCATAGGGAAATCTTAGAGAAAGCTCTGTCTACATTATCTGTCCCTGAGGATATAGATACCGAACAATTTCAAGCTATGGTAGGGCATATCACTAATCATCTGCTCACCTTTTCATAAAAAGACCTACCATGACAACCATCTTATAATCATGCTTTACACCTTGAGGTCATCATTCATAAAAACAAGGTTAAAAGAGTCTTGGTAGATGAAGGTGCTGATCTGAACATTTGCACCCTTCAGTTGATAAAAAATCTGGGCTATTCAGAGGATACTATTGATAAAACAAAGAGTACCACCATCAGAGCATATGATGACCAAGAAAGGGTATCACAAGGCATCATCTCACTACCCATCCAACTAGGCCCCATCATTGCAAAAACTACATTCCAATTGTTAGACCTTGATCTTCCCTACAACATCTTGCTTGGTCGACCCTAGATCCATTCCCTAAAAGCTATAGCTTCAACCTACCACCAATGTGTAAAATTTCCTTTCGAGGGTAGAGAAGTTACCATCCATGGAGATCCTGAGCGTTTTTACTACTTTAAGAATCTTGAGGCCAAGTTCTATAAGATCCCCCAAATACCCAAGAATGACGAAGGGCCTACACCTTCTACCTCATTTGTTGACCCATCATCCCTTGCATCTACCTCATAAATGAAAACACCTTTGTGTAGAACATACCTGACATCAAAGCAGTGTTCCAGGATTATGGTTGCAGAAACTATAAGCTAACAAAGGATACTTTTGTGTTGGGAGAGCTACCTCTTTCTCCCAAATCTCATGGGAAATCCACACCTAGCAACAATGTCCCTGAGATTATCAAAATGGCAGCTACTACCTTCACCAAGTGGGGGGACTTGAACAAAGAAGATGTCAATGAGGAGGATATCTCTAAACTGCTCTATCAAGATGAATGGCCCGTCCCTATTCTTCCTATGGAAGATAACAACAAAGGATTGAAACTAATGAAGGGAATAGGGTATACCAAGAATGAGGATTGGGACAAAATGACAATGGTTTTCTAGAACCTATCATTCCTGATAGTCCAAAGAATCTTGGCCTAGGTTGTACAACTAGAAAGGTTACTCTTATTGGCAAAGGTACTTCTGCTAAATGGGTTGAGGCTTCTTCTTGGTTACCAACATCACATGATACTACCCTAGATTACTTCCCCCTCGATGTAGCTAACCTATTTGAGAATAATTCCCTCTTCATGATATCTACATCGACCTTCACCCCAAGCAACTGACCAAATTAAATATGCTTATTATACCCACAACTTATCGACTTGGACCAAGAAGGAGCACTAATTCTAGATTTATTCAAAAATAATGAAGCTATCTCAGAATTCATGGGGCTTCAATACAACTTACCATGGGAAGATCACAAGGTTGGTTTTGACATAGAACTAGACACAAGGGCATACTATGGGGAGATGATTAAGTCCTTTAGTCACAAAATTGAGGACATGCAACTAACTTGCAGATCTTTGAGTGAAAACCACACTATGGCACTCTCTGATCCTAAAATAGTAAAAAGAAAGGATGCATTTGAGGGTGAAAACCTCTCTGAGGTTCCAAAGGATGAAGGATTCAATCTCCCCCTTAGTACAATGCATCCAAAGAAGTCAACAATTTTAGCTTGGAAAAGGCCACTCTAGTCAATGTGGGAACAAAAGAAGCACCCAAGATCACTTTCTATGTTGAATCCTTGTTAGATAAAGAATATAAGAACCTAGCAGTATTCCTGAAAGAGTGAAGATCTAACTTTTCCTGGTCATATATGGAGATGCCAGGGCTTAATCCATAAGTGGTTGTGCATCATCTACCACTCTATCTTGAAGCCAAACTAGTAAAGAAAAAGTTAAGGAAGATGCACCCTCAAATAACACTCTTGGTCAAACTTGATTTACAAAAGCTTCTTGACATTGGATTCATCTGATCGATAGATTATCCTAAGTGGGCTTCAAACTTGGTACCAATCTCCAAACCCACTGGGGGCATTAGAATTTGCACTAATTTCAGAGACTTGAACAAGGCATGATCGAAGGATGATTTCCCTCTTCCTAACATCGACATCATAATGGAATTAATAGTTGGGCATGAAATGCTATCACTCATGGATGGTTTTTCAGGCTACAATCAAATCATGATCACCAAGGAATATCAACACAAAACTGCATTGACTTGTCCATGGGGGGCATATTGCTGGAACATGATGTCGTTTGGGCTAAAGAATGCAAGAGCAACCTATCAGAGAGCCATGACTCTCATCTTTCATGACATGATCCATAAAAAAGTTGAAGATTATGTGGATGATATTTTGGAAAAATCAAAGAAAAGGAGTGAACACATACAAGTCTTGGGACCCATCTTTGATAGGATCAAAGAATACAAGGTACGGTTGAATCCAAAAAAGTGTGTCTTCATGGTTACATCAGGGGATAGAAGTTGATCCAACAAAGGTAAAATCCATCCTAGACATGGAACCACCAAAAACATTAAAGCAGATGAGAGGGTTACAAGGAAGGTTGCAGTCCATCAGAAGGTTTATAGCGCAACTATCAGAGAAAATCCACCCTTTTCTACATCTTCTCCAAAAAGGGATAACTTACAAATGGGATGAGAAGTGTGATAAATCTTTCCAAGAGATCAAGGAATATCTATTGACACCTCTAGTGCTCATGCTTCCGATACCGAACAAACCATTGATCCTGTATATCTTAGCAATATCAGCAGCACTAGGTGCTCTTCTAGCACAACATGATGAAAATGGAAAGTAAAGAGCCATTTATTACATCAGAAGGACCTTGGTGAGCTATCAAATGAACTATTCATCCATTGATAAATCCTTCTTAGCATTGGTTTTTGTTTCACAAAAATTAAGATACCACATGCTGTCACATCAAATTAAACTCATTGCAAAAATTGACCCATTGAAATACCTATTATCCATAGCAACTCTCATTAGGTGAATGGTCAAATTGGTAATGATATTGATTGAATTTTACATAGAGTATGTGGAGCACAAGTCAATCAAAGGACAAGTGATCACAAACCAACTGGCAGAGGCACCTATCTATGCAGAGAATCCATTGATATCTGAATTCCTGAATGAATTGGTATTCCTTATCAATACAACGAATCAATGGAAGATGTACTTTGATGGATCATTCACCCAACATGGATCAAGGTGAGTATTCTTTTCATCACCCCTCAAGGTAATTGCATCCCAAAGTTATACATGGTATCATTTTTGTGTACTAAAAACATTGCTA
This sequence comes from Sequoia sempervirens, assembly GCA_007258455.2. Taxonomy (NCBI): domain Eukaryota; kingdom Viridiplantae; phylum Streptophyta; class Pinopsida; order Cupressales; family Cupressaceae; genus Sequoia; species Sequoia sempervirens. The sequence goes on along the minus strand of VDFB02251973.1, from coordinate 280,255 downwards.
AGTATGAAGCCCTAATCATAGGTCTAAGGATAGCAGTTCGATGGAAGATACACGAATGAAAGTCTATAGAGACTCATAGCTAGTTATCAACCAAGTCAATGATGACTACCAAACTAAGGATGAGAAGATTACTCCTTACAAAAAGATGGTAGAGAGTCTCAAGGACCTTTTCATTGATATAAATTTTGAGTAGATTCCTCGCATGAACAACCGAGTAGTGAATGCTATGGAAATAATTGGATCATTGCTAGATATGTGGCACAACGTCCTACAATGTGAATTCTTGGTAGAACAACTTCTCATACCAACTTTCAAAATCCAAGAATTTGAATTAATGTGTGTCATTGTTGGTCTTGGATCCTTATGGTATCATGACATATTCACCTACCTAAGCAGAGGAGCCCTCCCATCCGATATCACCTCCAACCTTAAAAGGACCTTTGTTAAGAAGGCATCTTGATTCGTGATCCTAGGTGATACCTTATACCGCCGAAGTATCGAGGGGACATCACTATGATGTCTTAACCAAGAGGAAGCCTTGACTGCTCTAACAAAAGTACACGATGGCATATGTGGTTCCCATTCTAGCGGTATGACTTTAGCTAAGAAAGTATTGAGGACAGGGTACTTGTAGCCAACCATGGAAAAAGAAGACCATCAATATGTGAAGAAGTGTGTCCAGTGTCAACAACATAGAGATCTGATTCATGTTTTGGCTTAGGAGTTGCAACCAATGGTCAAACCTTGGACTTTCTCGTAGTGGGGGATTGATCTCATAGGAAAGATTACCCCAACTTCATCTACTGGCCACAAGTTTATCATAACAGCCACTAAGTACTTTACCAAGTGGGTTGAAGCCATTCCTATGACCTACATAACAAGGAAGAAAATTGCTAATTTTATCCTGAATTACTTCATCTGCCGTTATGGTGTTCCACAAACCCTTATCTCAGACAACAAAACACTCTTCAAGAACTAGGATGTGAAAGAGCTATGTCAAATATTTAACATCCAACATCAATTCTTTACCCCATATTACCCCCAGGGCAACGGTCAAGCTGAGGCTACAAACAAGACCATTCTAAAAATCCTGAAGAAAACATTCAATGAAGTTGGCCATGACTAGCATTTATAGTTGAATCTCACCCTATGGTCCTATCAAACTAGTATCCGCACACCTACAGGTGCAACCTCGTTCTCCTTGGTCTACGGATCAAAAGCCATCAAAAATATAAAAAACATTGATAAAACATTTATCAAAAAATTGAAAATCATCAAAGTCTTGTACAACCGAAAATCCAAAAAACATTTGCAAAATCCTCTACAGTTAAAATTCCAAAAACATTTGTAAAATTGTAAATCCAAAATCCAAAACATCCAAAACACATGAAAATCCTTAAAAAGATCAAACATCAAAAATACAAAAATAGAACCTTGTCGAACTACAAGTCTCTGAGCTTGAACATAGGCAAAGCCATCATTGATGTGCCCCTGAGACACCTTAGGTCAGTCTGTAGGAGTCTATCATAATAAACCAAAAATCCATTGATTGTTAATATCTCATCGTCAATAAGTTAGGTCAGTCAAACTATGTTGTCTCTACATATATAACGTAGGCAAGGCTTATCTTTGATCAACCCCCGAGGCCCCTAGGATATATAGATTCTAAAGTCCAGGCAAAAAACATAAAACACAGAGGAAGCACAATTATTTTACACACAAACACACATGAGCTTCATATTTCTATGATAATAGAATTCATTACATATTACCTCTCTTTATAGAGGTTTTGTATAACCAATACTAAATATAGTTCATGTATGCACATGACTATTATAGTCAACGTGTAGTAACATGCAAATACAAACAGTTATTAAAATTAATTGTTAACTAAAAAACTTTGCATGGAATCTTCAACTAAACAGTGAGGCTCATGTATCATTTTACAACATACTCCCCTTTGATGTTGAGACTCACAGTATTATCTTAAATTTTTGAAAACTAAACCTGAACAACTCAGTGTGCAAACTTTCATAGATCACAAGGTTTTCCCTTTCTTTCTCTAACATAGAGAAGAATCACTATCTTTTAGATCATATGACACCTTATTGCTTTTAACATGCCAACATTTAGATTTATAGAACCTTTTGAACATATCTGTAACTTTTTTCCAACTTGATCCATTAATCCATCCATAATTAATCTTCATACAATATTTCTTAGATTTTCCATCCTCTCTTTTCCAACATGATTTTTCTAAATGATTCTTCAACCCACAAATTGTACAAGGATGAAGATCCCAACACTTCTCTTTTTTATGTCCTCCCCTGTGATAATGAGAACATTCCATAAACTCCATACTTTTAGCTAATTTGGATGAACTTTTAACACTTGTTACATCATTTCTATCTCTCTCACCATATCCTAGGCCTTCATTCTTTGGCCTCACAACTGGCTAAATGGGCTCTCTCATTCTTTTCCCATGTTTCCCAAACCTTTTCTCTTTTCAAACCAATCTTTCTTATCAACTTCACATGCTACAAAAACATTAGTTTCAGACACATCTTTATCGTCAATGTCACATTCTTTACCTGAAGAAACTTTGGCTACATCACCCATACATGTAGCATCACACATAAGTGACTTTGGCCTCAAACATTCAATTTATTTCTCCAAAAACTTTAGCTTTCCTTCCAGATATTCATTCTTTTTCTTGACCTCATCAAGATGCTTCAATCTGCCTTCTAACTCTTCATTTTTCTTTTTCACTTTTTCTAATTCTTTTTACAGATTTTCATTCTCACACAAATAATCACACCTTTCTTTCAAATTGCAACTTGGACAGTCGATTTGATATTGACAGCTTCTTATGCTAGGATCCCTTATTACAAAATCTTCCTCACAACAACAATTTTTTTTTCTTCCCAAGTGACATTTAACAATATAATGATCTCCACCTTCTAGTAATGGCTCTGATACTAATTGTAGATTCTAAAGTCCAAACAAACAAACACAAAACATAGAGGAAGCACAATTCTTTTACACACAAACACACATGAGCTTCATATTTCTGTGATAATAGAATTCATTACATATGACCTCTCTTTATAGAGGTTTTGCATAACTAATACTAAATATAGCTCATGCATGCACATGACTGTTATAGTCAACATGTAGTAACATGTAAATACAAACAGTTATTAAAATTAATTGTTTACTAAAAAACTTTGCATGGAATCTTCAACTAAACAGTGACGCTCATGTATCATTTTCCAACAGGATAGGTCTTTTAGGTTAGGTTCTTGATCGAAACACAGAAAATCCAAAAACATCCAAATATCAAAAAATCCTTAAACATTCAAATATAAAAAATCCCAAAACATTTAGAAAACTCAAAAACCCCTAAACATTCAAATATCGAAAAACCTTAAACATTTGTAAAATCTCAGAAAATCCAAAAACATCCAAATATGAGAAAACCCTAAACAACCTCAAATAATCGAAAACCAAAACATAAACTTTCAAAAAGACCTAAACAGCCTCAAAACATTTTCAAATATACCAAAAACATTGAAATATTCTAGAAAAATCCAAAATGATCCACCCCATTTTGCTTTCACCTGCAATAAACTTTGCCCATAATAAATCAATCATCACCTTCAACCTTTGGAAAAACAAATAGAAAACAAGTATTGCAAGTCGTACAGGGAGAACTTGAGTGTCAGAATCTAAAGTCTAGATCATAGGTAAATTAGTCAGTTAATTTTGTATTAACGGCTTATCATAAACCTCATCCTAAATCACAACATACAATCAACATGCCCTAGGATGCATCCTTCCTGTGATGGAAATTAGTATTAGACATCACCTTTAGCTAAAATAAATTGGCAAGAGATATAGATAACATTGACTATTTTTCTTTGATCTTTTCTTATGATTTATCTTAATGTCCCATTCTGAGGACCTCTTGATGATGTCTATGAAAATGATTTAGAGAGAAAGGAATGGGGCATCGATCATTATTTTTTGTTTGTTGTGCTTGTGGGTATTCTTGTAAAATAATCTTGGCAGATACTTGCTTAGTTGTGTGTAGGGAAGTTGTTTGGAGTAGATTGTTGATTATTGTGTATGCTTTGGTCCAATGTATTCTAAACTACTAAACTACATTCCAATGAGGTTTCCGTATGTCAAGGTGTGAACAAGGATTATCCTATCTATTTGCAAAGTCAAAGTCCATCACACTAGATACAATTTCATCCTGGTTATTAATACCTTGATGCATTGTGTCTATGTATTATATCAAACAATAAGGAACGACGAAAAATCCCAATCCCAAGATATGATAAAATCATCATCATCATCATGCATTTATCATCACCATCTCTAATAAAGTCTCGGTGGATCATAAACTTGTTGGACTTTTTGAATCAATCATCAAAATCAATAGTCAATCATCTTATTTCTTCTATCTTCTCTCCACGCTAACCTAGTATCATCACAGTCAACAAAAATAATATCATCAATGCATCCATCTTGTACCCACAAATCATCAACATGCATACGTCTGGCATAATCAAATCATATCATAATAAGAAAACACATTTCACTGCAACATAATTATTATTTCAGTTATGTTGAATAATATAGATTTGTTATTCTAAGCATCTTAAATCATTGCACACACATATCATAAACATACATCACATTATGATATGCATAAGCATAACATCTACATATAATACCATCCATCTCATAATATACCATAAAATGATATTGAAAAAGAATATAACATATCCATTACATTACATTGCATCTCATATACATCATACATCATCATCACATATCGCATAAACATGAATAAAAGGAAACACATCCATTCATTACATTTCATCCATACATGATCATAATATATAAACATCTCACATCATATCAACATCAAATGCATCCATACATTCATGCGTATGAAATAAAACAAACACATCACATCATATCAAATATGTATCATATATATATATCAAAAAATGGCGACTGTCATAATACAATATTTGAATCAGTGTCTCTATATCTATAAAAGTACAATATCCACGAGGTTGTCAAAAAGGAGCCCATGAATGTATATCTGTATAAATAATCGGGCAATATTAAAAATGTGTATGTACAAGCAAGCTAGCCCTAATGGCTGGTCCCCTCACCAGGTTGTCTCTCTGATTGATCCTCAACCCGAGGATGTGCTCCACTCCTCTATGAGTAATTTGGTTGTATAATTGTTGTGGGGACGTCCTGATGATAATGCATGCAAAAATATGTTTCCTTAGTCATGACCTCTCTATATAAACGGGCATAAACTATCTGTCCTTGTGCTACTATTGTCATGGCCTCTAATTGCTAGCATCGCTCGACCTCCTATGCCAAATGCATATCAAATTTATGTTTGAGTTGACGCTCCTAATCCCTCTCGGCTGTGAAAACCAATACCTGTTGTCGGGCCTGGTCTCTCTTAGTAGTGATAGCCAAAATTTGTCGACGAGCTTGATCTTACATAGTCGTAACCACCTGCAACTGTTGCTACAACTATTGATCTATGCATCATGGGGATTTGGTCCCGATGATGGCTATTGTTGTATTAGTGGTTGTTGTTGTATCGGTGCCTATTGAGGAGGTTGTCAGTGCAATGGTAGTGCACCTGAGACCTGTCCATCATGATGTTGGCCATCCTAGCCATCCTGTCCTCTGCCACTACCATCTAGACCTCTACCTTGTCCTCTTCCTTTCCCATCATTTGGCTATCATCTGCCCCTACCTACACCCCTCCCTCTCGGCCTCCCTCATGGAGGTATACCTACTGGATCTGTAAGTCAAGGAGGGGGTACAAACCATGCATCATAAGTAGGCATAGTCTATGCATCTGCCTGTCCCTGATCATAGGCCCATGGCCTAGCAACCGACTATTGGAATCCCTCAACAACTTCATGAGTTGGGATCCTGTGTCTCGATGCAGTCTCTCGGGTTGATCTGAAAAAAATAGCAGTATATGCATCATCAGGCCTGTCCTGCCTCTCGCCAAACTATTTGGCAACGCTATCAGGCAGGTACCACTCAATCATTGTGTGCTCTCAACCTTGCATATACTGGGTATGTCTAGCCAAAAATAGCTACTGAACATCATCGTACCAAGCTGACATCTATAACCACAGCTGCCATTTGAACATTGTCATATTGTCGATGACTCGACACTACTAAGGAATGCCAAGGTGCCCTGTGTGTTGCAGAGTGGTCGCACCTCTGTACCGCCAAACAACTAGATCATCTAGCTCCACATCTGCCATGTGAAAAATTGGTCGAAGAATAGCAATGTGCTCCTAGGCCCAAGTATGGAGAAGGGTGACTCCTATACCAATCGTTCTCCCATCACAGTATATGAAGTCATGCATATCATAGTAAAGGGAGGCCAGCATCACAGGCCCCCGTGCATTTTGGGTCCTCCTGAACAACATCCGGTGCCAAGCTAGCCCCCATCCTGAACTTAATCCTCTGATCCGTTGATCTGGAGCAACCAAACCTGAGATTACTCTTGCAATGTGTGCTCCCAGGCCCAAGTATGGAGAAGGGTGACTCCTATACCAATTGCTCTCCCATCACAGTAGACGAAGTCATGCATATCATAGTAAAGGGAGACTAGCATCACAGGGCCCCATGCATACTGGGTCCTCCTAAACAACATTCTGTGCCAAGCCATCATAGACTGAATCCTCTAATCCGTTGATCTGGAGCAACCAAACCTGAGATTACTGCTACAATGTGTGCTCCTAGGCCCAAGTATGGAGAAGGGTGACTCCTATACCAATCGCTCTCCCATCATAGTATACAAAGTTAGCCATATCATAGTAAAGGGAGGCCAACATCACATGCCCCCATGCATACTGGGTCCTCTTGAACAACATCCTGTGCCAAGCCAACCCCCATCCTGGACTGAATCCTCTGATTTGTTGATCTGGAGGAACCAAACCTAAGATTACTGTTGCAATGATCAATTTGAAGGTTGACGCCTAAGCTTTGTACATCTCAAGGTTAATCTAGGAGTTGACCAAGATAATGGACTCCTAGTCAAGAACCACATGGCAAGCATCATATCCAATGTCAGTATCATAGATCATGCACTCACCGTGTATTAACAATTGCAAAATCTGCCATACATCCTCTAGTGTCACTATCGCCTCATTGGTAGGTAGGTGGAATGACAAGCTCTCGCTATGTCATCACTCACATAGTGTTGTCATCAATGCCAAATGGGTCTGCACGATGGGCATGTAGGCAACATACCAAAAACCAATCTCTCTTAGGTGCTCTTGTCACAACTTAGACAAATCATCAAGTCTGGATAGTACGGTCGGCCGGTGCTTGCGGGACATCAAAGGTTGGATAACCTCTTGCACCCACAAAGTGCACGACATCAAAATTCACAAAAATGGCTAAGTTTGGAGTTTTAATCCCCCAAAATGACAAAAGTGTTGCTATTTATGATAGTGTCGCTATAACTCAAATTCCAAACAGCAACGCTGGATGCATTCAAATTGTAAATCATGAAATGTGTCGCTAATAACACCTGCGTCGCCATTTGAACTTTACAAATCCTAATTCCAAATTTCAAATTGGGCGACTACGTTGCTATTTACATATGCGTCGCGATTTGAAATTTGAAACCGTAATTTCAAATCGCGAACTACATCACTAATCACAATAGTGTCGCCAAATTTTGAAATAGCATTGCTATATAACGACTCCGCCTAAACTAAAATTTCAAAATACAATAAATGCGCTTAAAAGTCAAAATGTAAGTCAAGTTTCAAATTGCATACTGGTGGTCCTACGCTTGGAGGCCTCTGGTACTCTCAAATCAATAAAAAAATGTGTTGTGGGAGCACTCGTTGTGCCATTTTGTCAAGAGGTTAGAGCTCAAAATGCAAGAATTCTCTAAGGTGTGAATGCACAAATGAATTGAAATTGACCCTTCCTTACCTATTTAAGCTTAAAAATTAGGGTTTTGGTCCTAATTTAACCATAAAGCTAGGGTTTTTCACTATTTTCACCAATCTTGCCAAACTGAAGCTTATTTTGCATCATTTTTTTGTGTTTTTGGCATGTTTTTTGTATCCTAGAGCCTTTTTGGACCCTTGAGGCATCATTTAACCTTTGTTGAGTTCAATCAACCCAAAATTCAAAATTTCCGCATAATTTCTCGAGGGGGCAGGGAACCAACTTATTCCTTCTGTTGGGGTAGCAATGGGGCATCCAAAAAAATAAGATTTTTTTTAATTTTTTGATATGAGAAGTAGTTTTAAATTTGAAGGAGCGTCAGTCTTCGAACCAACATAGCAGGTACCTCACTTCAAAGAGGGGAAAAATGTATACACTAAAAAATGTCCCAAATGATATCATGCACTCGAATCAGGTATACTAACACTGCTTCATCCTCAAACCCATCCTCTTTTCACTTAATTAATTAAATTTTCCTAGCTATTTAATTAATTATCATTTGCATCTATTAACCTAATTAATTTAATCAGGTTAATTCGCCCCTTCCATGCTAACATTTCGTCCTATTAAATTAAATACATCAACTTATTTAATTTAAGTCCCTAAGTCTTCTTATTTAATTAAATAACCCTAAATAATTTAATTAAATATCATTTCACTCTCCCCCTTTCATTAAATCACTTTATTTAATGAATATATTAATTTCCCCTAATTGCATAATTAACATTGTTTTAATTATCAATTACTAATTAATCTAATTCCCCCCACTTGCAAAGGAATATTCCAAGGGAATATTCCTCCTTTGTACATTACTTGCATGGAATATTCTTGTCCCCTTTTTTTGCACAATTAAACTTTGTTTTAATTTGCTAAATGTCTATTTTCCCTCACCCATGAGAATATATCAAAGAATATTCTCTTTTCCCACTCATTTGAAAGGGGGAATATTCCTTTTCTAACAAACTTACTGGACTTCTTGTGCAAGTTAACTTGTGACCTTTTGTGCAAGTTAAAAGTGTGTTTGTTTGGACAAAGGTGAACCCTTGATTATATCCCATAATTGATTCTCATCCGTTGATGAGAATCCATGATCCATGCCTCCAACTTCTTCCATCCTTGACCATTGATTAACCTTTTTGATCTCAACCCTCCATTTCTTAGTTGCTCTCCTATAAATAGATCACTATTTGGAGACAAATAGATCCATCTTTTTCAGAGCAAACTCATGTTGTTGAAATCACTCACACTCACACTCATATTTAGCATTTATTTAGTATCATTTTAGCTTAATTACTTGCATTACTTGGCTTAGCTTCCATTAATGGCTTCCATGGTAACATAGATGCGTACATTTAGCTTATTTGTTAATTAGGGTTTGAATCTTTTAGCTTAAAATCCCTTTAGATTAGCTTTGCATTCACACATCTTGATCAACTTAGCTTAAAATCATGTTAAAATAGCTTACACCAGGATCATTTAGCTTTAAATCATGTTTCATCACACATCTCACAATGGTTTCATCAATTTTCTTCAATAAAACTGATTGAAACAAGCTCATTTATCCCCAAGATTGGGAAAGGTTCACCGTTCTACATCAATGCAACACCAATCCCCCAATAGGATAAGTTTCAATGGATTAGAATAGGTGTCTTTAAAAAGCTTTTGTAGTTTATTATGTTAATTTTTAATGGATGCCTAGTTTAGTTTTTATTTGAATGATCTCTATTGGGATTGATGTTTAATGGCATAACTATACTTCGTATCCTCATGGATCAAGTGTAGTCAGCCCATACTAATCCATTAGTCATAGTGCATTCAAATGCTAAAGAATTTTTTGATTTATTGTTTATGTTGTATCTACCACCTTACATGTGCTAGTTGATTAATATATCAAATATTTACTACATATTCCTTGAAGTATTCGAGTAGATATTGAGGAATCATGTACATAGATTTTAGATTTTAAAAGGTTTAACAAATTTCTTGAACTTGTCCCTTTTATAAAATATTGAATTGGCAAGGGTTGACTATTATTCGTACAAGGTGGATGTTTGTTCATATCAAATAGATGCTTTAAATAATAAAATACAAGCAAACATTCAAAATTTAACACATCTAAAGATCTCTTTACATCAAAGAATAATTTGTTAAAGAAACAACCTTCTCTCTAACAAAAAATTCAACTAAGAAACTATACAAATTTTACTCTTACATAGCTAGCGATGGAGATAAAAGCTTTATACTTGAAAGGAAAATGTATCTCCCTAATATATAAAATTTTGTATTCAACTATATTTTTATAATTGTATTATTTATTCGTTATATAAATAATTTGTAAAAGAAGAATAACCACACAAATGTGATAAAATAAATCATTGTCATCAAGCAAATTAGAAATACCAATATACAAAATATATCCATGTCATCTTTTAGGTGTTTTCTCATTTGTTTATGTTTACTAAATTCTATCAACATGTCATCTTCTAGGTCTTTTTTTATCCATGCCATCTTCTAGGTGTTTTCTCATTTGTTTAGAAATAAGTTAAAATCTATCCATGTCGTCTTCTAGGTGTAATATATCCATGTCATCTTCAAGATGTTTTCTCTTTTGTTTACATGTATTACAAATGGAATAATATATAGCAACCTTATTTATCACTTGTTGGGGTAAGACATATATTATAATCTTATTTATCATTTATAATGTAATATTTTTTCTTTGGGAAGCCATTAGATTTGAAAATGAAAAATCATATATTTCATATATATGTATATTCCTTAATTTTAAGTCCATCGATTTTTCTTATTTTGAAAGTCAAAGTGAAATATTATGAACATAAAACAAAATTATTTCATAATCAATTAGAATAAAAATAAAAAGATTAAATTAACTATTAAAATACCCCAAATTTCTCAAATATTAAACTAATAATGAAAGAAAAAATACATATTGTTTTAACATCTACAATATTATCCATTTATATTTACCTCTTTGTCCCTTTCCTCCCTCCCAAATGTGGGATAAATACATAATTGCTTTTAAAGACAACCAACATGAAGAGAACCCAAGAGGCAAGATGAAAAGAAATGATACAACAGAGTTGCACTCGAAATTCAGAAGGAAAAAAGATAGAATAGATTAACCAGCAAGAGCCTGTGTTTTCTTTTAACGTCACATATGAAATATCTAAAACCATAATCAAAAGGAAAGATCCATGAATTCCAGAAATCAGCTCTTATCGGAAAGTTCACAGAAATAATTATCCAGCAATGAACTCCCTAAGGACATGGATATACCATTTTTCATTTTCCAGGATATACCTACAATATCATCTAAAAATGCCTTGGCCGAGTTCTCCAAGATACACCATTAAAGGCAGACAACTAATGGAGGAGTCACAGTCTTATCCTGAAGCACAGATATGTTGAAGATGACACAAGGCAAGAAATTCTTAACAACAACAACAAGGCAAACTTTTAGACACAACTAAGTGGACCCACACCTCCATATCAAAAGATGCTCAGAAATTTTGTGCAAGATAAGAAGAACCCATCAATGCCTGGTGGTCCTTACAATACCACAGCGTTCCTTAAGAGGTAGCATTATAAGTTGTCCATGGAATATCCCATCCCAATGCTTCTGTTTGTGGAGTGCTCTAGTTTATCTCGGTCTTTATTATTGATCTACTCTCGTAGGTAGAGAAGAAATATAGGGCGGAAGTCAATGACAATTAGGGTTGAAGATCAAAATTTATTGGGATTATGTGATATATAGTTTGTAAGTATTAATCATTTAGGTCTTATTTGATAAATGGGATGTCCCGCTATTTGTTGGCATTTCATGTCACATGTCTATCATCTTGTAATGTGTGTAAGAAGTTGTAAGAGTATCTAATATCATTACGAAACTGTGAAATGTGGGATTTGCATTCTATGACGCGATTATAGGCAGTTACATAGTGGACTAGGAATCTTGACCCATTTGTGATGAATGTTATGACATGTCACACATCTTTTAATAGAGATAATGAGTCCAAAATGGAGTGTGGATAATAAGAATTTTTACCGTGCAATAATGTCTTTTGATATTTTTTTGTCTCCTTGAATCTATGTATTGAGGGCTTGAGATAGAGGTATTGAGGAGTTTTCAATACATGGTTATGTCATCAAATTTCTTCCAATAAAGCAGGATTTTAATCTCTATGTTAAGGCTTTGAGTCTACAAGAGTATTGTAACTATTTTATTGTTAAATAATACATTGGTTTGATGTTTTTTAGGGTGGGATTTTTTTATTGGAAAGGGTTTTCTTCATGTATATTAATGGCTCTTCTCTTCTATCTATGCTTCTTCTATTTTTCTCTCATTCTTGCTTTCTAAGTGTTGATTTACATGTTATGCTGCTAAATTATATGTAGATCTAAGATTTTCATTTATTTATTTAAAGAGTTAATGTGGGAAATAAATCTACGCTATGGTTCTACTCTATTGACATAGTTTGTTTGTAATTGTATCAAATTTTTGTTTAGTAAACCTTATAGTACTTGAGGTGTATACATGTTATTTTTCTAATATTTGATACAAAGTCAAGCTGGTTCTATGGGTTGCATGTGAGTTTCATGTCCTTGCATGTGCTTGCATGTTAATACATGTTGTAGAACCTAGCTTTCGGTTTTATGAGTGTTCTTGTGATATTAATCCGTGTTTGAGTTGGAGCCTTACAGTTGATCATGTTTTTAGGAAATAGCTTGGAAAGAACTTATAAGATAAAAAGTGGAGAATTTTACACTTTGATTATATGGTTGCATGTTGCATGGTGTTGACATGGATCTCACATTTGACAATTTGGAGCTACCCTCCAGTACGGTGGTACTTTTTTCACCCTATGACTATGTGTAGTAGAGTGCTTATGTTGGGTGTCTAGATTTGAATCCCTAATCATATGGAAGAGCATTGTTTGTCTTGACATTGGAACATTGGTTTGGTTTTAGTCCCCAACATTGGAAATCACTGGATGATTAGCCCTCATATGTATGTATTTTATGGAGTTGGTATTCTGGTTACTTGGAAGATCTTACAATAGTTCATTTCATTTATTCATATGTACATGGTGGAGATTGTGGATTTGGCTTGTTGGAGGCTTAGAGTTCCTATACAACACCCTTGGTCCTATTGCATGATTGTATTTGCACATTGTAGATTCGTGGGATCCTAGATCTATCAATTTTGTAGATTTTCCATTCAATATTTATGATTTTTCTTATTTATGGTAAGTCCAATGTTCTAGTGTAACAACTTGGGCGTTATTTGGACTTGTGGGTCTTCCAAATGATAAGTGGATCTAGATTTTTATTTGTCTTTGGCATGGATGGTTTTGCAAGTTTTACATGTTAACCAAAATCTAGATAGTTTCTTAGATATATATAAAGATTATTTTTCATATAGTGATTTGCATGGGAGATTTTCTAGATGCAAGATAGTTATAGATTTATGTGCATGGTCTTATGAAGTAACTAGTTGGAGATTTCTTGGTGTAGAAGTGTTGGCAAGTGATCTATCACTCAACATTTTTGTGGTGGTTCTTGTTAGGTTCTTAAACTATAGTTGTGTCTCATTGTGAACTTTTAACATTTTGGATCCAATGTACGTGTCGTAAGGAATCTATGTTTAATCTCATGTTGTCACTTGATTTGCTTATTATTGATGTGGAGCTGACTCTACTTACTTTTGGGTGTTATTTGATAGATCCATGTACATTATTTTAAGATTTATGATCCTTTTAGTTTTCTTGGCTGCAATTGGAGAACTATCCATGCTTTATGTCACTCTTGGATGTCATGTCTATGTTAGTTTGGTAATTTTTCTACACCTAGATACTACATGGAAGACTCAAACTATTGCACAGGCCGTTGTCATTACACCGAAAGATTGACCTGTCAATGCCCGATACAACTGCCAAATTTATGCAAGATCCAAGATCCATAGGAGATGGTTAAGCCATATCAAGAACCCAAGCATCGTGTTGCGCAACACAAGGAGACCAAGGGTGAAACTCTTGCAATAATCCCCCCAATGCATGTGAGGGGTTTGAACCTGTGACCTTGGATTTGATACCAATTATTGCATAGGTGGTTGTCATTGCAACAAAAGATCAACTTGTCAATGCACGATACAACTGCCAAATTTATACAAGATCCAAGATCCATAGGAGGTGGTTGAGCCATGTCACAAACCCAAGTGCCACACCACACAGCACAAGGAGACCAAGGTAATAACTCTTGCAACACAAACATGAGCTAACTACACCAATGAATCTTGGTATGTTGATGGTGTTTTGTTGTAGACTATTCAAATGCCATGAAGATGCATATTCTAGTATTGGTAGCCCTTTGGCCATCATGGTGCATTAGTGTTGTATAATAAAAATATAGTGAGATGGATGGATGGAGTACATGCGATTCATGTTATAGTACATTTGGATGCTCATGACATTTTTGTAAGAGTACTTTAGGTTACATGTAGTTGTATTTCTTGGAACTTATAATAGTTATTTTCTTTTAGAGATTATGGTTTTACTTTTCACTTTACCTAAGCTCTTGTTGTTTTAGTTGATCTCTTTGATTATGAGAGGTTCACAAGTGATCTCCGCTTAGAATACATTCATTACAATACCATGGGTAGATCTAGATCACTTGTGATGGGAGCTTTGACAATGGTGTGATATTATGTCATAGAGAACTCTATATCATTTCTTTTTGTAGTCTTGTCGTGTTATTAGTTCTTTTAGGGTCATGTATATCTATTAGAGATAGATGCTTTTTTATTAATATGTAAATCATGACATTATAGAGAGTTCTTGGATTTTAAATAGATCATGTCGAGGGACCTTTGATAATTATTTGTGGTAGTCTTTTGTTATTGTGTATTATTGTCATTTTTCCTTCGGAGCTTCTAGAGATTGCAATGATGTAGTTGGAGTTTAGTTGGCATGTGGTAATCTATTGGTGCTCATAGATACTAGATAGACTTAGGTGAGACTAGATATCTCATTTTTTTGGGATCATGTGTTGGAACAATGACTAAATAATAAGATTTCAACAAAAAGACTAAGGATCCTTCCTTGAAGTGAGACATGAATTTATCATTGAACTAAAGAGGACATTGTTTGAGGAGAAAGTTTATGTGACTTGGTGCATCTCAGGAGAATCAATTATCTCTTATTCTAACTCTTAGTCCACTTGAGGGAGAATTATTTAATTGGTGGTGGCCACCTAGTTACTTAGATGTATTCCATTTTTTTCTTTGTTTTCTCATGGAATGAATTTTGAATTGCAGGTTTCAGTTCTAGAGGGCTTATTTGAGAAGAATAAATTCTATGGTGTATTTTTCCTTTATCTTTATATGCATGAATTTGTTTAAGAAGATAGTTTTTGAAGTGTAGGGGATGGTTTTGGCTATATTCCCCAATGATGGGAATGAATATTAGTTTAATCATCTATCAATTGAGAAGCTTACGTCCTTGTTGACTTATTGATTTATTATCATTTTTGAACTTAACCTTCAAGATGAATGATTGGATGTTAAATATTTTATATTTGTGGTTTTGGAAGTGAGGATCTTACTTGCTATGACTTGAGAACTTGATGACCTTTTGATGGAAGGACATGGTATGCAATATAGTTTGTAGATTTTTCTCTATGCTTTGTTATTTCTTCCTAGATCTTCAAATTAAAAAAGGCATCGGAGTTAGGATTTGTTCAAATTTTGTGATCACTATGTTTGTGGTCATTTTTTTAATTGCACTTAGTTGTTTTATTTTTTGTAATGGTATGTGTGCTCATTAATCTTCATCATTTGTGATGCAAAGAACTTGGGAGAGTTGAGGAGATCAAGGGTGGGAGTGTGAGAAGTTGTGTATGTCATTGTGTGTGTTCTTCGATGTCAGATGATTTTAATGACATGATCAACACCATTCTTGTGAGTTTTGTTGGAATTTTGTGTTTCTTTGTTCAACCTAGTCAAGACATGGCACATGCAATGGGAATCCTAGGAGGTATGTGTCCTTGGTGGAAAAAATGATTGGACTATGATATTGAGGGTCTTCAATTTTTTTGCATATTGAAGTGTTTTATATTAGAGAAACAATTACCTTTAGCAAGGCAATTCATATAGGGATGTGAGTTGCAGAGTGGGTTGGAGAATTTCATGAGTAGAAGGTTTATCAATAGTTGGGGTCAGTTGGATGTGAGTGATAGACTATGCTTGTTGTTTCAACTAGATTTGAATATGTGGTGCATACTTTATCCTATTTTGGAGGAGATTGGACTTCTAATTGAGACTAGATATGGTGATGTGTTTATGTGGCTTTTAGTGTGTCATGTTGGAATTGGGTTTTGAACTTTCTTGTTTGGGGATGATGGAGGATGAGATGGTTATGGTTGAGATGGTGGTCACTTGGAAGATGTTGCAAATATTTCCATGAAGTATTTGGACACAAAAGAGTCAATTGATACAACAAAATCATATCCCTGGTATATAGTTCATAGTTTTGTTGGAGCTTCATTTTGCTATTGTAAGGTATTAATAAGTGGGAGAATATTGAAATTAGGTGTTTCATATACCTTGCAATTCTTAATGTTTGTATTATTTATTTATTTGTATTTATTAATTATTTTATTCTCATTTAAAAAAAAAGCATCCCACTTTGTGTTGACATTTTATGCCAGGTGTTGCTAGTAATGTGGGTACAAGAATTTGTAACAAGATCTAATGTCACTATGCAATGTTAAGATATAGGGGTTACTTAATGATAGATTGTATGACACATGTAAAAGCATGAATATAAGGAGTTACAAAGTAGACTATGAATCTTGATTATCCTATAATACATTTTACATGTCATAGAGCATCTTTAAATAGAGATAATGAGTCCAAAATAGGGTGTGGGTTGTGAGAATTCTAACCACGATATTTTGGTACTCGTTTATGCTCATGGTAATGTATTTTCATGGTTTTCTAGGCCTCCTTAAGTCCCTCAATAGAGGGCTTGAGATGGAGGCATTGAGGAGTTGTCATTGCAGAGTTATGCTATTAGATTTCCCAAAGGAGTAGGATGTTGATTTCCATATTAAGACCATGGGCTTATAAATGTATTGTAACTATTGTTGTTACTAAATGATACATCATTTTTATGAATTAGAGGTTGAAAAAAATTAACTGAAATGTTTTTTCCCACATATATCAATGTCTCTTCTCTTATGTCATATTTCTTCTATTCTTCTCTCATTCTTACTTTCTAAATATTAATTTTCATGTGCTAAAATTTTTTTAGCTCTCATATTTGTGATTGTTTTCTCATAGAATTAACATGACAAATGAATTTACATTATGTTTCCACTTTACAAGTATAATTTGTTTGCATTTATATAAAAAAAATGTTTAATAAATCTAATAATAGTAGAAGTGTATACATTGATATTTTTCTAACATTAAAAGCCTTCAACCCAGATTTTGTTGAGAAGAAGAGAGATGTAGTCTAACAAAATGGACATATTAACTATTAATACTACAACCTAGCTATTTTCATGGACATATAATTATTGAAAAATAGCCAACATTTTTTTTTAGGTCACTTTGATGTTGTTTACTAGTGGATGATGTTGTAGATCCTTAAATCTAAGGAACTGTTTATTCATTTGGATGGTGGTGATTGATGAATAATGAAGGATATGCTCTACTCTATATTATTGAAATAACATTCTCAACTCATACCCACTTTCTTCTATATTCATATATAATGCACCTGATTCTTCTTCTTTTATCATGGCAGGGAGGTTTTCCCAAATCAATGTTTTAGTGGCATCTCTTTCAGTTTGAGAATCCAAGGCAAACCAATTTTCCAACTTTACCCTTTTATAACAAATCAAATATTGTGTTGACTATACTAAGATATTTAGATTATAAGAACTATCTCTTTCTAGAAGCTCATTTACTACTATTGTTACATCAAATTCTGAAATATGACAGGAAGTTTGGATACTCCTACAACCTCCAACAATAGCCTCTGAATTAGCAATTTGGGAGTTTGTTTTCTTGAGACTAGCTTCTAGGAAAAAATTAGCAGTCTTCAATATCATTCTCAGTGTAAGATGTAATTTTTTCTTTGATTTGCAAAGCGATCAAAACTTTCCAAGAAATCATTAACAAATTTATAGATCATTTCTCCTTTAATCTTGACATGGACGTAAGATTAGAAGAGTTATACACTCTCAAACAAAAAAGAGAATCTTTCACCAATTTCTTGCAACGATGGAGGCAAAGAGCAAGTAGAAGAAAGTGACCAATTCTCGATAAACAAGTGGGCATTATCATAGCAAATCTAGATCCAAATCTATCCTTCCACTTAAAAATGTAGTGCATTACATCTTATGAAAAGCTTGTCCCTAGAGCCCTTAACATTGAGAGAGCTCTAATCTCACAAGGAAATACTTAAGCCTACAAAGATAACCACCCATCAACCAGTTCAAACGACAATCCTTGTGTCTAGGCTAAGAACAAAAATGTAACAAATGATGGAGTGGTAGATGTTAAGATGGTCCCAAGTGCTCCTAGGCCAAAAAATAATCAAATAGCTAATGTTCAACCAACTATGCAACAAACAATCCCACCACAAAATAATTAGGTCAACAACACCAAAACACAACAAAGGAAAACACCTAACAAGAACAACTATCCAAAATGAAAATATACACAATTGTCGAAACCTATTGAGACTATCATGAAGAAATTGGTAGAGTCCAACCTAATAACACTTCCAAACTTCAAAAAATACTAAGAACCACAGGATAAACCACCTTGGACAATGAAAAACATCTTTGTGTCTTTCACAAAATCAAAGGACAAAAGATGGAAAACTACATGCGAATCAAAAACATTATCCAAGATCTTATAGATAGTGACACCATATCTGTTGAGGTACCAACCAGTAATCAAGATCTTGAGATATACAAGACCCCCATGTTGGATCATAACAAAGGAAACAACACTAGAAAAGCTAAGGATTATACAAATGTGTAGCATACTTATTCCAATGTGGTCGCTTCCTATGATAGTGTCATTACCATCGTCACCATCAAAGGACGTAGTGCAAAATTTGTAGTTACCACACAAAGTGACAAGGTCACCATCCAAGGAGTCCCATCTCAATCTAGGGCACACCCTAGTCAACCAACAACAAGCACTAGCAAGTAAAATCTCTTAGATAAAATTAAAAAGACCCCCACATAGATTTATATCTTAGAACTATTGAGGTTGTCCCACATGCATAGGGAAATCTTAGAGAAAGCTTTGTCTATGTTATTCGTCCCTAAGGATATAGATACCAAATAGTTTCAAGCTATGGTAGGGCATATCACTAATCATCTTCTCACCTTCTCATAACAAGACCTACCGTCACAACCATCTTATAATCATGCTTTACACCTTGAGGTCATCATTCATAAAAACAACATTAAAAGAGTCTTGGTAGATGAAGGTGTTGATCTAAACATTTGCACCCTTCAGTTGATAAAAAATCTGGGCTATTTAGAGGATACTATTGAGAAAACAAAGAGTACCACCATCAAAACATATGATGACCAAGAATAGGTATCACAAGGCATCATCGTACTACCCATCCAAGTAGGCCCCATCATTGCAGAAACTACATTCCAAGTGTTAGACCTTGATCTTCCCTACAACATCCTACTTGGCCAACCCTAGATCCATGCCCTAAAATCTATAGCTTCAACCTACCATCAGTGTGTAAAATTTCCTTTTAAGGTTAGAGAAGTTACCATCCATGGAGATCCTAATCCTTTTTACTACTGCAAGAATCTTGAGGCCAAGTTCTATAAGATCCCTCAAATACCCAAGAATGACGAAGGGCCTACACCTTCTACCTCATTTGTTGACCCATCATCCCTTGCATCTACCTCAGAAATGAAAACACTTGTTGTGCAAAACATACCCAACATCAAAGCAGTGTTTCAGGATGATGGTTGCAGAAACTATAAGCTAACAAAGTACACTTTTGTGTTGGGAGAGCTACCTCTTTCTCCCAAATCTCATGGGAAATACACACCTAGCAAAAATGTCCCTGAGACTATCAAAATGGCAGCTACTACCTTCACCAAGTGGGGGGACTTGAACAAAGAAGATGTCAATGAGGAGGATATCTCTAAACTACTTTATCAAGATGAATGACTCGTCCCTATTCTTCCTATGGAAGATAACAACAAAGGCTTGGAGCTAATGAAGGGAATGGGGTATAGCAAGAATGAGAAATTGGGACAAAATGACAATGGTTTTCTAGAACCTATCATTCTTGATAGTCCAAAGAATCTTGGCCTAGATTGTACAACTAGCAAGGTTACTCTTATTGGCAAAGGTACTTCTGTTAAACGGGCTAAGGTTTCCTATTGGTTACCAACATCACGTGATACTACCCTAGATTACTTCCCCCTTGATGTAGCTAACCTATTTGAGAATAATTCCCTCTTCATGATATCTACATTGACCTTCACCCCAAGCAACCAACCAAATGAAATACGCTTAGTATACCCACAACTTATTTACTTGGACCAACAAGGACCATTGATTCTAGATTTATTCAAAAATGATGAAGCGATCTTAGAATTCATGGGACTTCATTATAACTTACAAAGGGAATATCACAAGGTTTTTTTACATAGAGCTAGACATAATGGCATACTATGGGGAGACGATTGAGTCCTTCAGTCACAAAATTGATGACATGCAACTAACTTGCAGATCTATGAGTGAAAACCACACTGTGGCACTCTTTGATCCTAAAATAGTAAAAATAAAGGATGCATCTAAGGGTGAAAATCTCTCTAAGATTCCAAAGGATGAAGGATTTGATCTCCCCCTTAGTACAATGCATCCAGAGAAGTCAACAATTTTAGCTTGGAAAAGGCCACTCTAGTCAATGTGGGAACAAAAGAAGCACCCAAGATCACTTTCTATGTTGAATCCTTGTTAGATAAAGAATAGAAGAACCTAGCAGCATTCCTGAAAGAGCGAAGATCTAACTTTACCTGGTCATATACGGATATTCCAGGGCTTGATCTAGAAGTGGTTGTTCATCATCTACCGGTCTATCTTGAAGCCAAAATAGTAAAGAAAAAGTTAAGGAAGATGCACCTTCAGATAACACTCTTGGTAAAACTTGAGTTACAAAAGCTTCTTGACATTGGATTCATCTGATCGATAGATTATCCTTATTGGGCTTCAAACTTGGTACCAGTCTCCAAACCCACTAGGGGCATCAAAATTTGCACTGATTTCAGAGACTTGAACAAGGCATGATCGAAGGATGATTTCCCTCTTCCTAACATTGACATCATAGTGGAATTAACAGTTGGGCATGAAATGTTTTCACTCATGGATGATTTTTCAAGCTACAATTAAATCATGATCACCAAGGAAGATCAACACAAAATTGCATTCACTTGTCCATGGGGGGCATACTACTGGAACATGACGTCATTTGGGCTAAAGAATGCAGGAGCAACCTATCAGAGAGCCAAGACTCTCATCTTTCATGACATGATCCACAAAAAAGTTAAAGATTGTGTGGACAATATTTTGGAAAAAACAAAGAAAAGGAGTGAACACATACAAGTCTTGGGACCCATCTTTGATAGGATCGAAGAATACAAGGTATGGTTGAATCCAAAAAAGTGTGTCTTTAGGGTTACATTAGGGAGACTTCTTGGTTATATCGTCTCACAGAGAGAGATAGAAGTTGATCTAACAAAGGTAAAATCCATCCTAGACATGGAACCACCACAAGCATTGAAGTAGATGAGAGGGTTACAAGGAAGGTTGTAGTCCATTAGAAGGTTTATAGTGCAACTATCAAATAAAATCCACCCTTTTTTGCATCTTCTCCATAAAGGGATAACTTACAAATGGGATGAGAAATGTGATAAAGCTTTCCAACAGATCAAGGAATATCTATTGACACCTCCAGTGCTCATTCTACTGATGTCGAACAAACCATTGATCTTGTATATCTTAGCAACATCAGCAGCACTAAGTGCTCTTCTAGCACAACATGATGAAAATGGAAAGGAAAGATCCATTTATTACATCAGAAGGACCTTGGTGGGCTATGAAATGAACTATTCATCCATTGAGAAAGCATTCTTAGCATTGGTTTTTGTTTCACAAAAATTAAGACACTACATGTTGTCACATCAAATTAAACTCATTACAAAAATTGACCCATTGAAATACCTATTATCCAAAGCAACTCTCACTAGGTGAATGGCCAAATGGGTAATGATCTTGATTGAATTTTACATAGAGTATGTGGAGCACAAGTCAATCAAAGGACAAGTGATCACAAACCAATTAGAAGAGGCACCTATCTATGCAAAGAATCCATTGATATCTGAATTCATGAATGAATCAATATTCCTTATCAATACAACAAATAAGTGGAAGATGTACTTTGATGGATCATTCACCCAACATGGATCAAGGCGGGTATTCTTTTCATCACCCCTCAAGGTGACTGCATCCCAAAGTCATACAGGGTATCATTTTTGTGTACTAACAACATTGCTAAGTATGAAGCCCTAATCATAGGTCTAAGGATAGCAGTTCAATGGCAAATACAAGAATGAAATTCTATAGAAACTCACAGCTAGTTATCAACCAAGTCAACGACGACTACCAAACTAAGGATGACAATATTACTCCTTACAAAAAGATGGTAAAGAGTCTCAAGGACCTTTTCATTGATATAAATTTTGAGCAGATTCCTCGCATGAACAACCGAGTAGCAAATGTTATGGCAGCAATTGGATCATTGTTAGACATGTCACACAACGTCCTACAATGTGAATTCTTGGTAGAACAACTTCTCATACCAACTTTTGAAATCCAAGAATTTGAATTCATGTGTGTCATTGTTGGTCTTGGATCCTCATGGTATCATGACATATTCACCTACCTAAGAAAAGGAGCCCTCCCATCCGATATCACCTCCAACCTTAAAAGGACCTTTGTTAAGAAGGCATCTTGATTCATGATCCTAGGTGATACCTTATACCACTGAAGTATTGAGGGGACATCACTACGATGTCTTAACCAAGAGGAAGCCTTGACCACTCTAACAAAAGTACACAATGGCATATGTGGTTCCCATTCTAGTGGTATGACTTTAGCTAAGAAACTATTGAGGACAGGGTACTTGTAGCCAACCATGGAAAAAGAAGCCCATCAATATGTGAAGAAGTGTGTCCAGTGTCAAAAACATGGAGATCTGATTCATGTTTTGGCTTAGGAGTTGCAACCAATGGTCACACCTTGGACTTTCTCATAGTGGGGGTTGACCTCATAGGAAAGATTACCCCAATGTCATCTAGTGGCCACAAGTTTATCATAACAGCCACTGAGTAATTTACCAATTGGGTTGAATCCATTCCTATGACCTACATAATAGGGAAGAAAATTGCTAATTTTATCTTGAATTACTTCATCTACCATTATGGTGTTCCACAAACCCTTATCTCAGACAACAGAACACCCTTCAAGAACCAAGATGTGAAAGAGCTATGTCAAAGATTTAACATCCAACATCGATTCTCTACCCCATATTACCCCTAGGGCAACGGTCAAGCTGAGGCTACAAACAAGACCATTCTAAAAATCTTGAAGAAAGTGTTCAATGAAGTTGGCCATGACTGGCATTTGCAGTTGAATCTCACCCTATGGGCCTATCAAACCAATATTTGCACGCCTACAGGTGCAACCTCGTTCTCCTTGGTCTACATATCAAAATCCATCAAAAATATAAAAAACATTCATAAAACATTTATCAAAAAATCCAAAAACATCAAAATCTTGTATAGCCAAAAATCCAAAAAACATTCGTAAAATTGTAAATTCAAAATCCAAAACATCCAAAACACATCAAAATCCTTAAAAAGGTCAAACATCAAAAATCCAAAAAATAGAACCTTGTCGAACTACAAGTCTCTGAGCTTGAACGTAGGCAAAGCCATCATTGATTTTCCCCTGAGACACCCTAGGTCAGTCTTTAGGAGCATGTCATAATAAACCAGAAATCCATTGATTATTAATATCTCACCGTCAATAAGTCAGGTTAGTCAAACTATGTGGTCTCTATGTATATAACATAGGCAAGGCTTATCTTTGATCAACCGCCGAGGCCCCTATGATATATAGATTCTAAATTCTAGGAAAAAAAACACAAAACACAGAGGAAGCACAATTCTTTTACACACAAATACACAAGAGCTTCATATTTCTATGATAATAGAATTCATTACATATGACCTCTCTTTATAGAGGTTTTTCATAACCAATGCTAAATATAGTTCATGTATGCACATGACTATTACAGTCAGCATGCAATAACATGCAAATACAAACAATTATTAAAATTAATTGTTTACTAAAAAAAATTCCATGGAATCTTCAACTAAATAGTGAGGCCCATGCATCATTTTCCAACATACTCCCCTTTGATGCTGAGACTCACAGTATTATCTTAAAGTTTTGTAAACTAAACCTAAACAACTCAGTGTGCAGACTTTCATAGATCACAAGGTTTTCCCTTTCTTTCTCTAACATAGAGAAGAATCACTATCTCGCAGATCATA
Organism: Sequoia sempervirens; assembly: GCA_007258455.2. NCBI lineage: Eukaryota > Viridiplantae > Streptophyta > Pinopsida > Cupressales > Cupressaceae > Sequoia > Sequoia sempervirens. The sequence goes on along the minus strand of VDFB02251973.1, from coordinate 255,526 downwards.
TGACACCTTATTTCTTTTAACATGCCAACATTTAGATTTATAAAACCTTTTGAACATATCTGTAACCTTTTTCCAACTCAATCCATCAATCCATCCATAATTAATCTTCATACAATATTTCTTAGATTTTCCACTCCTCTATGTTCCAACATGATTTTTCTAAATGATTCTTCAACCCAAAAATTGTACAAGGATGAAGATCCCAACACTTCTCTTTTTTATGTCCTCCCTTGTGACAATGAGAACATTCCATAAACTCCATACTGTTAGCTGATTTGCATGAAATTGTAACACTTGTTACATCATTTCTATCTCTCTCACCATATCCTAGGCCTTCATTCTTTGGCCTCACAAATGGCTAAATGGGCTCTCTCGTTCTTTTCCCATGTTTTCCCAAACCTTTTCTCTTTTCAAACCAATCTTTGTTATCAACTTCACATGCTACAAAAACATTAGTTTTAGAAACATCTTTAACTTCAATGTCACATTCTTTACCTGAAAAAACTTTGGCTACATCACCCATACATGTAGCATCACACACGAGTGACTTTGACCTCAAAAATTCAATTTCTTTCTCCAACAACTTTAGCTTTCCTTCCAGATATTCATTCTTTTTCTTGACCTCATCAAGTAGCTTCAATTTGCCTTCTAGCTCTTCATTTTTCTTTTTCACTTTTTCTAATTCTTTTTACAAATTTTCATTCTCACACAAATAATCACACCTTTCTTTCACATTGTAACTTGGACAGTTAATTTGATATTGACAGCTTCTTATGCTATGATCCCTTATTACAAAATCTTCCTCACAACAACAATGTTTTTTCTTCCCAAGCAACATTTAACAAAACAATGATCTCCAGCTTCTAGTAATGGCTCTGATACTAATTTTAGATTCTAAACTCCAAGCAAACAAACACAAAAAAAACACAAAACACAGAGGAAGCACAATTCTTTTACACACAAACACACATGAGCTTCATATTTCTTTGATAATAGAATTCTTTACATATGACCTCTCTTTATAGAGGTTTTGCATAACCAATACTAAATATAGTTCATGCATGCACATGACTGTTATAGTCAACATGTAGTAACATGCAAATACAAATAGAACTATTAAAATTAATTGCTTACTAAAAAACTTTGCATGGAATCTTCAACTAAATAGTGAGGCTCATGTATCATTTTCCAACAAGATAGGTCTTTTAGGTTAGATTCTTAGTCGAAACTCAAAAAATACAAAAACATACAAATATCAGAAAATCCTTAAACATTCAAATATCAAAAATCCCAAAACATTTAGAAAACTCGAAAACCCCTAAACATTCAAAAATCAAAAAACCTTAAACATTTGTAAAATCTCAAAAAATTCAAAAACATCCAAAATATGAGAAAACCCTAAACAACCTCAAATAATTGAAAACTAAAGCATAAACTTTCAAAAAGAAAACAGCCTCAAAACATTTTCAAAGATACCAAAAACATTGAAATATTCTAGAAAAATCCAAAACCATCCACCCCATTTTGCTTTCACCTACAATAAATTTTTCCCATAATAAATCAATCATCACCTTCAACCTTTGGAAACATAAATAGAAAACAAGTATTGCAAGTCGTATAGGGAGAACTTGAGTGTCAGAATCTAAAGTCTAGATCATAGGTAAATTAGTCAGTGAAGTTTGTATTAATGGCTTATCATAAACCTCATCCTAAATCACAACATCCAATCAACATGTCCTAGGATGCATCCTTCCTATGATGGGCATTAGTATTAGACATTACCTTTACCTAAAATAAATTGGCAAGAGATATAGATAACATTGACTATTTGTCTTTGATATTTTCTTATGATTTATCTTAATGTCACATTCTGAGGACCTCTTGATGATGTCTATCAAAATGATTTAGAGAGAAAGGAATGGGGAATCGATCATTATCTTTTGTTTGTTGTGCTTGTGGGTATTCTTGTAAAATAATCTTGGCAGATACTTGCTTAGTTGTGTGTACGAAAGTTGTTTGGACTAGATTGTTGATTATTGTGTATGCTTTGGTCCAATGTATCTTGAATGAGGTTTTTGTATGTCAAGGTGTGAACAAGGATTATCCTATCTATTTGCAGAGTCAAATTCCATCACACTAGCTACAATTCCATCCTGGTTATTAATACCTTGATGCATTGTGTCTATGTATTATATCAAACAATAAGGAACAACGAAAAATCCCAATCCCAAGATATGAGAAAATCATCACATCATCATGCATTTATCATCACCATCTCCAATAAAGTCTCAGTGGATCATAGACTTGTTGGAATTTTTGAATCAATCATTCAATGGTCATTCATCTTATTTCTTCTATCTTCTCTCCACGCTAACCTAGTATCATGACAGTCAACAAAAATAATATCATCAATGCATCCATCTTGCACCCACAAATCATCAGCATGCATATGTCTCGCATAATCACATCATATCATAATAAGAAAACACATTTCACTACAACATAATTATTATTTAAGTTATGCTGAATAATATAGATTTGTTATTCTAAGCATCTTAAATCGTTGCACACACATATCATAAACATACATCACATTATCATATGCATAAGCATAACATCTACATATCATACCATCTATCTCATAATATACCATAAAATGATATTGAAAAAGAATATAACATATCCATTACATATACATCATACATCATCATCACATATCGCATAAACATGAATAAAAGGAACACATCCATTCATTACGTTGCACCCATACATGATCATAATATATAAACATCTCACATCATATCAACATCAAATGCATCCATACATTCATGTGTATGAAATAAAACAAACACATCACATCATATCGAATCTGTATCATATATATATAATATATATAAAGAAATGGTGATTGTCATAATACAATATTTGAATCAATGTCTCTATATCTATAAAAAGTACAATATCCACGAGGTTGTCAAAAAGGAGCCCATGAATGTATATCTATATAAATAATCGAGCAATAATAAAAACGTGTATGTACAAGCAAGCTAGCCCTAATGGCTGGTCCCCTCACTAGGCTGTCTCTCTAATTGATCCTCAACCCGGGGATGTGCTTCACTCCTCTATGAGTAATTTGGTTGTCTAATTGTTGTGGGGACATCCTAATGATAATGCATGCAATAATATGTTTCCTTAGTCACAACCTCTCTATATAAACGGGCAGAAACTATCTGTCCCTATGTTGTTGTCATGGCCTCTAACTGCTAGTGTCACCTGACCTCCTGTGCCAAATGCATATTAGAGGTTTATTTGAGCTGACGCTCCTAATCCCTCTCGACTGTGATAGCCAATACTTGTTGTCAAGCTTGGTCTCTCTCAGCAATGATAGCCAAAATCTATCAACGAGCCTAATCTCACTCAGTCGTAACCACCTACAACTGTTGCTACAACTATTATATCTATGCATCATGGGGATTTGGCCCTGACAGTGGCTATTGTTGTATTAGTGGTTGTTGTTGTATCGGTAGTTGTTGAGGAGGTTGTCGGTGCAATGGTGGTGCACCCGAGACCTATCCATCATGATGTTGGCCATCTTGTCCTCTGCCCCTGCCATCTGGACCTCTGCCTTGTCCTCTTCCCTTCCCATCATTTGGTTGTCATCTTCCCCTACCTACACCCCTCCCTCTCGGCCTCCCTCATGGAGGTATACCTATTGGATTTGTAAGTCAAGGAGGGGGTACGAACCAAGCATCATAAGTAGGCATAGTCTATGCATCTGCCTATCCCTAATCATAGGCCCATGGCCTACCAACCAACTATTGGAAGCCCTCAACAACCTCATGAGCTAGGATCGTGTGTCCCCATGCAGTCTCTCAGGTTGATCTGAAAAAAATAGCAGTATATGCATCATCAGGCATGTCCTACCTCTTGCCAAACTATTTGGCAACCCTATCAGGTAGGTACCACTCAATCATCGTGTGCTCTCAGCCTTGCATATACTAGGTATGTCGAGCCAAAAATAGCTACTGAACATCACCGTACCAAGCCGACATCTATAACCACAGTCTCCATTTGAACATTGTCATATTGTTGATGACTCAACACTAGTAAGGAATGTCGAGTTGCCTTGTATGTTGCAGAGTGGTGGCACCTTTGTACCACCAAACAACCAGATCATCTAGAGCTCCACATCTACCATGTGAACAATCAGTCGAAGCATAGCAATGTGCTCCCAAGCCCAAGTATGGAGAAGGGTGACTCCTATACCAATCACTCTCCCATCATAGTATACGAAGTCATGCATATCATAGTAAAGGGAGGCCAGCATCACAAGCCCCATGCATACTGGGTCCTCCTAAACAGTATCATGTGCCAAGCCAACCCCCATCCTAGACTGAATCCTTTGATCTGTTGATCTAGAGCAACCAAACCTAAGATTACTATTGAAATGTGTGCTCCCAGGCCCAAGTATGGAGAAGGGTGACTCCTATACCAATCACTCTCCCATCACAATATACGAAGTCATGCATATCATAGTAAAGGACGCCAACATCATAGGGCCCCATGCATACTGGGTCCTCTTGAACAACATCTTGTGCCAAGCCAGCCCCCATCTTGGACTAAATCCTCTGATCCATTGATCTGGAGCAACCAAACCAAAGATTGTTGTTGCAATGTGTGCTCATAGGCCCAAGTATGGAGAAGGGTGACTCCTATACCAATCACTCTCCCATCACAGTATACGAAGTCATGTATATCATAGTAAAGGGAGGCCAACATCATAGGCCCCCATGCATACTAGGTCCTCTTGAATAGCATCCTATGTCAAGCCAGCCCCCATCCTAGATTGAATCCTCTGATCCATTGATCTAGAGCAACCAAACCTAAGATTACTGTTGCAATGATCAATTTGAAGGTTGACACCTGACCTTTGTACATCTCAAGGTCAATCTAGGAGTTGACCAAGATAATGGAATCATAGTCAAGAACCTCATGGCAAGCATCATAGCTAATATCAGTATCATAGATCATGCACTCACCATGTAGTGACAATCACAAAATCTACCATACATCCTCTAGCGTCATTGTCGCCTCATCGATAGGTAGGTGGAACGACGAGGTCTCGCTATGCCATCACTCACATAGCATTGTCATCAATGTCAAATGGGTTTGCGTGATGGGCATGTAGGCAACATACCCTCTCCCAGGTGCTCTTGTCACAACTTAGACAAATCATCAAGTCTAGACAGTATAGTCGGTTGGTGCTTGCGGGACATCAAAGGTTGGATAACCTCTTGCACCCACAAAGCGCATGACATCAAAATTCACAAAAATTGGCTAAGTTTGGAGTTTTTATCCCCTAAAATGACAAAAGTGTTGCTATTTATGATAGCGTCGCTATAACTCAAATTTCAAATAGCAACGTTGGATGCATTCAAATTGTAAATCATGAAATGTGTCACTAATAACACTTGCCTCGCCATTTGAACTTTACAAACCCTAGTTCCAAATTTCAAATTGGGCGACTACGTTGTTATTTACATATGCGCTGCGATTTGAAATCTGAAACCCTAATTTCAAATTGTGAACTATGTCACTAATCACAATAGTGTCACCAAATTTTGAAATAGCATCACTATATAACAACACTGCCTAAACTCAAATTTCAAAATTCAATAAATGCGCTTAAAAGTCAAAATGCAAGTCAAGTTTCAAATTGCATACTAGTGATCCTACACTTGGAGGCCTCTGGTACTCTCGAACTAGTCGGAAATGTGTCATGGGAGCATTCGTTGTGCTATTTTTTCAAGAGGTCAGAACTACAAGAATTCTCTAAGGTGTGAATGCACAAATGAATTTGAATTGACCCGTCCTTACCTATTTAAGCTTAAAAATTAGGGTTTTGGTCCTAATAATTTAATCATAAAGCTAGGGTTTTTCACTATTTTCACCAATCTTGCCAAACTGAAGCTTATTTTGCATCTTTTTTTGTGTTTTTTGCTTTTTTTTTGCATCCTAGAGCCTTTTTTGGACCCCTGAGGCAACATTTAACCTTTGTCTAGTTCAATCAACCCAAAATTCAAAATTTTCACACGATTTTTCAAGGGGGCAGGGAACTAGCTTATTCCTTATGTTGGGGCAGCAGTGGGGCATCCAAAAAAATAAGATTTTTTTTTTTTTTGATATGAGAAGTAGTTTTTAATCTAAAGGAGCGTCAGTCTTTGAACCAACATAGCAAGTACCTCGCTTCAAAGAGGGGAAAAATGTAGACACTAAAAAATGTCCCAAATGATATCATGCACTCGAATCAGGTATACTAACACCGCTTCATCCTCAAACCCATCCTCTTTTCGCTTAATTAATTAAATTTTCCTAGCTATTTAATTAATTTTCATTTGCATCTATTAACCTCATTAATTTAATCAGGTTAATTCACCTCCTTCCATGCTAACATTTCGTCCTATTAAATTAAATACATCAACTTATTTAATTTAAGTCCCTAAGTCTTCTTATTTAATTAAATAACCCTAAATAATTTAATTAAATATCATTTCACTCTCCCCCTTTCATTAATCACTTTATTTAATGAATATATTAATTTCCCCTAATTGTATAATTAACATTATTTTAATTATCAATTACTAATTAATCTAATACCCCCCACTTGCAAAGGAATATTTCAAGGGAATATTCCTCCTTTGTCCATTACTCCCATGGAATATTCATGTCCCCCTTTTTTGCACAATTAAACTTTGTTTTAATTTGCTAAATGTCTATTTTCCCTCACCCATGAGAATATTTCAAAGAATATTCTCTTTTCTCACTCATTTGAAAGGGGAAATATTCCTTTTCTAACAAACCTACTTGACTTCTTGTGCAAGTTAACTTGTGACCTTTTGTGCATGTTAAAAGTGTGTTTGTTTGGACAAAGGTGAACCCTTGATTATATCCCATCATTGATTCTCATCCGTTGATGAGAATCCATGATCCATGCCTCCAACTTCTTCCATCCTTGACCATTGATTAACCTTTTTTTATCTCAACCCTCCATTTCTTAGTTGCTCTCCTATAAATAGATCACTATTTGGAGACAAAGAGATCCATCTTTTTCAGAGCAAACTCATGTTGTTGAAATCACTCACACTCACACTCATATTTAGCATTTATTTAGTATCATTTTAGCTTAATTACTTGCATTACTTGGCTTAGCTTCCATTAATGGCTTCCATGGTAACATAGATGCATACATTTAGCTTATTTGTTAATTGAGGTTTGAATCTTTTAGCTTAAAATCCTTTTAGATTAGCTTTGCATTCACACATCTTGATCAACTTAGCTTAAAATCATGTTAAAATAGCTTACATCAGGATCATTTAGCTTTAGATCATGTTTCATCACACATCTCACAATGGTTTCATTAGTTTTCTTCAATAAAACTGATTGAAACAAGCTCATTTATCTCCAGGATTGGGAAAGGGTCACCATTCCACATCAATGCAACACCAATCCCCCAATAGGATAATTTTCAATGGATTAGAATAGGTGTCTTTAAAAAGCTTTTGTAGTTTAGTCATAGTTAATTTTTAATGGATGCCTAGTTTAGTTTTTATTTGAATGATCTCTATTGGGATTGATGTTCAATGGCATAACTATACTTCGTATCCTCATGGATCAAGTGTAGTCAGCCCATACTAATCCGTCGGTCATAGTGCATTCAAATGCTAAAGAATTTTTTGATTTATTTTTTATGTTGTATCTACCATCTTACATGTGCTAGTTGATTAATATATCAAATATTTACTACATATTTCTTGAAGTATTCAAGTAGATATTGAGGAATCATGTACATAGATTTTAGATTTTAAAAGGTTTAACAAATTTCTTGAACTTGTCCCTTTTATAAAATATTGAATTGGCAAGGGTTGACTATTATTCGTACAAGGTGGATGTTTGTTCATATCAAATGGATGCTTTAAATAATAAAATACAAGCAATCATTCAAAATTTAACACATCTAAAGATCTCTTTACATCAAAGAATAATTTGTTAAAGAAACAACCTTCTCTCTAACAAAAAATTCAACTAAGAAACTATACAAATTTTACTCTTGCATAGCTAGCAATGGAGATAAAAGCTTTATACTTGAAAGGAAAATGTATCTTCCTAATATATAAAATTTTGTATTCAACTATATTTTTATAATTGTATTATTTATTTGTTACATAAATAATTTGTAAAAGAAGAATAGCCACAAAAATGTGACAAAATAAATCATTGTCATCAAGCACATTAGAAATACCAATATACAAAATATATTCATGTCATATTTTAGGTGTTTTCTCATTTGTTTACATTTACTAAAATTCTATCAACATGTCATCTTGTAGGTCTTTTCTTTTTGTTTTCAAATAAGTTAAAAATTTATCCATGTCATCCTCTAGGTGTTTTCTCATTTGTTTATAAATAAGTTAAAATCTATCCATGTCATCTTCTAGGTGTAATATATCCATGTCCTCGTCAAGATGTTTCTCTTTTGTTTACATATATTGCAACTTAGAGAATGACATATAACAACCTTATTTATCACTTGTTAGAGTAAGACATAGATAATAATCTTATTTATCACTTATAATGTAATATTTTTTCTTCGAGAAGCCATTAGATTTGAAAATGAAAAATCATATATTTTATACTTATGTATATACCTTAATTTTAAATCCATTTGAAGATCAAAATGAAATATTATAACATAATGAAAACATTTCTATCTCCAACTATAACTTCTTAATTTAAATTATATATAAAATTATTTAATAAAAAATAATTTTAACATCTACAATATTATCTATTTATATTTATCCCGTTGTTCCTTTCCTCCCTCCCAAATGTGGGATAAATACATAATTGCTTTTAAAGACAACCAACATGGAGAGAACCCACGAGGCAAGATGAAAAGAAGGCAATCAAGTAAAGAAATGATACAATAGAGTTGCACTTGAAATTCAGAATGAAAAGAAGATGGAATAGATCAACCAACAAGAGCCTGTGTTTTCTTTTACTGTCACATATGAAATCTCTAAAACCATAATCAAAAGCAAAGATACATAAATTCCATAAATCAGCTCTTATTGGAAAGTTCAGAAATAATTATCCAGCAATGAACTCCCTAACGACATGGATGTACCATTTTTCATTTTCCAGGATATACCTGCAATATCATCCAAAAAGCCTTGGCCGAGTTCTCCAAGATACACCATTAATGGCAGACAACTAATGGAGAAGTCGCAGTCTTATCCTGAAACACAGATATGTTGAAGATGACAAAAGGCAAGAAATTCTTAAAAACGACAAGGCAAACTTTTAGACACAACTAAGTGGACCCACACCTCCATATCAAAAGATGCTAAGAAATTTTCTGCAAGATAAGAAGAACCCATCAATGCCTGGTGGTCCTTAGAATGCCACAGCATTCCTTAAGAGGTAGCGTTATATCTCAGTCTTTATCATTGATCTACCATCAGAGGTAGAGAAGAAATATAGGGAAGAACTCAATGACAATTAGGGTTGAAGATCAAAATATATTGGGATTATATGTGATATTAGGTTTGTAAATTCATTATTTTGGTATTATTTTGGTCTTATTTGATAAATGGGGTGTCCCACTAGCTATTGGCATTTCATGTCACATGTCCATCATCTTGTAATGTGTGTAAGAAGTTGTAAGAGCATCTACTATCATTACGAAATTGTGAAATGTGGGGTTTATTTATGACACATTCTATGACACGATTATAAACAGTTACATAGTGGACTAGGAATCTTGACCCATTTGTGATAAATATTTTGACATGTAACATAACATCTTTTTATAGAGATAATGAGTCCAAATGGAGTGCGGTTAATGAGATTTCTTACCATAGTAATGTCTTTTGATAGTTTTTTTTCTCCTTGAATCTATATATTGAGGGCTTGATATAGAGGTATTGAGGAGTTTCCAATATATGGTTATGTCATCCAATTTCTTCCAATGAAGCAAGATGTTAAGCTCTATGTTAAGGAATTGAGTCTACAAGAGTATTGCAACTATTTTGTTGTTAAATAATACATTGTTTGGTCTTTTTGAGGGTGAGATTTTTTTTATTGGAAAGGGTTTTCTTCATATAAATTAATGTCTCATCTCTTCTATCTATGCTTTTATTTTCCTCTCATTCTTGCTTTCTAAGTATTGATTTACATGTTACGTTGCTAAATTTCATGTAGATCTAAAACTTTCATTTTTTTCTTCAAAGGATTAATGTGGGAAATAAATCTATGTCATGGTTCTACTCTATCGGCATAGTTCGTTTGTAATTGTATCAATTTTTTGTTTAGTAAATATTATAGTACTCAAGGGGCATACATGTTATTTTTCTAATATTTGATATGAAAACCAAGTTGGTTGTATGGGTTGCATGTGATTTTCATGTCCTTGCATTTGCTTGCATGTTGATACATGTAGAACGTAACCTAGTTTTTAGCTTTATGAGGGTTCTCCTTGTGATATTAATCCTTCTTTGAATTAGAGCCTTTAGGAAATAGATTGAAAACACTTCTAAGATATAAAGTGGAGCATGTTGGACTTGGTTAAATGGTTTCATGTTGCATGGTGTTGACATGGAGCTCATATTTGAAAATTTGGAGCTAACCTCTAGTGTGGTGGTTATTTTTTTCATCCTATGGCTATGTGTAGTAGAGAGCTTATGTTGGGCATCTATATTTGAATCCCTGCTCATATGGAAGAGCATTGGTTGTCTTGACATTGGAACACTAGTTTGGTTTTAGTCCCTAGAATTGGAAGGCACTAGATGATTAGCCCTCATATGCATGTATGTTATGAAGTTGGTGTTTTGGTTACTTGGAAAATCTTGCAATATTTCATTTCCTTTATTTATATGTACATGGTGGAGGTTATGGATTTGGCTTGTTGGAGAATGAGAATTCCTAGAAAATACCCTTGGTCCTATTGGATGGTTATATTTGCACGTTATATAGATTCATGGTATTCTAGATCTATCAATTTTGTAGATTTTTTATTCAAGATTTATGATTTTGCTTATTTATGGTAAGTCCAATGTTCTAGTTTAACAAATTGGGTGTTGTTTAGACTTGTGAGTCTTCCAAATGATAAGTGGATTTAGAATTTCATGTATGTCTTTTACATGGATAGTTTTGCAAGTTTTATATGTTAACAAAAATATAGATAGTTTTTTAGATCTATATAAAGATTATTTTTCATATAGTGATTTTTATAGGAGTTTTTCTAGATGCAAGATAGTTGTAGATTTACGTGCATGATCTCAAGAGGTAACTAGTTGTAGATTTATTGGTATAGAAGTGTCGGTAAGTGATCAATCACTCAACATTTTTTGTGGTGGTTCTTGTTGGGTTCTTAAACTATAGTTGTGTCCCATTGTGAACTTTTAACATTTTGGATCCACTGTAAGTGTCATAAGGAATCTACTTAATATCATGTTGTCACTTGATTTGCTTATTACTGATGTGGAGTTGACTCTACTTACTTTTGGGGTGTTGTTTGATAGATCCATGTACATTATTTTAAGATCTATTATCTTTTTAGTTTTATTGGTTTCAATTGGAGCATTGGCCATGCTTTATGTCACCCTTGGCTATCATGTCTATGTTAGTTTGGTGGGTTGTTTATACCTAGATATGACATGGAAGACTCAAACATGAGCTAACTACACTAATGGATCTTTGATGGCCATGATGGGGAATATGCATGAGTTTGTTTAGGAAGATAGTTTTTGAAGAATGTAGAGTATGGTTTTGGCTATATTCCCCAATGATGGGAATGAATATTAGTTTAATCTTCTTTCAATTGAGAAGCTTTCATCCTTGTCGATTTATTGATTTATTATTATTTTTGTTTAGCCTTCAAGATGAATGGTTAGATGTTGTTAAATATCTTATTTTGGGGTTTTGGAAGTATCTAAGTACTAGTCATGACTTGATAACTTGATGGTATTTGTGGAAGAACATGGTATGCGGTATGGTTTGTAGCTTTTTTTCCATGGTCGGTTGTTTCTTCCTAGAGCTTCAAATTAAATGGCATTGGAGTTAGGATTTGTTCAAATTCTGTGATCACTATGTTTGTGGTCATTTGTTATTGCACTTCGTTGTTTTGTGTTTAGTAATGGTATGTGGGCTTGTTAATATCCATCATTTGTGATGCAAAGAACTTGGGAGAGTTGATGAGATCAAGGGTGGGAGTGTGAGAAGTTGTGTAGATCATTGTGTGTGTTCTTCGATGTTAGATGATTTTGATGAAATGATCAACACCATTCTTGTGAGTTTTGTTGGAATTTTGTGTTTCTTTGGTCAACCTTAGACAAGACATGGCACATGCAATGGGAATCCTAGGAGATATGTGTCCTTGGTGGAATAAAATGATTGGACTGCGATATCAAGGGTCTTCAAGTTTTTTGCACATTGATGTGTTTTCTAGTAGAGAGACAATTACCTTGAGCAAGAAAATTCATATAGGGATGTGAGTTGCAGAGTGGGTTGGGGAATCTCATGAGCAAAAGCTCTATCAGTAGTTGGGGTCAGCTGGATGTGAGTGATTAGTTATGCTTGTTGTTTCAACTAGAGTTGAATATGTAGTGCATACTTTATCCTATTTTGGAGGAGATTAGACTTCCAATTGAGGCTAGATATACTAATGTGTTTATGTGGAGCTTTTAGTATGCCATCTTAGAATTGGGTTCTTAACTTTCATGTTTGGGGATGATGGAGGATGAGGTAGTTATAGTTGAGATGGTAGTCACAAGGGAAGATGTTACAAATATTTCTATGAAGTTTGTGAACACAAAAGATTCAATTGATACAATATAATCGTATCCCTAGTGTATAGTTCATATTTTTGTTGGAGCTTCATTTTGCTATTATGAGGTATTGATAAGTGGGAGAATATTGAAATTAGGTGTTTCATACAACTTGTAATTCTTAATATTTTTATTGTTTAGTTATTTGTATTTATTAATTATTTTTTTCTCATTTGAAAAATAAAGCATCCCACTTTGTGTTGACAATTTATACCAGGTGTTGTTAGTAATGTGGGTAAGAAATTGTATCAATATCTAATGTCATTATGCAATAGGAAGATATAGGGGTTACTTATGATAGATTGTATGACACATGTAAAAGCATGAATCTATGGAGTTACAAAGTGGACTATGAATCTTGACTAGCCTATAATACATGTTATGACATGTGTCATAGAGCATCTTTAAATAGAGATAATGAGTCCAAAATAGGGTATGGGTTGTACAAAGTGGACTATGAATCTTGACTAGCCTATAATACCTGTTATGACATGTCATAGAGCATCTTTAAATAGAGATAATGAGTCCAAAATAGGGTGTGGGTTGTGAGAATTCTTACCACTGTATTTTGGTACATTTTTAGGCACATGGTAATGTCTTTTCATGGTTTTCTAGGCCTCCTTAAGTCCCACAATAGAAGGCTTGAGATGGAGGCATTGAGGAGTTGTCATTGCAGAGTTATGCTATTAGATTTCCTCGAAAGAAGTAGAATGTTGATTTCCATATTAAGACCATGAGCTTATAAATGTATTATAATTATTTTCTTATTAAATAATGCATTCGTTCAATGATTTCTACTCTTATGTCCATATTTCTTATATTCTTCTCAAATTCTTACATCTGCTGAAATTTTTGTAGCTCTTATATTTGTCTTTGTTTTCTCAAAGAATTAACGTGAGAAATGAATCTATATTCTATTTCCACTTTATAAGCATTATTTGTTTGCATTTATATAAACAAATTGTTTAATAAATCTAATGATAGTAGAAGTTTATACATTGATATTTTTCCTAACATTAAAAGCCTTCAACCCAGATTTTGTTGAAAAGAGAAATCTAGTCTAACAAAGTGGACATATTAACTATTAATACTGCAGCCTAGCTATTTTCATGGACATATAATTATTGACAAATAGCCAGCATTTTTGTTTAGCTCACTCTGATGCTGTTTAATAGTGGATGATGCTGCAGATCCTTAAATCTAAGGAACTGTTTATTCATTTGGATTGTGGTGATTGATGGATAATGAAGGATATGCTCTACTCCATATTATTGAAATAACATGCTCAACTCCTGCCCACTTTCTTCTATCTTCATATACGATGCACCAGATTCTTCTTCTTCTATCATGGCAGGGAGGTTTTCCCAAATCAATGTTTCAGTGGCATCTCTTTCAGTTTGAGAATCTAAGGCAGACCAATTTGCCAGCTTTGCCTTTTTATAACAGCTCAAATCTTGTGCTGACTGTACTAAGATATTCAGATCATAAGAATTATCTCTTTCTAGAAGCTCATTTACTGCTGCTGTTACATCAAATTCTGAAATATGACAGGGAGTTTGGATACTCCTACAGCCTCCAACAACAGCCTCTGAATTAACAGTTTGGAAGTCTGTTTCCTTGACAATAGCTTCTAGGACAAAATTAGCAGAGTCTTCAATATCATTCTCAGTGTAAGATGCAATTTTCTCTTTGATCTGCAAAGCAATCGATGAACCATTGGGTGTATGACTATTCTGCTCAATACCCATACGAATAAGCTTCTTCTTAACACAAGAATTCCAGATTTTTCCAATCTTGTTGTCTGTTCTGCCAGGAAGTAACTTGGCTTTCATGGGCCACCTGTTTAATTAAAACAGATTACATTACATTTCACCAAAACTTGAATCCATGTATAGAATTGAGACTTCAAGGGTTCTAAAAGTTTACCTATTTCCAACTGCTGAGAGTGCTTTAAAGATGCGGTTTTGTTGAGGGAGGGAGAAGGCACCTCGTTTCAGACATGGTTTGAGGTAGTTCATCCATTGCAATCTGCACTTTTGCCCACATCTCTCAAGATCTGAACAAGAAGCAAGAACTATGCACCCTCTTAATTCCACACAAGGAGAGAAAAAGAATTAAAAAGCTTATTATGATAACTGATCAAGGTCAATAAAACTGGAAAAAGAAGAGTTGAGAGAAGCATAAAGAAGAAATTGAAATTTTGAATTTGATTGTGTAATGTTTTTTTGTATCGTTCTTTTTAAGTTCAATCTCATTCTGATTATAGACCAATCTCATTCTTATTATAGATCATGAAGTATGATCCAAAAAATTGCTGTTAATAAATGTTACACAATCAAATCGAAAAATCTTAACATACATAAAATTAAAAAATTAAGAAAATGTTAACTACAAAATGGATCAACATAAAACAAGACTATTAAGAAGAACAGAGAAAACCAAAACTATTAGTAGTCTACAAGACACCCACAAAAAAGGTGAAACTTTATCTGACTGCTACACAAAGGATGGTTTACTTACCAGCTAAGTTGGGAGTAGTGCTCCAACACCCATACCTCCGAAGGTCCTTCCCATGGCGGCAACATGACCTGCAACCCATTGCAAGCTCCTATGCAACTGGTTCAAATGCACAACTATTCTAATGCTTTCAGAAAAACCGTTCTTAAGAACCCATTAAGCTTTATTTAAAGTGTAAGAAGTCATCTACTTACTTATAGCCAGCAGCAGATATGAAGTGGGCAACATAATAATCTGTCTATTTAAGCTTTGCTGCACTAATGGTGAAAGCTTATGCTCAACAAGCTGGCTATTTCTGTGGGGCCTTTCTTCTCACGTTCAACATGCGTCCTAGTTAAATGGGTCCCTCTGTCACGTTTCAATGTTCCTGCCATTTACACTGCTCCCTCTGTTCAATGCAATGTGTCAGCCTTCCCTTGAAATCAAGGCAAATGCATGAGATTGTCTTTGACAGTGCCAGCAAATTGCCAAATACGTCCTCCCCCAAAACATGTTGAAGAAAAGTCATCATTACTGTTGTGAATGTGAATGCTGAGGAGTTTGAAGCATGTGGAGACAAATGGGAAGAAAATCTTGTTTCGTGCTTGTGAAGCTTGTTCCCTGTATTGTTCATCTTGCATGCACCTTAATTGTCTTCACGTTTGGTTACGTATACGCAATGTGAACCTTGCAAGCTTTCCCTTCCCCACATGTACGGCTAATAATTGTCCTGTGAAAGCACACATAAAACATAAAACATAAAACCTGTAATGGAACTCTGGAAGATTCGTTCTGGGTTCCCTGGATCATGATAGCTCAGCTTAATTTCCCTTCTTTTTTTTCTCCTCAATGAAAGGAAATGCATTCAAACAAGCCAAATCATCAACAAAAGCCACAAGATACAGGCCTAATTAAGGCCGCAAAAAAGAATTTTGTCTTTTCAGATTTCCATAAGGAAAAGAACAGAATATTTGTGCTATCATTGTTAGGTGGACGGATAGAATTTTGATTAGAGGTCAGTTCATAACTATTGGAGAGGCATAATCTACACTCGGAGTAGGGGAGAAGGATATAATCATTGTTGTGAAAAGATTTCAAATATAAAGACATCAAAATTGAAAATCTACATTGATAGAGATTATTTAAAAGTAATATTTAGTAATTTTTTATTAAAAATAAAACAAAAGAATTGTTCAAATAATGAATGGTGGTTTTTTCAAAAATAATATTAAAGTTTATAGATAATTAGAATTTAAAATTTGTGTCTATGTATATTTGTAGTAGATAAAATAAAATAGTTGTGAAGTAAAATATAATAGCTAGAGACTATCTCTCTTAATTTTTTTAGATAGATGTATTTAAGATATCTATACTAGTATCAAATCTCCATAGAATATAATGTGAGTTTAGACTAAAATGAAATACAAAGAAATAAAAATAAGAATTTATATTTGCAAATGATATAAAAAATACATATAAAATTCATTATGTGGGTTAAATTTATATTGTTAAATTTGGACTTCTAAAGTCATTTATTTTCAACTATTCAACTAATTACCAAATTTATTAAGAACTAAAAAGAACCTAAACTATTAACCACAAACAATTATAGTAATACATCATTAATACATAAACCTAAATTCTAAATGTGACCTTTCTGTTGGGGTGGATCCTGGTGATGTTGCTTTTGTTAGGAATTTGGGGTTAATGGATGGAAGACTTGGGTACTCTACGGGTAGGGGTCTTTGACAGACTAAAAGGAGGATTCATAGGGAGGGGCGATGGCTTCCTCCTCTTGGGACTCTAAAGATTAATACGGATGGCTCTTCTAGGGAGAATCTTGGGCATGCAGGGATTGGTGGTATTGGCAGAGATAGTATGGGAGGTGTGGTGTTCTTCTTCTCTACCTATAAGGGGCAACATTCTAACAACCTTATGGAGGCACTTGCAATTCTTCACGTCATTAAAAGAGCTTGTTCCCTGGGTTGGAGGAGGATTATTTGTGAATATGATTCATAGATTGTTGTTGATATACTGAATGAGCAACGATTGGATGGAGTCAATTGGCACTTCGCCATAGTGGTTAGACAAATTTGGAACCTTTGTTGTTCTTTGGACTCTATTTCCTTTTTTCATATTCCTAGGGAGTGGAATAGAGTGGCAGATCTTATGGCTAAATGGGCCTCTAAGGATTTAGAGAGGTGGGATGTGGGTGACTGGGGACTCTTGTCTCCTAAGTAATCTCTAGCCCCAGAAAAGTTAATCATGGAGGATGGGAATATGTAGTTGGTTTCTCTGGCAGGCCCTTCTTGGGATGTTTTGCTGATTGGTTTCCCTTTGGTGGGCTTGTGGCCCCTTGCTTTGTACTGATTCTTTAACTTCAATAAAATTTTACCCCCTTTTTAAAAAAAATACATAAACATAAATTAATAAATTGTCATTCAAATCTAGAAAAATCTAGCAATTGAATGACTTTAAATGGACTCACCTTATAGTTTTCTTAACTCTAAAATACTTTGTAACACAATCATAGCAGATAGGTCAAGTTGATAAATCATTTAAATATGACCATGTGTAGTTAAAATTGATATTGTGATGGTGTACTTTGCTAGCATTGATTATAATTTTGATTATTCTTTCAGTTCGTAGCTATTATTTGTAGTTTTTCAATTACTAAATGCAATATTTATTTGTCGTTATCTATAATTGATGATTAACTATTTATTATTATTCCAACAAAGAAACATTACAAGCAGTTATTGTACTACTTGCATGGGAAAAATAATGTTGCATAGCTAAGAGTGTAGTCATAAGAGCTCAATTTTACAACATGTGTTTGTTAACCACATTCTTGTGGTCAATACTATAACAATTAACAAGATCATTGTCATCTTTTATGTTGGTTTCCACAAACACATTTAGCAAATTATAGAAATAATGGAAAATGAATTACAAAGAACACAAGAAATTTAGCATGGTTCACCCAATGTGGGCTATATCCATAAAAACAGTTGTCCAATATTTTTATTATCCAAAAAAATAGAATTGTAGACTTACATTCAGTTGTAGCACTATCTATAGTTGTGTTCACATTCACAAATTCATTCAATTCGCAATCTATGCTATAATATTTTTTCTACACACTCATACACAAACACTCATGCCCCTTGAATATTTGTATTCGCAGCTAAGAATAATCATGTTTTTGGAAGTTACAAATAGTTTTACAACTAAGATTATTAATAAATTCCTTTATTAATTAATCTGGGGAGAAGATGCGGCTACAAAAGTTGCCAAAATATTAACGCGAAGCATGATTAGTCACCACAAACCAATAGCTATCTTACCTTGACTAGTTAATATTATCGCCATTAAACCTAATGTTTGCATCTTTAGTCAAAATAAAAAATCAACAAGGTTTCAAATTTGGAGACACGCCAAAACCATTTCACAAGAAATGAAGGTAGAGGGAAATTCTTAGTCTACTTGAAAGGAAATTGTGTGATAATATTGCCTACAAAACTATTAGGAAATGTGTCTCAACCTTGTTCCTAACATCAAATTAGGTATGAGCGATGGAGGGGGACGTTAATGGTGGAGTGATTGGTGAAGCGAGAATTATAGGTTTGAATTTGAATTTGGTTGAAGAAGCTGCAAAGTTCAGATTGGTTGTCAATGGTCTGGTTGTTGTTGCGGTGGTGAATGGTTGTCAGTCTGGCGGTGAAGGCCCAATGGGGGCCAAGAGCCAGTGTTCAAGGGGTGTCTCCATTTGTTTTGGAAAATGAGGTTCTTTGTGTTGAGGAAGGTCATACGTCTCATCTATAACCTAAGGAAAATGGCATGGGGGTGTGTGTGGATGGTCAAAATTGTAAGGTGTCTCTAGAAGGAGGCTTGTGTTTGCCAGGCTTTGTATTATGGGCGATCAGAAGGTGTCTCTTCCTAACTTTATCTCTTTAAATTCTAACCTTGGGGTATGGAAATAGGAAATAGAGTTTGCAAATTTTCCCTTTGCTTGTTTCCATTGTAAGAATTTTAGTCATTGGGAAAAGTTTTGTCCATCCAAAGCTCTTAAGTTGAATCCCAAGATTTGGATGAAAAAGAAAAAATTGAAAGAGGCTCCGCCTGAGGTTCCAAATTCAAGCAGGAGTAGGGTTTTGATGCAGGAGGTTTATGTGATTGGTCTTGTCAAGGACCCCCTTCTTTGAAAGGTGGGTGTCCCTCACCTCCTGCTCAATAGGATTCAAAGGTGGGAGAGGACGATGAGGAAGTGGCTTCGCCTTGTTCTCATTTATCTTCAGATTATTTAGCGTGTAATGGTAAGTTCAAGGGGAGTGGTATCCTCTCAGATGATGTCTCTGAGATGTCACCTAAAATTTTAGAGAAGGTGGTGGTCTCTGTGTTGGAAGGGTGTTTTTAGGAGGAGTTTGGTCTTAAAGAGGATTAGAGGTCCAAAGAAGAAGAAATTTTCATTTTGGTTAAAGGGCGGAGTAAGAAGAAGTCTCTCAACTCCCCTACTGAACCAAAAGGTATGCTTACTAGAAAAAAAAAAGGAAAACTATGGATTTGATGTTAGGGACACGGTAAACCCTCATCCCAAAAAATAGAGAAAAAGAGAGCAAGAAGGATATTTCTAAGGGAGTTTAGAGAACTCTTTTTGATATGTGCTCGAAGAGCACAAACTCCAAGTTTAAATGAAGATAATCTCTTGGAATATCAAGGGGCTTAACCATGTTCATAAGTATGACCTCCTAAGAAATAGAATATGGGACCACAAACCGCATATCTTACTTATTCAAGAAACTGAAATGATGTGTGATAAAATTGAAAAAATTAAGAACAACTTGTTAAAATATTGTGGGTTTCATGGGTTTGATTTGGATGGAGCGTCGGGTGGCATTGCGAACTTCTAGAACCCTAAAACTGTGAGAGGTATGATGCTCTTTTCTAAAGCTAATCATGTGGAGACTCAGTTTTTGTATCTCAAGGATGAGACTTGTTGGGTTATTTCTAATGTGTATGCTCTAAATTTAAAAGGAACTAGAAAGAGGTTGTGGAACGAAATATGGTCTCTAAGACCTTCGTTCCCAAACTATGCTTGGCTTGTTATGGGATTCAATACTCCCCTCAAAGATCATGAGAACTGGGGTGAACATAGGCTCTTGTGGATAACAAATATGATTTAAGGGACTTTATTGATGATAATGCACTTATTGACCTGGATCTACAAGGGACTTCCTATACCTCATCCAATAGAAGGGCTAGAAAGGACCTAATCTAGGTTAGGTTGGATAGGGCTATTATCTCAATAGATTGGTTTCTTAACTAATCTTGTGCTCTATCTACCTTAACCAAATGTGGCTCTAATCATTTTCCCATTTCTTTGGTGGCAGATAAACTAGGTAATAAGAAAGAATTCTCATTTAGATTTGAAGCAATGTGGTTATGACATCCTAACCTCAGGAATTGCATAAAGGAGTGGTGGAAAATTAAATTTGATGGTAGTACGATGTATAGAGTTACTAAAAATTTCTCCTTTTTTAAAAAGGTGATTCAAAAATGGAATAGGGAATCTTTTGGTCAGATTTTTCAGATCAGAAAAGTGGTGGTGGATCATCTTGATGAAGTCCAACATGAAATTCAAAGTAATGGTATGGAGATCAGGATATACAACTATAAGAATATGGTCTCCTCTCTTGCCTTCATGATGTCATTACTAAAGAAGAAGATTTTTGGAAGCAAGGTTGAGGGAAATTTGGTTGAAGAGTGGAGAACGTAATACTAAATTCTTCCATCTTAATTATATGAAGCATAATGTTGCTAATAGAATTAAATTCATTATTATGGATAATTTTGTCATTGAGGACTTGGATGTTATCCATTTGAAAGTTGTGGAGTACTTTCCTAATGTGCTTAAGGATGACTTGGTCTTTAATCAAGACTTTGAGGATATGTATCTAGAGGCCATTCCAGGTATTGTTTCTAAGGATCAAAATAAGAAGTTAACCAGCATTCCTTCGGAGGAGGAAGTCAGGGTTGTTGTGTTTTCATTGGAAAGGAATAAAGCCCTGAGCCTCGATGGCTTTCTCCTTCTTTTCTTTGAGACTTTTTGGGACATTGTTGCTTTGAATGTTGTTAATGCTACTAAGGATTTCTTTGGGTGTAGGAAATTGTTGAAAGAACTCAATTCAACCTTTCTTGTGTTGGTGCCAAAGTTTTTTGATGCTATCTTTTAATGATTTTAGGCCTATAAGTCTCTGCGATTCTATATACAATTTTTTTTCTAAAGTTCTGGTGGTCAAGATTCAAGATATCCTTTCTTCTCTTATTTCTAAGGAACAAAATGGTTTTGTTCATGGGCGAAAAAGTTTATATTCAATCATTATGGTTCATGAAGTGATTCACTCTCTGACGGTTAACAAGAAGGAAGGTTATATTGTAAAGCTTGACTTGGTCAAAGATTATGATAGAGTGAACTAGAGTTTCTTGGCTAAGGTGTTGTTGAGATTTGGTTTTGATGGTAAATTTGTTTAAATCATCTCTCAGATGGTTTCTTCCCTGTGCTTCTCAATGTTGATTAATGGCTCTTCTTCAGGAGTTCTCATGGGCTTCATCAAGGGGACCTGATTTCTCCCTTTCTTTTCATTATTATAGCAAAAGTGTTCATCTGCTTCTTTGGGAGGTGTCAAACCTTCTTCTCTGTGCAGGCCTCTATCGCATCAACATAATGTTGATGATACTGTCATTATGGGAGAAGCCTCAGTTAAGGAAGTTAAGTTTATCAAATCTATTTTGGGAGGCTAAGAGAAAGCTTTGGGGCAACTAGTTAGCCTTCCTAAGATTCAAATCTTTTTTCTCAATACTCCTCTTCCTCTTCAAGCTAAGTTGGTTGCTATCTTGAATTGTAAAGTGGGGAGTCTCCTTGCGACCTACTTGGGCCTCCTGCTCTATGCAACTAAGGCCCTTGATTCTCTCTGGCTCAGGCTACTTGATTATTTTAATTCTAAGTTGGTTGGATGGAAAAAAAATTTACTTATTCAAGCGGAGGAGTTGCAACTTATTCATGCCTCACTACATAATTTACTTGTTTACGCCTTGAGCTTGTTTAAAGTTTTGGCTAAGTTTGAGGACAAGATGGAGCAGATTCAAAATCACTTCCTTTGGGTAGGATTTGAGGAAAGGAAAATAATTCCATCGGCAACCTAGGACAAAGTGTGCAAACCTAAGAAGGGGGGAGGTCTGGGCATCAAGAATATCAACATTTTTAATTTAGCTTTGTTATCCTAAAATACTTGGCAACTTTTCTTTGAGAATACTAGTTGGTCTTCCATCTTAAAGAATAAATACCTTGTCGAGTTTAGAAATGTTAGAGATATGTTGGATGTTGATAATATCCTTGTTGGTTCTTTTATCTGGAAGAACTTCTTCCTGCTTGGAAGGTTATCAATGAATGCTCTAGATGGCTTTTTTGGGGATGGGATTCAGATTCTTTTTTGGGAGGATGTTTGGTGTGCTAATGGGCCGCTTATGGAATTGCAGTGGGTGCATCATTTCAAATATTCTTGCTTAAGGCTCTTTGGTTGCTGGGTGTAGACACTCAAATAGTCCAATCACCTTATTTTGATTAATTAACATCACTTCCTCCTAAATCACCTCTGCACTAACCATTTAATTAAATAAATCTTATTATTTAGTTAAATTCATCAATTTCTACTATTAATCAAATAAAGTAATTTATTAGATTAATTCACCAATGTTCATCTAATTTAATTAAATAAATCATTTTTTTTAATTAAATCCCCTATGTCCTCTCATTTGTTTAAATATATCTACTTATTCAACAAATGTCATAAAAACCCCTAATGCCACTTAGATTAATTAATTCTAAATTAATTAACCTAATTACCCTAATCCCATTTAGATTAATTAATTCTAAATTAATTAACATAATTACCCCTAATCCCACTTAGATTAATTAATTCTAAATTAATTAACCTAATTACACTAATCCCACTTAGATTAATTAATTCTAAATTAATTAACCTAATTACCGCTAATCCCACTTAGATTAATTAATTAACCTAATTACCCCTAATCTCCATTACCCATTTCTCTAGCCTTTAATCCCACCCTTGGTTAAGTCAACCCTTGGTCAACTAACCAAGTTGCACAAGAAAATAAATTCTTTTAAATAATTAATTACCTTATTTAACCTCACAAAGGCATATTCTAGGGAATATTCCCTTAAAGCCCCTTTTGTTGACTTTCCTTCCCAAAGGCATTTAAACTTCTTACAAAGTTTTCAATGCTTCTTCCAAAGGCATTTAAGCCTTTTACAAAGCCCCTTTTGTTGATTTTCCCTCCCAAAGGCATTAAATTCTCTTACATCCCCCTCACCCCTTCACCTACAAGTCAACTAACCAAGTTGCACAAGAAAATCAATTCTTTTAAATAAGTAATTACCTTATTTATCCTCACAAAGGCATATTTTAGGGAATATTCCCTTAAAGCCCCTTTTGTTGACTTTCCCTCCCAAAGGCATTTAAACTTCTTACAAGGTTTTCAATGCTTCTTCCAAAGCCCTTAATGCCCCTTACAAAGGCATTAACTTCTCTTAGATCCTCATTAACATGCCATCTTGTCCTCAACAACATTCTCTTACATTTCAACCATATTCATTTAATTCCATTACATCCTCTTACACATCCACCTACATGCCTTAACTCTACACATTCTCCAAAATGTGCTCCACCTCTATCCATTAGCATTGTGACAAGTGTCACAATTCTATTGGCTCCCCTTTTACTCCCACATTCATCAATTTCACTCTTTCTTCAACCCTTGAATCCTATAAGAAGAGACCTCTTCTACTTGAAATGGATCCATCATCTCATGCAAAGTCATTATGCTCATTTCATCCATCAATCATCCAATTGCTATCACTATCTTTGAGGGAAAATGGAATTTATCAAATCCATTTTCATATCATGTTAGCTTGAATCTACTATCATTTTGCATCAAAATCACCATCATTCATCAGGGTCTGGGAGCTTATCAAATTGGGATTGGGAAAGGGCCACTTTCCACATCAAAGTGACACCAATCCCCCTATGGGGTTTGAGTAGCTTAGATTAGGATTTCATGTTCATTTACTTGTTATTTCATGTTATTTTGATCATGTTTTCATCTTCCTAGAATTCTTAAGAATCTCATAGGGAATGCTTATTTTTCTTGTTTAAATGACTAATACTCTTGGGTTTGTCCATGTTTGAGCAGGTATAGGTTGGAATTCACACTGGGTTGCCAACTATTTACATGAGTGTAAGTGGAAAAAATTACTAAGCTTTGATCCATCTTTAGCTCCTCTTCAAGTTTTCCTATCTTAGATTCATATTCCTTCCCAACCTAGAAGTTTGATAGGATGATTTGGTTTCCTTCTACAAGTGGTAGGTTTACGGTGACTTTGGCTTTCAGTGTTCTTTAAGAATCCTAATCCTCCTCCCTTTTGGTGTAGGCTTTAGAATAAGTTTTTAATCCCCAAGATTCATATTTTTTCGTGGCTCTTGGTTCAGAAGAAAGTCTTGATTGTTGATAATCTTTGTAAGCATGGGTTTTCTCTACCCAATGGATGTGCTTTGTGTGAATATAATGTTGAAGCTTTCTATATATTTCTTAATTGCAAGTTATCAAAGGATGTGTGGGGTAGGCTCTTGTCACTTTGGAACCTTGGTTGGTTGTTTTTTA
Source organism: Sequoia sempervirens (assembly GCA_007258455.2). Taxonomy (NCBI): domain Eukaryota; kingdom Viridiplantae; phylum Streptophyta; class Pinopsida; order Cupressales; family Cupressaceae; genus Sequoia; species Sequoia sempervirens. The sequence continues at coordinate 230,405 of VDFB02251973.1, read as the reverse complement.
TTTCCTTCAAGGAGTTTTTGGATCAATGGGTGTGTCCCTCTTCTAATCCTTCTCTTCAGCTGATTTGGTGTTTGTTAGATCCTCATATTTCTTGGGGGCTTTGGAAGGAGAGGAACAATAGGGTATTTAGAGGGGAGAAGCTCAAGGAGGTGTTTGTGTTCTAAAAGACCCAATGAGCTATTAAAGAAAATTTCCTTGTTAGTATTTAGGATAGGTAGGGGGTTGGTCTGAATATTTATGTATTGAAGTATGATTTTGGGGTGGCTACTAAGTGGAAGCTCAACTCAGATTTATCTTTCTCTTTCAATTCTCTGAAAAACCTAGAGAGAATGTTACTTGGAGAAGACCTCCTAAAGGGTGGATCAAAGCTAATTTTTATGGGGCATCCAAGGGGAACCTTGGGCATGTTGGGTGTGGGGTATGTTAAGAGACAATGAGGTTAGGCTTATAGCATCAGTGGCACTCCCTTTGAGCACTCAAACTAACCACTTAGCTAAAGTCAAAGCAGCTTTTAATGTCATTAAATTGGAATTTGAAAGGGTTTTTTTTTTAAATGGCTTGAGGGGGATTCACTTAATATTATCAATTGCATGCAAAATTTAAACCCCCCTCAGCTGGTCGATCGAGTCTCTTATCAATGATTCCCTAATCATGATAAAGACTTTTGATGAAGTTAGGATTACTCATGTGTTCAAGGAGGGAAACAAGTTGGTGGAGTTTTATACCAATAAAAGGGTGATTTTGTAGGATTTTCAAGTGTGGGAGGGGTATTATGGCTCTCTAGTAGTTTGTTGTCTAAGGAGAAGGGAGCTTGTGGTGAAGATGTGAGGGGATCGAAACCTTGTAGAGCCATCGTCTTACGAAGGCTTTAAGAGAAAGCTGAAGATGTGGAGTATTTTGGAAAAGGGTAGTCTCACCCCTTACATGGAGAGACTTCATGGGTATGGCCATGAAGCTACCAGAATATTTTTGAGTGGTTGGAAGGAGAGAACTTTGATTGTTCATGGTGTCGATTTTACCATTTCTAAGGATTTGAAATTATGGAGGTTATCGGGCTCCAAATGTAGGGAAGAAAAAAATTAAGGATAGGAAAGCTAATGAGGAGGCATTGAATCACTTTTTTAAAGGAGATGAAACAGAGAAGCTGGTGAAGTTGACTTCGTGGGGCTATGAAAGAACTTCTATTAAACCAATTTGGGCTGAAATTGCAGAGATGATTATGAGATACGTCACTCTTGATGGTAGGTTTACTATAATCTTGAGTTTTTATTTTAATTTCCTTAATATTTTTTTCCATAAAACTTTGGTGTCTTTTCCTTTTTTCTTGTTTTCTTCTATGGAGGCTTCTATGAATCATAACAACCCTAGTGCTACATTTTTGCACGAGGGTTTGATCTTGCTTATTATGGAGTATGCCAAAACAAACTTGCATATTAAACCTGTGAAAGAGAAAGGGAAAATTAAGACTAAGAAGCTAAAGCATTTTGTGTTATCTGATAAGGATTTTGATACATTAGTGGTCGAGGATGATGAGGACTGGATGGATTCTAAGGGTGGGATAAACTCGGTGGTGGACCTCTCTTCTTCCCCATTAGCCTCAAGTGGGAAGAAGAAAATGATATCCCCCTCTAAAAAGGCTCTACCTAAGAAGAGTCCCAAAAAAGTGCTCTCTTGGTCAGATGGGTCTCAGATAGGAGATGAGGATAATGGTAGTGCTAAGAGAAGGGGTAATATGGAGGGTCCTAGGGGGTTTGGTGTTAAAGGTAAGGAGAATATGGGTGAGGATACTACCCAGGTGCAAAGGGATAGCAGAATGGATGTTTTTCTCTCCCTTGTGATGGGCTCAATTAAGAATTCGGTGGAAGCTACCAATATTGATCCTTTCTCAGAGGACTTCAACTACCTGATCAATGATAGGGAAGCAATTATTGATATTTTATGGGTGGAAAGAGACAGCGTGATAGGAAGTTTCAAATTAACAAAGTGGTTCCTGAGGGAAATTAACAAAGTTAATATCAAACTTAGGGGTTTGTAGGAGAAGGTTGTTGGTGAGGTGAAGGTTTTTTATGAGGATATTGACCAGTCCTCCTTTGGGGTGGAGGATTTAGAGAAAAAACTCATAGATGTTGAGGATGTTGTTTGGGAGCTTAAAGTGGATCATGAGAATCGTATTCAGGACATTGAAAATATGTTTCAAGATGTTAAATCCAACATGGAAAATCTCTTGAAGATTAGCCAATTCTCCATTAAAAAATAGCATGGAAACCTTAAAAATTCTCATTGAAAAACTATGAGAATTGAGGGAAGAGTAGATGATTGGTGGAAAATCTATCAATAGCAAAATGAAGGAGCATTCGGGCAAGGAAAAAGATAATATTGTGATGGTGGAAGTTGAGCAAGGTCCTAGTGCACATACTTGTGGAAAAAAGAAGAAAACCTTTGATGAGGAGAAGGAAGAGTTGATGATGTCAGTTGATAAACAATATCAATAGGAATTAGAGGTAGCAAACACCCTAAAGAATTTGAAATAGTCTGTTGTTTTTTGCTTTATATTTTGTTGTTGTCTATTGGTTTTCTCTTGGTTAGTTGTTGTTTGCTCTTGGTTAGTTGTTGTTCTAGTGCTGGTTGGATGTGATTTATTCTATTGTAGCAACATTTTGTACTTTGGGGTTTCAGATCCATTATAAAAACCTATTTTTCTTGATAATCAAAAATATTATTTAATTATAAAAAGTATGAATTTTGGGTTATAAAATAGAAAAAATCATTTTTGGGCTATAGATTTTGCGGTCAAAATAAATATTTTGGTTGTTTGGAACTACTTCCAAGGGGTAATCATTGCATAGGTCCCTTGAAGCTCTATAATTTTTTAAAAAGTGTCAAATATGCTTCCCAAATTAAAAGTTATAGCATTTGAAATTTGGGCCTTTTGTTGTAAGAAATATAGAAAAATATGTTGGACACATAAAAGAGCTATATGGGAGGTTGTATTTGTTGAACAACTGATGACTTGTTATGGAACATCATAAGGCATCTTTGGTTGGAGATAATAATCTGAGGATTTGGGTGCTACTTTTTGGGTGTTTTTGGTTCATGATTTTCTAATAACCATATGATGGTTTTATGTGTATCTCCTTTATATTAGGTACTTGAGATGGAGGTTGTGTGGAGAGTTTTCTACATATTGCTAAGTTTTCAAAATTATTCTAGATCTCTGGTTGGTGATACTCTTAATTTGGTATCAAAATTGAATCGCCTAAGGATATAGGTGTTGTAAATCATATCTGCCTTATATATATGAAGAAGTTATTAAGCATATATTTTGAGTTGTTGTTCGCTTAAGATAGAGGATGTAGAACCCCAATCCTAGCACCTACAAAACACAAGAAACAAACACATAGTTAGATCACATGCAAGTGAGAATCAATACTCCCCATGAAATCCATTAGCAAAGCTCAAATTAGGAAATAAAATGAACACAATGAGAAAGCAATGAAATCCTAATTAAGCAAGCAAACTTTTGATCTCATGGGGGAATTGGTGTTAATTTGATGTGAAAATTGGCCCTTTCCCAACTCCTATGATGCAATGTTGATGAGTGATGCACTTTGATGTTGATTCAATTGAGCTCCATGGTGAAAAATTTGCATAACCTAGCTATAAACTTGATAAAATGGATGAAGATGGAGGTTCTTGAAGATGAAATTGAGTATAGTACATTTACTCAAATTATGGATGATCAAATGAGGAGAGAAACCTCTTATTTATAGAAAGACAAGATGGAGGAATAATCCAAATGAAGCAACGTGGGATCATTCAACACCCAATAAGGAAGTGCCAATTGTCAAGATGTGAATGGCCAAAGGATGTGCACATTTTGATGAATGTGCCCATAAATGCAATTAGGTGGAATTTGAAAATAGTGAAATGACATGTAAGAGGGAAAAAGAATGTCTTAAATGCCACTTGGCTCAATGCATAAGGACATGAAAGAAGGAATAAATGTCTTGTTGGAAGGACAAATCCACTTGGATGGATTTCAAATTTGGAAGAATATTCCCCAAGAGATGCCAAGTTGAGAGAAAATAGAGATTTAATAAATGAATTAAATGTATTTTCATGTGCAAGTGGAAAAAGCTAGAGGATGGGACATGGATTAGAATTAAATTAATCAAGGGTTAATTAATTTAATGAGGGATTTGATGATGTGACTAATTGATTTAGATTTATGGGTTGATTTAAATCAAAATTGAGAAGAATGTGATTTAGAGACTAATTAAATAAATATTCTGATTTATTTAATTAAAGGGGATGAATGTTAGATTAAATCAAATAAGGTTTAATTTATTTAATTTAATAAGATGACTTTAGATATTTAATCAAATAAAATGAATTATTTAATTAAATAGAGACATAGGGTTAACTGATTGATTTAATTAACAAGAGAGAATGACTTAATCAGATAAATGATTATTTATTTAATTAAGGGATGAAGAGTGATGATAAGCTGAGATGGTGATTTAGGATGAAACAATGTTAGTAATTGGGATCAAGTGTGTAATGTCAATCAGTACATTTTACGTGTCTACATTTTGCCCCTTTTTGAAGCGATGCACTTGTTGTGTTGGTTCAAAGAATAAACTGTTTTGATCAAAAGCCAAGAAAAATTCAATTTCAAAACTTGCCCCACTATTGCCCCGACAGACGAAATATGTCGATATATTGCCCCCTCGAGAGATCGGACAAAAATTTAGATTTTTGGGTGATCTCATGAAAAAAGAGGACAACTTGCCCAACGGGTCCAGAAAGGCTCCAAAAGGTCAAAAATGATGCAAAACAACCTACAAATGGACATACACAAGCTCGGGGGGTCAAAACCTTAGTAGGACAGCTAAACGGCGTCAAAAAACCCTAATTTGTAGGCTTAAATAGGCCTTGAGGGGCCACTTCCAATTCATTTTCACATTCATCCTTTAGAGATTTTGCAATTTTCAGCTCTAACACCTTCGCGAGATGGCGCAACAACAGCTTCCCCGACACATTTTCAACAAAGTACGGACACACCAGAGGCTTCCTGGCACTAGACCATTAGTGATTCAATTTGACCCGACTTCATTTTTTGATTTACGTGTGCATTTATTAGGCTAGGAAACTTAGTTTTTAGGAACGGTCCAATATAGCGCCACTGGAAAGTTTAAAATGGCGCCACGCGGCCTCAAACTGTGTTGCAGTCGCGAGTAGCGACGCCACGGTGCAGTTTGGAATTAGGGTTTAAATTCCAAACCCAGCTACATATACAAAGTGCCCCACGACGGTTCTTTTTGTAATTAGGCTTTCCTTTTAAACTAAGCTACCTTCTCAAACTGTGATGTCACAGCGGAGTTTGAGAGTTAGAAGCTCCTAGCAGCACAAATTGAAATTTGTAAACTGCACTGCATCCACAGATAGCGATGCTCAAGCTATTTGGGGTACGCTGAGACAAGTCAAGATCATGATTTTTTTGATGAATCTTAATGCAATGGATTTCCTAATGCAGGAGAAGGTGTCGATACTTCACTCACATGAGCACAGGTCCTAGGATCTTTTTGGCATTTTTCCAGGTTTGCTCGAGCGACAACAAGAGAATCTAGGGCAGATCGGTCTTTGGTACATTGCTTATGTATCGCCCGTTCGAACACACTTGGGTATGCTGACAGCACTTGTTGAGAGATGGCACAGCGAGACATCTTCTTTCCACCTCCCGACAGGTGAGGCTACAGTCACACTAGAGGACATGTGGCGGATCCACAAATTTCCCATCCATGGAGAGCACATGATATATGATGTGGATGTCGGGCGGGAGGCGTGCTACGATGTTATGGGCCAGGACAAGCTTGTATTCTGCGAGGGTCAGATTGAGTTAGAGTGTTATTGGCTCTATGTGTCACCCTTCCATCTTTTTATTGCAACTATCATATCAGGTCTCATCACACCAGATTGGTAGGGCCGATATTTCAGTCCTAGATGGGAGCTCGCTTGGGAGCGCATGGTTCGGCGACGGACATGCTTTGCTTGGGGGCCAGTTCTTCTAGCCTCATTATATAGGGATCTTCACAAGTTTTCCTACCTAGACGGCCGAGCACTTGGGGAGAGGGTTACACTCCTACACATCTAGGCTTGGGAGCACATTTTTGTGTTGCAACTGAGGGTTATTCCAGTTACTATGGAGCCAGATGATCTAGTTGTTTGGTGGTACCACAAAGGTGTTTCCTTCACTCACACAGGACAACACGAGATTCCTCACTAGAGGAGATTCCCTGATGATATGTGTGTTTTCACATGGCGGCCATATCTTGGATGGCCTACATGGTTTGATGATGTACAACAGCTTTTCTTCACCTGCCAGGATAGATTGATGCAGGGCAGGGAGCACACGATGCTTGAGATGTACCTGCCAGACAGGGTTCAGAGGCAGTTTGGCGAGCCACAGGATAGGCGAGATGATCAGTATGTGGCCATTTTTGCACGAACAATGAGCTAGAGCTCCTGGGGTCATTACATACCTACACATGAGGCAATGCAGAGTTTTATGCAATTGGTGGCTAGGCCATGGCCATATGACCAGGGTCAGGCAGATGCAGGCATACAAAGATTGGTTCTGGCCACCTCTTCGATTGACAGTGCCCGGGACACCTTCTACACGGTCCAGAAGGCCAGAGGACAAGGCCAAGGGGGTGGAGACTATGATTAGGGAGGTGGTGGGCCACCACCAGATCAGCTAGTATAGGATAGGGGGCCTCAAGATTAGCCACTCCCAAATCTACAGGTGGGTGAGCAGAGACAGGATCAGGACTCGGGACGACAAGATAGGGTTCTGACACCACCTAGGGATGGGAGCCATGATCAGCCACCTCTCCAGCCAAACCCCAGAGACAGACAAATTTTACATCTACAGACCCAGGTACAGGCACTTATAGCTGAGAGAGATTAGCTACGGGCAGAGCGGAACTAGGCGGTCCAACAGAGACAGGCTGTGGAGCTACAGGCAACAGCAGAGATGGGCAAACGGTAGTAGATTGAGAGTATGTCTGCATCCTCCTCCTGGAGCACAATATCGCTTCGATCATATAGGGAGGCCATCCAAGAGGCCAATTATTATAGGTTGCATTATTAACAGGTCGTGTTGAGGGAAGCCCAAGTGCTGGATTTTTCACAAAGGACAGGCCACAAACCTGTAGAGGATCACTGATAGAGAACAGGTGGTGAGGGCAGTAGCCAGTAGGGTTAGGTCATTTTGATCAGAGAAAGGATTCTTTTTGCACCCCATAGGCTCATTTTTATAGCCCCATGGTCCATTGTACTCTATTGACATACACATGTACATTGATCTGATTTTTGTACCATGACAGTATATTTATTTTGATGATATATGAGATGATATTTGTTTGATATGATGTGATATGTCTTATCTTTACTTTTGATGCATTATGGATGGATCTCATTTCTATATTCTATGCAATGATGTTCTATGTTATGATGCTATGATGATGATACTATATGATGCTTATATGATGATGATGATGTTATGTGATGTGTGACTTTATGATGTGATGCAATGATTATGCGACTAACAGATCTATATTATGCCCCTAGTGGATGAAATGCAATATTTTTCTCTTTTCATTATCTTTTCCCATGCACTATATGGTGATGTATACTATGATGATGATTTGATATGATGAATGTAAATGTTGTATGGATGCATTTCTTTTTTCGTACCTTTTCTTATGCACTTTTCATGATGTATGCAAAATGTTATGGTATGTAAATTCTTAGACTAACAGATTTATATTTTTATGCAATGATGGATGATAAGATGTGTGTAATTTTCTCATGTATGATATGCACTTATGATGTTATGATGATGACGTGATGAAATGATATGATGAAATGATGTTTTATGAAATGATATATATGTATGTGTTAAGATACGATGTTTATGATATGTAAATGGATGCTTTTGATATATGATATATGATGTGATGGCGTAATGGATGCTTATGAGATACATGATGTGGATTATATGGGATGATTAATGAAATGTTATGCTATGGTTTATGAGATGCTTAGAATAACCAATCTATATTATGCAGTGATGGAGATGTAATGCATATGGTATGATTATGTTTTCTATGTGATATGATATGTAGTATGCAATATGCTAACAATTTGTGGATGTAGGATAGATGGAATGGTGATGATTTATGATTAACTGTCATGGTACCATGTTAGCGTGAAAGAAGATAGAAGAAAGAAAGATATTCCAAGAAGACACAAGATGATGATGATGATGATGATGATGACTATTTTCTAAGGAGATGGGATTTTCAAAGGGCCAATTAACTTATGTTTGATTACACACATAGGCACGATGCATCGAGGTATAAAGAACCAGGATGACGTTGCACCTAGTGTGATTAAATTTGACTCAACAATTAGATAGGAGTATTCTTCTTCACACCTGGCTTACGGAACCTTATTCAAAATGCAATTCAAATATTCCAAACATCTCAGATCAAAACATAGTGAGGAAAGCCTTCCTATGTGGTCAACAAGATACTTAAAACATCCTCCCTACACCTAAACAAAGCATGCATGACCAAGGTTATATTACAAAAATATCTAACAAGCACAATAGATAACAGATAATGATCGTTGCCCCATTCCTATCTCTCTAAATCCTTCATTTGGACATCATCGAGAGGTCCTTGGAATGAGCGCAATAAGATAAGTCAAAAGGAAAAAGATAAATTAAACAAACAAGCTAATGTTCTTCATCCCTCTAACCAAAAGGAAATGTGTTTTTAAGGATAAGAACCGAAATGATTGTCAATAAATAATGTCCATTGTAGGGAGGATACATCCTAAGACATGTTATTGGATGGCGGCACGTCGTTTCGTTTATCCAAAGTGTTCTATCCAATAAAAAATGACCCTTGTAGGAAGGATACATCCTAGGACATGATGTTATTAGATGATTTGATATGGGACTAATTTGGATGATAGTTTATTGACACAAAGAGTTGAAAATCGTGTTTACGTACTAACCTAGACTTGAGACTTTAACGTTTGAGTTTTCACTTTTGACTTGCTAGACTTTTTTTTTATTGATTTACCAAAGGTTGAAGATGACGATTGATTTATTATGAGTGATGTTTATTTCTGGTAAAAATGAGATGGGGATGGATGGATTTTTTCAAATATTTGGATGTTTTTGGTGTTTTTGAAATTTTTTGAGGTTGTTTTTTTTATTTTCAAGATTTTACAAATGTTTTGATTTTTTGAATTTTCAAATGTTTTGGGGTTTTCCAAGATTTTGATCGAGAGACTAACCTAAAGACCTATCCTAGGGGCCTCAAGGGATGATCAATAGATTAGCCTTGTCTACATTATACATGCAGAGACCATGTATTTCGACTGACACTGACTGATTATTGATGAGATATGGACAAATGGATTGCCAATTTATTATAACGGACTCCTAAATGACTGACCTAAGTGTCTCGGGGGATGATCAAAGATCAACCTTTCCTATGTTCAAAGCTCAGAGACGACGTAGTTCTACAAGATGACTCTATTTTTTAATTTTTCACTGACTTTTTGACCTATTTTGGGATTTTGATATGTTTCAAATGTTTTTGGATTTTGCGATTTTTTGATGTTTTGGATTTTCTGATTTTTTGATGTTTTGGATTTTTTTATTTTCGATGTTTTTGGATTTTTTGATTTAGGACTTCAAGAATATACATGAATCCAGCCTAATGAGAACATGCCCCCAGTGTGAAACAAAAGACTACTCTGATAGAGACAGGACAAACTAACCTTGAGAATGGGCCGAGTAGTACTAGGAGGGATCATGACACGAACACAGGACCAAGCTATGATGCAGATGTCGAACGAATGATGGATGGGGACATGGAATGTGATGGATGATGGAAGTGTAATGGATGGATGATGCAGAACGAGTTGTGAAGATCTTGGTGGATGGAAAGTGCTTATTTACACAAGGCGCTTGTTTGCCAGGTTTTCACCAAGGTACTTGCCCAAAGTGCCACCATAGTGGTTTTCACTTAGAGGACAATTTTTTTCTTTACTATTTTTAATCCTTTTTCTAATTTTTTTGGATTTTTTTGTTGTCACCATGATGCCTGTTTGCTAGGTTTTCATCAGGGTGACCATTTTTTAGGACATTTTCTGATTTTTTTTGTATTTTTGGTTCTATACCTTGAAAGATTTAGGCATAAAACTTTTTGAGATGGGAGTTGTTCATGGGCTCCTGTAGAGGCTCCCCTCTGAGTGTTGATAGCTAATATGCCTCTGACTTGTAGCTTGTTGTGATGACGAATGGCCCCAACCAGTTGGGTTCAAATTTTCCTTTGTCATTTGGATTTGGGACGTTCTTCTGGTTCTCCTTTAGCACAAATTCTTTGACTTGGAAGGTCCTACTCCTGATCTTCTTGTTATATTTTTTCTTGAGTCGGTTTTGATACACTTTCAAGTGGTTCAATTCCTCCATTCGCCACTCGTCTAGCAATTCCAACTCATTTAATCTTGATACCCGATATTCCTCATCCGTGATGAGATTCTGCAATGATATTCTCAATGATGGGAGCTCGATCTCGATGGGTAATATGGCTTTTGATCTGTAGACCAAGGAAAAAGGAGTGGCACCTATGGGTGTGTGGATGCTGGTTTGATAGGCCCATAGGGTAGGATTTAGCTGTAGATGCCAATCACGACCTGCATCATTGACTGTCTTTTTGAGGATTTTTAGAATGGTCTTGTTTTTGGCTTCTACCTAGCCATTGCCTTGGGGATAATATGGGGTAGAAAAGCGATGTTGGATTTTGAATTTGTCGCATAGGTCACAGATATCCTAATTTTTAAATGGTGTCCCATTAACTGAGATAATGGCTTATGGGACACCGTAGCGGCATATTAGTAGTTTAGGATGAACTTTGATATATGCTTTCTAGTTATGTATGTCATTGGTATGGCCTCCACCCACTTTGTGAAGTACTCAATGGTAGTAATGATAAACTTGTGGCCACTAGATGAGGTAGGGGTGATTTTTCCAATGAGATCGAGCCCCCACTGCGAAAAGGGCCACGGTGTGATGATAGGATGAAGCTCTTGAGCTAGAGCATGGATGAAGTCCTCATGCTACTAACATTGTAGACACCTTCTGACATAGTCATGTTGCTTCTCTTTCCATAGTAGGCCAATAGTAGCTCGTCCTCAGCAATTTCTTGGCCAAGGTCATACCAATTGAGTGTGAACCATAAATGTCATTATGTACCTCAGTTAAGGCGGTCAATGCCTCCTCGATGTTTAAGCAACGTAATAGGGTTTATCCTAGGATGACAAACCGGGATGCTTTCTTGATAAAGGTTTTCTTAAGGTTTGAGGTTATGTCAGGTGGGAGGACTCCTATTCTCAGATAAGTGTATATGTCATGGTACCACGGATTGTTGGGACCAATGATTTTGCACACAAATTTTGACTCTGGTACCTCGAATGTAAGCACGAGAAGCAGCTCTACTAGGAATTCATGCTTTAGGACATTGTGAGGGATATCCAATAGGGATCCAATTTTTTCCATGGCGTCTTCCGCTCTGTTGTTTGCTCTGGGAATCTACTCAAATGTGATATCAATGAATGATTCCTTAAGACTCTCCACCAATTTCTTGTATGGAGTGAGCTTGTCATCCTTAGTTTGATACTCATCATTCACCTGAGTGATTATTAGCTATGAATCCATGTATGCCTTGAGAGCCATGATATGCCACTGCACTACTATTCTGAGTCCTATGGTTAGAGCTTCATATTATGTGATATTGTTTGTATAGGGAAATGCCAATTTGTAGGACCTTGGTATGTAGTCTCCCTATGGAGTGATGAAAAAGACCCCGGCTCCCAATCCATGCTATGTGTGGGAGCCATAAAAGTACAACTTCTAGTGGTCAGCTATGTTCAAGTTGAAGATGGATTCATCGGGGAACTCTGATATGAGTGGATTCTCTAAATACATGGGTGCTTCTGCCAATTGGTCTGCAATAGCTTGCCCTTTGATAGCCTTCCACTCCACATACTCAATGTCATATTTTGATAGGATCATGACCCACTTGGCCATCCTTCCTTTGAGTATTTCCTTGGAAAGTAGGTAATTGAGTGGGTCAATCTTGGCAGTGAGCTTGATTTTGTTTGTTAACATGTAGTGTCTGAACTTCTGTGAAGCAAAAACCACTGCTAGGAAAGACTTTTCAATGAAGGAATAGTTTAACTCATTCCCTACCATGGTTTGGTTGATGTAGTAGATGGCTCTCTTTGTTCCATTTTCATCATGTTGAGCTAGGAGAGCACCAAGAGCTATTGTTGTTGCTGATATGTAGAGGATTAGGGGCTTTCCTGGGATTGGCGAAATAAGCACAGGAGGTGTGAGAAAATATTCTTTGATTTTGTTGAAGGCCTTATCACACTTGTCATCCCACTTGTACACTACCCCCTTGTGGAGTAGGTGGGAATAGGGGATTGATTTGTCTGCTAGTTAAGCTATGAACCAGCGGATTGATTGGAGCCTACCTTGTAAGCCCCTTAATTGTTTCAATGTCTTAGGTGCCTCCATCTCGAGGATTGCCTTTACCTTAGCGGGATCTATTTCAATTCCTTTCATAGACACAATGTATCCCAACAACTTCCCTGATTGTACGCCAAAGATGCACTTCTTTGGATTAAGGCGGACCTTGTACTCCTCAAGTCTATCGAAGATGGCCCTCAATGTTGCTATGTGGTCCCATCTCTTTTTGGATTTTTCCAATATGTCATCAACATAATCTTCCACAGTCTTGTGGATCATGTCATGAAATATTAAGGTCATGGCCCTTTGATATGTTGCTCCAGCATTCTTTAGGCCAAATGGCATCATGTTCTAGCAATATGTCCCCCATGGACAAGTAAAAGTCATTTTATGTTGATCTTCTTTGGCTATCATGATTTGGTTATACCCAAAGAATCCATCCATCAGTGAAAGCATCTCATGTCCCGCGGTCATATCTATTATCATATCAATGTTTGGTAGCAGGAAATCATCTTTGGGACATGCCTTATTCAGGTCTCTAAAATTTGTGCATATACAAATGCCCCCATCAGGCTTTGAAATAGGAACCATATTTGATACCCATTTTGGATAGTCGATTGGTCGTATGAATCTTGCATCAAGTAACTTTTTCAATTCCATTTTGACTAACAAAGCTATTTGAGGATGCATTTTCCTAAGCTTTTGTTTGACAAGCTTTGGTTAGGGGTAAACTGCTAGATGGTGGACCACAATCTCTGGATCAAGCCTAAGCATGTCGAAATAGCTCCATGCAAAGTTGACCTTTCTTTCTCTTAAGAAAGTAATTGGGAGCTCTTGTTCTTTTGACATCAATGATTCAGCATAAAATGTGATATGTGGAGTTTGCTTTGTTCCCAAGTTGACTGGGTTGCACTTCTCGGCTAAAACCGCTGACTTTTCCTGATGTAGAGCACTAAGGGGGAGATTGAATCCTTCATCCATAGGTGCCTCAGAGTGGTTTTCACCATTGGATACGTCCTTTGTTTTTACTATTTTAGGGTCAAAGAGTGCCACAGTGTGATTTTCATTCAAAGACCTTGAGATTATTCTCAAGTTTTCACTTTTGTGACTAAAGGATTCAATTGTCTCCCCGTAGTAAGCTTGTGTTTCCAAGATGATATCAAACCCAGTCTTATGATCTCCGCATGGTACCATGCTCCACAGTCCCATGAATTCCAAGAGTGCTTCATCATTTTTGAAAGTGTCTAGAATTGGCAGTCCTCATTGGTTGTAATCGATGAGCTAGGGGTAGACTAGGTTGATTTCATGGGTTTGATTGGTTGACTCAAATGACACGGTATTAATCATGAGGATAGAGGAATTCTCAAAAATCCTAGGTAAGTCAGTTATGGAATCTTCATCATTGCTACTACTGCAAACCTCGATTATGTCAAATGTGAAATTGTTTAAAGGTAGGCCAGTGGATACGGGTAATTGAAGGGCGGTTGTCATTTGCTGAGGAGTTTTGACTTTCTTAACCGGGGGATTTCGGCCATGTATGGTTATACTCGGAGGGGTACATCTGAGGCCAAGATTTTTCATTCATTTCTTAGGAATGATGGGTACTAGAAGCCCGTTGTCATTTTGTCCAAGCTTTTTGTTTCTATCATAGCCCATGGTGAGCATCATTTGTAAACCTTTATTGTTATCATCCATAGATAAATCGATTGCCGGTATTTTGTCTTGGTACAGGAGATGGGATGGATCCTCTTCTATTACTTCCCGGTTGATATCTCCCCAACTTCTAAAGTTGGAGGAGCCTGCTGTGAAGGTTTGGGATGAGGAAGCATCATTTGATTGCAGTCATCCTCATGACCTAGGAGATTGTGGTAATTCTCCTACCACAAAAGCATTTTTCAGGATTGTATAGTGTCCACACCCATTGTCCTGGATAATGACCTTGATGTCAAAGATGGCAGGGATGGCAGGTGTCTCTGTCGCAAAAGTGGAGGCAAGAGTAGCTGGATCAATGTATGGGGTTGATGGGCCCTCATCATTCTTAGGCACTTGAGGTATTTTGTAATATTTTTCTTCTAGGCTCTTGCAGTAGGAAAAGGGTTTGGGATCCCCATGGATAGTGACCTCTTGGCGTTGGTATTTGAACTTGACACATTGATGGAAGTTTGATGCTACTACTTGCATCCCATGGATCCACGAACGCCCCAGGAGAATGTTGTACGGTAAATCGAGGTTGAGGACCTGACAGGTGGTTTCCATAATTGTTGGCCCTACTTGAATAGGGATTTGGATAGTGCCCTAAGACACTCTTTCTTGATCATCTTAAGCCCTAATTGTGATGCTTTTTCCTTTTTCAATGGAATCCTTGAAGATTCCCAAATTCTTTATGAGCTTGAGGGAACAAATGCTTAAACCTGCACCTCCATCCACTAGGACTCTCTTGAATTTGTTCTTATGCACTAGGACCTCCAGATGGAGTGCACGATTGTGAGATGGTTGGGAGGGAAAGCCTTGATTGGCGAATGTACGAAGATTTGGGGTAATGATGTTTCTAACCATAGCTTGGAATTGTTGAGCATCAAGATCCGTGGAGATGGTGGATGAGGTTAATGCTTCTTCAAGGATATTTTTATGGGTTGATGATATCTTCAGTAACTCCATGATGGAGATCTGAGCTGGGGTTCTTTTCAACTGATCAAGGACATTATAGCCACTAGGAACGGATCTTAGGTTGGAAGTGGGTGCTCTGGGAGGCTGAGATGACCCTGCGATTGTAATTTTTTTGCCTCTTGTGGTGACTCCACAATCAGCTTGTGCTCCCTTAATGTTAATGACAGGGACATATTCTTCAAGTGTTGCAACAACATGTTCATACACATGGTTGACATTATTGTATTTTCCTTTTCCCTTATCATTGCTCCCTTTGTTATGGTCAGGCATCGGATTTTTGTATATCTTTAGGTCTTGGTTTCCTACGGGTTGCTCCACATTTATGATCTTTTCATCAATGAGATCCTGGATTAAGTTCTTCAACCTCATGCAACTGTTTGTGGTGTGCCCCTTAATTTTTTGAAAATCACAAAGGTGATTTTCATTATACCACGGCGGTTTCACCAAGGTCTCTTGATAGTTTTCATAAGTGGGGTTTGTGATGATTTTTTCTGCCACTAGTCTCTTCATGATGAATTCAGTTGATTCCTGAAGGGTTGTGTACTTTTGCTTGGGGGAGTTTTTGTTTTGTTGGGGTGGTCCTCTTTGATCGTTCACATTGTTGATTATTTGATTGTTTGGCCGTTGAGTCAGAATGTTAGCTTGATGATTGTTTTGACTGTTGTGTTTGGGGTTGTTGCTAGAGTGTTGGTATGTTTTATCAAGGAGCACTGATGACAACTTTGGTGTCAACAACACCATCATTGGTAATGTTTCTATTTTTCACCCATGTGCGAGGTTTTTCATTATAGTTGGTGGATGGGAAATTGTTTTGTTGTTCAGAATATGTGGGTGTCCCTCATTGTGCAATAAGGGCTCGTTCAATGTTAAGCTCTTTGGAGATCAATTGATCATATGTGGTGATTCCTTGCACCTTAAGATGAAATTCGAAGGTTCCCTCCAGATTAGAGATGATAGTGAAAACTTGTTGTTCTTCTGGCATGACCCATTTTCTCCTATTGGCCTTGGATCACCATCATTGTAGGAAAGAAGCAAATGATTTTTTTTTACCTTGTTTAAGAGCTAATAGTTCCTCTAGGCTGCCATCCATACCGATATTGAATGCATATTTTTTTATGAATGCATCTACTATCTCTTGGAATTTTTTGATGTCAGGAGGAAGGTGAGAGAGCCACTCCATGGCTTGGCCTGCCAAACTTCTAGGAAATAGTCGCATCAGATATGTATCGTCATATGCAACTTCCATGCAATGAACTTGGAATTCCCTGATGTGATCTTCAGGGTTTCCCGTCCCATGGTATTTATCAAATTTGGGGATCTCAAATCCCTTTGGGAACAGTTTCGTTACAAGACTCTTGTCAAATGGATAGGGGCACAAGTTGTTGGGTGTTTGTGGTTTTCCTTGATTGAAGATCAAGCACTTGTTGCAAGAGTAACTTGATTTACATTGTTACATCATTTTGCGGATCAGGGGGTGGGATGAAGGTGTTTTGCGGTGTTTCACTTGTTGGAGGGATGGGTGGATTGGTTGGTGTGTTGGTGGATGGTGCTTGCACATTTTTTTGTGCCAAGTATGCTTGTACTTGTTGTTGTATCAACAACGCTTGTTGTTGGTCCTATTGTTGTTGTGCTAATAATGCCTGTTGATGAGCTTGTTGTTGTTGTTGCACCAACAATGCTTGTTGTTGGGCTGCTAGTTGGGCTACTTCTTGTTGCTCTTGGTATTGCTTCAGTGCTTTTTGGTATGCTTGTTGTTGGGTTTCTTGTTTTTGTGCGAGGTATTGTGATTGCACATGTGCTTGTGCTTGTGCCTACGCTTGTTGAGCTTGGTATATGGCTCGAGCTTGTGCAATCTGTGCGGCTTGTGCAGCCTGCGTGACTTTTTGTTGTTGTAATAGGGCTTGGGCTTGAGCAACCTTTTGTGCTTGTTGCGCTTGTTGTGCAGCTTGAGCGACTTGCACTGCTTGAGCGGCTAGTTGTGCAGCTTGTCGGTTTTGGATTTGTTGGAGTTCCTTTTGATATGCATCTTGTTGAGCAACTTGTAATGCAATTCTATATTGGCTTGACATATTTTTGTTTGGTGGAGGAGGTGGTGGTGGTGGTGGCAGCGGATTTGGTATAGTGTTTTTTGTCGTGATGAGAGGCATCATTTTATTGATGATTGGGATTTGTGTAGTGGATGGCACGATCAATATTCTTGGTCCTTGAGAGACCATGGCTAATGATGTGGTGGTCTCTTGTGTTATTGGGATGGTTTCCATTTGTTGTTGTGATATCAATGGCAAGATGGGAGGATTCGGTATTGTTATGCCTTGCATAACTACCCCATTTTAGTTTGGAACAAAATGGGTCCCCCTTGTCTTTGTTTTGTCTTTGGTTTTTGTTTGGGTCTTAGGAGTTTTTTTTTTTGCTCCTAAGTCTTTCTTTCTTTTGCTATGCCGGAAGCAGAGCTGAAACCAAAACTAGACTCTGAACTTTTCCAAAGTTCCTAGTTCGAATTTCATCCCTACTCCGGGTCTGCCTTCTCTTCCGTATTTCCTTTCGTTGTTTGTCGGTTTGTCTAGCACTCTCGGGTTTGTTTCTCCCTTGAGTTGTTTGTCACTTTTATTGGGTTTTTTTTTGCCCAATTGGAAGCAGAACTAGAGTTAGAACCAAACTTGGAAATTTCTAAAATTTCCAGGTTATGTTCCTATTCTAATTCTGACTCTGCTCATTTGCTTTGTCTTGTTGTTGTTGTGTTGTTTGGGCCGAGTTCGGTTTTCGTTATGTTCCTACTTCCCTTTGTGTTTTCTCATCCTTGTTTTGTTTCCTATTTTTTGGTCGAGAGTGGAACCAGAATCGGACACGAACTTTAAACTTTGTGAAAGTTCTAGTTTCGGTTTCGGTTTCGATTCTGCCCTGTTTCTTTTCTTCGTCATTGTCTTTGTTGCGGGACCGAAGCCAAGTTTGGAGCTGGGTAAGGGACTTGCTCAGTTTCCTTGTGTTTTCCCAGACCTGGGTCCGCTTCTTCCCTACTTTGGGTGTTCATGAGAGCTAACTATTTGTTCGCATTGTTTGCTCTGCCTCCGACCGACCAAATTAATGGCATTAATTACAGCCTCTTCACACGTGCGAATTGATTTTAAATTCTTAATTATGTTTAACTGGCCCATTATCTTTGTTATTCGAGATGTTTAAGTGAACAAAATCTAGAAAATACTTCGAGAGGATTTGATTTGATTGCGGAGGCGTGTTGCGGAGCGCATCTTGATTGAATTTCAATATTTCTCGGAGAGTGTTTTAAGGTAGGGATTTTCTCCTTCTTCTTCTCGTTTTGCGTTGTTGTGTTGTCTTTTCCTTGTGTTGCATCGTGTTCTCACACATTCACAAAGTTTCCCTCTGTGAATTCTTCTCTTGTTTCTTTTTTTAGTTGGTTTGTTTCTTTTTCCTTCTTTGTTTTTTGTTTTTTCGTTCAGTTTTTGTTTGTTTTTCTATTCGTTGTTTCCCATTTTTGTTGTTGCTTTCGTTGCAGGTGTCTTTTTGTCATGCCCTAGTTCTTTGCTAGGGTTTCGGTTTGTGAGGGTTTTATGTGCTTTAAATGTTTTGAATTCATTTGGAAGCCCTTTCTCATTTCAATTTCGTGTCGATTCTGTGATTGTTGCATTGGGTTAAATCTTGCCCTAATTTTCTAAATTGATGTGTCGCAAAAACTAGGGTTTACTCAAGAACCTTTACAAAATGTCTTGCCATAGGTTTAAATTAGGTCCTTGTACGGTTGAAAGGTGGGGTTAGGCCCTTTTATTTGGTTTTCCTCATAGGCCCATGTGACCCAGGTCTTTAAATTCATATGACTATGTCTTTGAAAAACACTCTTTGTTTTGCATATTGAATTGGCAGGAGCGGACTCGGGAACGAACTCGTCCCAAAGTTGTTTTCCATTAGGATTAGTTCTAAAATGATTCTGCTTCTAGTCATTGCAGTGTTTGGTCTTTATGCTTGTCCTTGAGCAGAGCCGAAACTAGAATGGATATTGAATTTGGAACTAGCAATTAATACCGAGTTCAGTTTCATTTTCGGTTTCGGTCCCAGTTTTACTCTGGTCCTGGTCCCACTTTGTTCTGAAATAATGCCTTGTTCCTTATTCTCATATGGCTTCACCTCCCATAAAGGTTGAAGTTTGGTTAAGTTTAAATGTTGTTTCAAGGAGATGGAGGTGGGTATTGACTGATGTATTGACTTCTATGTTTTTGATCATCTAATACAGGAGTTTATTGCAGAGATTGAGAAATGTATGGAGCATCAGAAGATGCTTCCCAAAGGAGAAAACCAACAAAAACTTCAAGGCAGGGAGCCATGCCAAAGAATATTAAGGTAGAGTAGCTCCCCTACACTCTAAGGTGTAAACATAAAGAAGCTACCCTTACAACAAGCAAGATTGATTCTGACTGGGCAAATATTACTGATACCAATTTATGCCCTTTCAACTATGAGGAGCTAGTGGATGAAACCTTTAATGAAGATGTTACGCCAAGGGCACAGAGGATTGCTTAGTCTGGATTGACACACGTTGCACTTTTTCCTTTGTCTGTTCAATTCTTGGAGTTGATACTAGCAGCAGTTAGGGCCTACAATCCTGCTACCAGGCAGTGTGTGGATGTGAAAGGAAATGTTATCATTGATCTAGCACCACAAATTATTAGATTCATGTTTGATGTACCTTCTCCATAAGATCCAAGATAGTTAAATGAAGCAAAAGCATTGAAGCTATACAATGATAAGAAGGAAGCTAGTAGAAATCATATGAATAAGCATTGGATGAGAGTGGAGAAGAAGTCTCTCACTAAGCTTCCTGATCAGCCTAAAATGGCAGACTTTGGGAAAGAGATTGGGGACATAATCATGATGCTCTCTAGGGTGTTTGGGAAGAGAGATGCTTCTCAATTCAAAGAATGGATGTTCCCATTCATCCAAGCTATCTTGGATGGAAAACAACAGTTTGACTGGCCTATGGTTGTATCAGAGAGCTTACATAATCAAATGCTCAGAGTGAGAGAAACCAAGAGTTTCTTTATGACCTCTTATGTGGTCTATGCAACTACTAGAATGGGTATCTTTCCTAGACTAAATACAGTAGGCATATTGGGAGAAGCCCAAGGACAGAAAAAGGTCTGGGAACATTATGATCAGGTTTCCTTGAAAGCCTCTGAGTCACATTACAGAAAGATTAATGATGCATTTCTTTATGTTGTCATTAATAGGCTTACAGGAGATATTAGGTATAGATTGAGTAGGGAGGCAATGGCTTTTATCAATGAATGGGGAAACTTGTTTATCCAGTACCCCACTTTTACCTACTTTAGATTGGGGGGTTTTGATGGTCATCCCCACTTTCTCCCTAGGTACTGCAACAATATAATTTTTTTAATGGAATTCATATATCAAGCTCTGGCTGTCAACTTCAAATTTGGCAACAAACACAAGACAGGTTGTCACAAGTTCCCCATGAAGTTGGGTGAGTTTAGTTGTCCACACATTGTGTCAGCCAAGGCTATTTGTGATGAATTAATTTATTTGAAGTTGGTATTGTATACTTCTAGGAAGCATTATGATCCCAGACACAAGATGCGGGCCTTGCTCCCTAGTGTTTTTGATAAACATTTCAATCTATTAGAAGAATTTTGGATGGATCTGCAGGACAAATATAATCTCAGGAGGAGAAATTATGAAAGATTACTTATCCCACTCATGGTTGAGTATGGGATCAAGGAGAACATTCTAGATGCATTGTTTGATGATGGGGTAACTTTGGATCCCTAGTATGATATAGATAAGATGGGCACCAAGGATCTTGATCCAGTGGATTGGAATGTTGAAGAGTCTATTGATATAAAACAAGTTGCAAGACCAGTCTTGGATTGAAGTGTGCATTGGGTTAGCTTAATAGTTAACAAGCTTGAAGCTCAGCCATCCAAAAAGAGGAAAGTTGTAGGTACCACTCAAGGGTACAAAAGGACAAAGAGAAGGATGGCTCCTAAGGAGCCCTTAGAATTGATGCCTTTTAATGTAGAAGAGAAGGTTGTTGCCCAAGACTTTCCAGAGGTACAAGAAGGGGAGACCATTGCAAAAGTTGATGCCTCAACATCTGTAATAGCAAAAGCATCCACTTAGCCCTTGATTATAGAGCAACCAAGTGAGGGAATGCCCATGGGACCCCTTCACAAAGAAGCTGAGTTGTTGAAAGAGAAGGAGCCTGAAGTAGAGATACATGATATTGCAACAGATTTTGAGGCTAACCCATCTAATAAAGAGACTCATGTAGTAGCTTCTCTTGATATAACAGATGATGCGAGTACAAAGCATGTGTTAACAAAAGAGGATCAATGGAAACTATTTGAGGATGCTAAAAGGGAAGTGGATTCCAAGGCACAAGCTGAGGCATTGGAAAAACAACAGGAAGATGTTGCTAAGGCACAATCTGATGTATCAACCAAGCAACAAGAATTGGAAGCTCGAGTTACTGTGGATGAATTGGCTAAGCAACAGTAACAAAAGGAGCAAGACCTTAGAATGAAAGAAGAAAGGGATAAATTGGATTTGTAGCAAAGGATCCATGATAGTGAGGAGGAAAAGGCCAAGCAAAGGAGAGAGAAAGAGGCTCTTGAAGCCAAATTTAAGGTTGTGGAGGAGGCTCATAAGAAGAAGGAAAAACAAGAACGCTTGGAAAGGGAAAAGAAGGCTGCCAAGCTTGTTGAATATGAGAAGAAGTCCATGGAAGCGTGGGATTATGTTGAGGAATTGAATAAGCAAAGAGATAAGATGATTGAAGAGAAGAGGTTGGAAGAGGAACATCTGAAGTAGGAGGTAGAAGCTAGAAAATTACAAGAACAGAAGGATAAAGAAGAAGAGGCTAAAAAGCTTGCACAAGAAGAGGCACAGAAAGAGCAGAAAAATGTGCAAGAGGTTGACTCTCGGCCCGAGAATACAATATTGCAACCCCTATCTTCTACTATTGTTGCTTCTTCTTCAGCGCAAGTAGCTACTACTCCTACAACTCCTACATGGTTAAATTTGGACTTGGAAAAGAAGCAAATAGTTCAGCCCTAGCCTCTTAATTGGGATGAAATGATGAAGGAAATTAAGAAGGAAAGACCTAAAAAGAAGGCCAAGGTTCTTCAATCTACCAAGCTTACAGACACAAGAGAGATCAATGTTGAATGTGCAATACCAATGATGGATAAGAACCAGGATGAAATGCAAATGTCTAATTATCAACTGGGTGCGATGAACTATGGAAGACCCACAAGAAATCAGAAAATGAACTTAATTGATATTGTGGCTTCCTCTACCAAGTCCAGGATGATCAAAGACAAACAAAAGAAAGATGAGTTTAAGGCTCAATTGGATCAATTGCATAGTTTTTTCAAAGATGTTTCAACTCTTATTTCTCAACAAGCTGCTACCCGTGAATCTCCAATGTTATTAACAAAGAAGGAAGCTGATGACTTGGTGCATATGAGGAGTAAGGTGGGAATGCTGGAAAGATGGATTGATAAGCTCAATCAAGAGGTTGATGAGGTATTGATTGATAGTTTCAAGATTCATTAAATAGCGCTTGAGTTGGCAGGGGATTTGAACCAGCATGTTGAATGTCTAGATGAGCAGGATAAAGAATATAAGGAGTATATTAAAAAGCTTAAGGACATTAGCAAGGTACCTAGGTCAACTATGCTTGAGCATTTAGTTCTTGAGGATGATTATGTGGATTTTTTTGAGAAAATTATGAGTATAATAGGATACAAATCCAAGTCTGATCATGGGCATAAAAATGAGATTCAAGAGGTGAGTAAAGACTTCAATCAATAGATTGATGAATTAGAGGCATTTGTGCTATTTTAGTCAATCTAGATACCTCGGTCAAGGAGGGTCTTACTTTGGATAAGATGAGGGAGAAGTGGAGGAGTAGATTTGAAGAGGTGATGCAAAAAGGAGATGATGGAGAGGATTTGTTATTGGATAGGTTTATGGACATAAGGGAAGAAGCAAAGGCTGCTAGAAGGGAAGTAATCAAATTAAAGGAGGTATAGAAATTGGTTTCAGTAGAATTAAAGAGGATTAAGTTTGAGGATGATTGGTTGGATGGACCTGATGCAGATACTCTTCAACAAGTATTTTCCAATTATGATGAGTACATCCTTGAGCATGCAACGCAAAAGTGAGTTGGCTCTCTTCACTAGACACAACGTCTCCTTCTCTCCTCTTTTGCAGGGCTTTGATGTGGATGATGAGCTCGAAATATGCTCATAATTTGAATATTATGATGTATTTTTAATACCATTACTCTTATTGTTGATAGTTGTTATAACTCTTTGATTAAAGGCTTTTTATCTAAAATCGGGTAGTATCTTGTAGCAACACATTCCTATATTCCTGCAGCTTAACATCTCTATGTGTCTATATTAATTACCCTGTTTGACCTCCCGAATGATTGATATAATGCTTGTGGTTTTTGGATAATGAAATGGATTTAATATGTGATTAATGAATGTGTATCGTGTTATTTTCCATGCGTGCTTTCTTTCGCTTCTGTCGCCATGTGCATCGCAGGTTGTTGAAGGGAGCATGAACGAGTCAAAGTGCAACAGTTCTCGGCCCTGCAGTAAAGTCCATTCCAACACGGCATCGAGGAAGTTGTTCCAACAAAGACTCTCTGAATGGGTTGTTGGGAGGAAATCTAAATGATCATTAATCTAGGAAGAGTGGAATACTAAATTCTCTCTGAATCATGTTGAATAGATATGCCTTCATTTATGAGAAGTATGTTCCTTGGTTTCAGGATGCATTTATGTCCACGTATTTCTCTGTTAGAGTTAGGTAGTTAGTTGCTTTTCTAATATAAATAAGTGTTCCTCTTGCGTGAGTGAGCACCAGAGTGTGTTAAAGTTAGTATTATAATGAGAAACAATGTTTTGTGTTAGTTTTCTTACAAGCAGAACAATCAATGTATATGATTCCAAGTTCATGAATAAAAGCTGATGAAGTTTTGAGTTCAATTCTTGCATAAACTGGTTGATGCTTGCTAAGGGGCCCCACTTAGTGAGTATCTGTAGTTTGTTGTTTATCTCCTGTTGATTATAAGTTAGATTTCATTCTTGAAGGTTTCAGCGCAAACTCAGTCTTATATTGTTCCTACAGCATTGGGAATCCATCCATGTGTTTGTTCCTGCAGCATAAGGCCAGTTCACAGTTCATTTCTTAGTAACAGTTGTCATGATTTCTGCTTTGATTAAGTTATGCTTAAGTTAAGAAGACTTTACATTACATTCCTACAGCATAAGTAGAATTCCTTCCAAGCATTTATTTTTGGTAAATTGTGACTGAAACTAGTTCTTAGTGCACATACAATGCCGCTCCATTTCAAGTATTCGTTCCCTAGTTTGACAATGTAAATGAATGACCATAAGAAGATGTTAGTCACCTGCTGGAATGTCCAATTCCTAGGTTAGGATTTTCCATGACTTTTATATCCTTTTGTGGAATCGACCAGTGGACTCAACTTCGATTCCCTTCCTCAATTCCACCTTCTTCTTTGGATGTCAGAATTTGTGCAACATTGTACTCCAACCTTCTAATTCAGAATTAGCAGTCCAGTCTTTTGTTTAGTTCTAGCTCCTTAATTGGTGGATCTAAATTGATGATTGAGAGGAACTTGTGCATATGGCATCTATATGTACTATTTGGTCTTATTTTGTAAAGGTCGGCTAATTGAAGGAAGATAAGCCACCTGATGATAGCAATAGAAATTAGTTCTAGGATTGTATTTTTTGTTAACAGAGATACTTTAAAAGTTTAGTTGAACTTAGTTACATGTTATAGTTTTTTATACATTTGTATGCTATTAAGCTTGGACCTATTTTGATAAGGTTAATGATGCATGATCAATCTGTATGCCAGTGATTTTTTGTGCCTAAATGTTTTCTATTTGATGAGAATCAATAAAGGAAACCGAATTCAAGATTATCTCATTGGGTTATCTGTGAATGAAGTTATTGTTATGTTTATTTGATTTGTGTTTAATGATGAGTGAATGATCTGTTTTGAAGTAAATTTTAGTGAATGGTTATGGTGTTGAATTAGCACTATGGATGTATGCAGTAGAATAGTTTATTATGTGGATTGCATCTTGCTATGGTTGTGATTAGGCGAATAAACACTCATTATTGATATGCATGTCTAGACATTAAGAACTTTCATTCATGTTCTTCTATTTTATGACTCTAATCTATATTTTTATCTTTATTTAAACCCCCCCACAAAAAATGTAGATTAGTTGATTTCATACAGTTTTGTTCCTTATTACCAGCAAAGGTCCCTTGCACATTACAGTTATATTGACCATTGAGCGACATCAGCATAATTGAGAACCAATTACCAGGACGTTGGGAGTTAGATTACCATGTGTTGTCTTTCTCTTTCAGGAGAACTAGAATAGTAATATTTTGTTTAATGTTGTTGTGTTGTTTTGACCCTCAACAGGTATGATGCTTTGATTGATGATTGGGGGATTATTTTGAATGAGTGGCGGCAATGGTGGTAACCCCAAACTGAGAGTGATGTTGATATTGGTGGTAAGGGTGGAAGTGGTGGAAAAGTGAGTGGCATACTTCCTTGGGGAAATGATGAAGATGTAGGGTCAAAAATTCCCCCAGGTCCAAATAAGTCTCCTTCTCCTTGTGATGTCATAGGGAGAGAGGTTTGTGTATTTAACGGGTATGTCGGTGCATAAAATGATGATGATGGGTCATTAGGATCATGAAAGATGAGGGGGACATATGGATGTGATGGATTTTGAGGTACGGATTTCCCCAATATAATGTTTGCATCCAAATATTGGTTACTCACGAGGGGGTGAGTTTGTAGTGCATTGAGAAATGTGCTCCCTTTGTTAACAATAGGTTGAGTTGGAGCAATGGATGATGTAATTTGGGGGATGGGTTGGGTGATGCTTTGGAATGGAGATGTGGATGAGATTGGGGGCATATATGAAATTGGAGGCATGACCCCAAAAGGTTGTTCCATAATGGTGCTCACATCAAAATCAAAAGGGAGTTTAGCCCCTTGTTTTGCTAATTCAAGCATGTATTGTGAGGGATGGAGCTTCATCATGATGTTGAAAATTCTATGATTCTTAGGGTTTTGGACCATTTCGATGATCTCATCTTGTGTCATCTCAAAGGCATTATTGGTGATATCCTCCACTTGAGCTTCCTCTTGCAGATTTTGTGATGATGAAGGAAAATTAGTTAGGGGATCACTTGTCCAACGGGATTCATTTTGGAATTGGTTTGGCTTAGGTCACTCAAAGTTGATGTTTCTTTATTGGTCTCCGTGTTCTTCTTGTATTGTGATATTGTTTGAACCATAAAATGAGGCTCAAAAGAGAAGATATAGGATGATTAAGGATCAAAGGTGTGATGATGAAATGTGTGAATGGTGGATGATATGGATGATTAAACTCTTAGAAGATCCTGAGAGGGGATGCCAAACGTTTGGGACTTTTTTGGATTCTTGGATTTGATTTTGACCTTGATTTGGTTTTGGATTGTTTTGATTTTGGATAATGAAAAAATAGATCCCAAGATGTTGGATGTTATCTATGGGATAGACTTGCTCACAAGATGATAATTTGACTAAGTGTAGGGAGAAGGATGCATCTACCCACACCTAATCAAACAAGATGATTTGATGATAGTTTAACTAAGCATATGGAGAAGGATGCATCTACATATATCTAGCTAAACAAGATGATTTTGATGTTTTGATTCAAGGATTTTGATTTGTTTCGAGGAATTTTTATTCATGGATTTTCCAAAAAGTCTAGCATGAAGGATGATTTCAAGATTTTCAAGAGTTGATGGTGAGATGATTTTTGGTTTGATGTTTGAAAGATGGATGAAGTTTTACTTTGATCCTATGTGTACCTAAAAAGACTCTTGTTTACAAGACCTTGGCTTTGAAGAACATTCTTTACTCTAAATAAGGTGTTCAAATTCCTAAAAAAGATTTGGATTTTGACAATAATAGAACGAGTACAAACCGAGATTGTTTCTTGAGGATTTTTTGTAAAAGTTTAAAAGCAATCTTTGTCTGAATTCGTAGAGCGTTGAGAGATGTTTTTGATGATCTTTTGGACTAAGAGCCTTTGACTTTGGTTTCCGGATTTTGATCTTGCATGAAATCATTTGAGACACATGTGTGGGGTTCAATTGTTCTTAGCTTTGCTTAGTGAGTTCTTTTTACCACAAACAATTCTTGATTAGGTCTTTGAGCTAGATTTCTAATGTCTTAACTTCTTATCATCCCACAAAGTATATTGTGTGAAACTTCAATGAAATCAAGGAAAAAGTTACCTATTGTTGACTTTAGTAAGCAAATTGAGATGTAAATCCAAATGTTTATAAACCCCTAAGGATAGAATCCCTAGGAAAAGTAATAATACTTGAATTTTTTCAAATATATTTGCTTCCTAAAGGGTTTGAGATTTGATGACAATGTTGAATGTTTTTTTTCCCAATGTTTTCAATCAAGTAAAGTGTTTTGTTTCCAAGAACATGCACAACCCTATGGCTATGAAATATTTTATTTGTTGAATCCCCACTTGGACAAGTCCAACTACACTTACTCTTAGTGAATGGTTAGATGCTTGACCACACAGGATCCCTCTTATAGTGCACTCACTTCTTGAGTCAGCCAAGCATCAGTACCCATGAATCTTCCATGGCATACTTTCCATTTCTACTAAAATCCGTAAAAGTGTGGGGCAGCTTTAGAACGACCGTTCTTGCACCAACAAATAGCTCAAGGATTTTGTCCTTTTCTAAACAAGGGTTTTAATGCGGGCATTTCGTTCATGGGGGACCATCCATGCAATGAGAGACCATTGTTTCCCTCCTTGTCGGAATAATCCTTGTGATATTGACCTTTGTTCCAATAGCCACATTTATATCCCAAGTGGAAGTCGCTTGGATTTAGCGTGTTCCTGGTTGGGTCGTTCCCTTGGGTGATTACTTTTTCCCACAAGGTAGACCCTCTAAGATAAACAACAACAAGCTAACATACTCGTAACTCAATCAATATTTGTTGTGAACCAAAGAGAGAGAATGTACGCAAAATGCTCCACTCACACTCGCAAGATTTGTTCAATTTTAAATTCCAAATTGAAGTGTGTGGGTAATTAATTACGCAACTTAATGTCACCAAAAGGCCTTTTGATTCTCAAGATCATGACGAGGCGCGAGAGAAGTGCATACGTCCTTTTAATGATATTACTTTGAGTAAGTAATTACAAAACAAAGAAGCACTTGTTCATTTTAATTCCATAAAGAAATTATTTGATTCTTTTTTTAGTGCACCAAAATGAAATATGGAAGTTTCCTTGTTCAATTGTTAATCCTCAAATCAAATCTAGTGAGTTTGTCCTAAAGTTCTTTTTAAGCCCTTTGTAGCAAAAATTGAAATGTTCTTTTTAGAGCCCAAAAGAAATTTAGTATATCCTAAGCACATGAAAGATAACAAATTTTTAATAGAGATTATAAGTTCTCTAAAAGTGTAAACAACACTAAAGTGTTCAAAAACACTTAGTGTAATGAGAGAATGATGTCATAATGCCTCTTTCAACCTTGTATTCCTCCACTTTGTTTAGACCATCCTGCAAAAACTGATTAGAACTACAAAACAGAGGTCAAGAAAGCAATTAATAACCTAGATGATCAAAATTAAAAAAAAGCACATGTTATAAAAAATTGAAATTTCACTCTTTATTTTACTCCAGCGGCGGAGTCTGCACAGGCAGTGCAATTTGAGGAACCCGGCGGTGTTGTATAGTGTTACTAATTCTGCACGCATCACTCTGCAACAAAACAGAGAGTGTGATTGTGTCAGAGTTTTATCTAGCGGTGTTGTTTGAAGTTTGAGGATTCCAGTGCGTGAGAATTGAACCAGCAATGCAGTTAAGAAATTTGAATTATGGGTGAGGAAGACCGAGTGACACAGTTTGAAGTTTAAAGTGGTGATGTACAGTGCCACTAGACTAGTAGCGGTGTTGTATGGCGTCGCTAAACTGATAGTGGTGCATTTTTTTGTAGACAAAAAATAGAGAAAATTCACAAAAAAAATTGTTAAAAAAAGTGATTTAAACTTGAGAATCGCCCTCCTTCTAGCGTCAAATGTAGAACCCCAATCCTAGCACCTACAAAACATAAGAAACAAACACATAGTTAGATCACATGCAAGTGAGAATCAATATTCCCCATGAAATCCATTAGCAAAGCTCAAATTAGGAAATAAAATGAAGAACACAATGAGAAAGCAATGAAATCCTAATTAAGCAAGAAAACTCTTGATCCCATGGGGGAACTGGTGCCAATTTGATGTGAAAATTAGCCCTTTCCCAACTCCTATGATGCAATGTTGATGAGTGATGCACTTTGATGTTGATTCAATTGAGCTCCATGGTGAAAAATCTGCATAACCTAGCTATAAACTTGATAAAATGGATGAAGATGGAGGTGCTTGAAGATGAAATTGAATATAGTAAGTTTACTCAAATTTTGGATGATCAAATGAGGAGAGAAACCTCTTATTTATAGAAAGAAAATATGGAGGAATAACCCAAATGAAGCAATGTGGGATCATTCAACACCCAATAAGGAAGTGCCACTTTTCAAGATGTGAATGGGCAAAGGATGTGCACATTTTGATGAATGTGCCCATAAATGCAATTAGGTGGAATTTGAAAATAGTGAAATGACATGTAAGAGGGAAAAAGAATGTCTTAAATGCCACCTGGCTCAATGCATAAGGACATGAAAAAAGGAATAAATGTCTTGTTGGAAGGACAAATCCACTTGGATGGATTTCAAATTTGGAAGAATATTCTCCAAGAGATGCCAAGTTGAGAGAAAATAGAGATTTAATAAATGAATTAAATGTATTTTCATGTGCAAGTGGCAAAAGCTAGAGGATGGGACATGGAATAGAATTAAATTAATCAAGGGTTAATTAATTTAATGAGGAGATTTGATGATGTGACTAATTGATTTAGATTTATGGGTTGATTTAAATCAAAAGTGAGAAGAATGTGATTTAGAGACTAATTAAATAAAGATTTTGATTTATTTAATTAAAGGGGATGAATGTTAGATTAAATCAAATAAGGTTTAATTTATTTAATTTAATAAGATGACTTTAGAGATTTAATCAAATAAAATTAATTATTTAATTAAATAGAGACATAGGGTTAACTAGATCAGATTGATTGATTTAATTAACAAGAGAGAATTACTTAATTAGATAAATGATTATTTATTTAATTAAGGGACGAAGAGTGATGATAATCTGAGAAGGTGATTCAAGATGAAACAATATTAGTAATCGGGATCGAGTGTGTAATGTCAATCAGTACATTTTACGTGTCTATAGAGGATTTTCTCATAGGCCTAGATCTATGGGTTATAGTATATGGATCCAAACCTACAACTATATTGCAAGAAGATTAGGATAAGATGAATAGAAAAATAAAGGATCTCATTAGACTCAATTTAGTTGATTCAATTTTGTTGAATGTGCATGAGGAGATTACTACAACAAACCAACTTTAGAATAAGCTTGGAGAAATTTATTAGGCTTTAAATCATAATTTTTTTCTAAAAAACAAGTTGTATACCCTCAAGATGGATGATGGTGGTTCTATGGTTGAATAACTAAATGCCTTTAGTATAGTAGTACCTAGTTACACTTTGTGGGAATGAAAGTAGAGGAGGAGGATTGGTTTATGTATTTGTTGTGTTCTTTTCCAACTTCATGGGACCACCTTGTTATGGCCATTGGGGGAACTACCACCAAATTCAAGATGAATGAAGTGGTTGCATCTTTAATTTTTTAATAAATAAGAAGAAATACTTCTAAGTTGGCTAAGGAGGCCCTAGTAGTTCATGGAAGATCCAAATAAAAAGGCAAGAAGGACAAGAAACAAGATAAGTCTAGATCCAAATCTTGTGGGGGATCTAAATCCTCGTAAGTTCAAGGCAAAATTTTGTAACTACGATAAAGATGGAAATTGAATAAGAGATTGTAAGGAAGAGGAGAAGAAGAAGAAGAAGGGTAGATTTTAATTATGATTCTAAGAGATCCTCACAAGATGAGGGTGATGCTTTCATCGCTGCCTTTTTTATTCATGGATTGAAAGGTGCATGGTTGATAGACTCTAGTTCCTCTTTTCACATAACCTAATATCAAGGTTGGATCACAAAACATGTAAAATATTATGGTGGAAAGGTGTACCTTAGAGGTGATTCTCGTCTAAATATTATTGGTTGCAGTAGAGTCTTGATTCAATTCCTTGATGGATGAGTGAAGGGTATCAATGGTGTAATTCATATCCTTGGTCTAACTCAAAACCTACTTTCTATAAAAAAAATGATGTGGGTGTGCTTGATTTTTTCTCCAGTGGATGGTGCAAGATGGTTAGAGGAGTTATGTTTCTTACTAAGGGATCTCATAGTGACACTATATTTCAGCTAAATATGCATGCACAATTTAGTGTAATATTTCTTTAATTATTATATTGAAGAGATCTACAAAATATTTACCTTCATCAATGGAACCAACAAAAAAGAGGTGTATTGCAACCTATCATGGTTTAAAATTGGCAAGGGAGAAGGGGGTTTCCATAATTTGGTTGGAAGGGGACTTGTTGAATATTATCAACTACCTTAGGAATCTCACTCCTACTTCTTGGTCCATTGAAAGACTTATCTTTGATGCTCTTTCTTTGTCGAATAACTTTGAAGAAGTCTACATTTCCCATGCTTTTCATGAGGCTAATGGTGTTGTAGAATTTTTGGCTAACCTTGGTGTGTCTTCGACTAGGTCATGGGAGATTTATGACCACCTCCCGGTGGATCTTATTACATTGCTTAATAATGATAGTCCCTAAATCTTTAAAGGGAGAAAAAAATTCTGGTAATTCCAAGGGATGGTGATTTAATGATTACCCTCTGATGTCAATTAGACACTTGATGACTGTAGCTCTTATTGGAAATTGTGGGAGGATGAGCTGTAATCTCGGAAGGGATTGGGCCATTATCTTTATCTGTACCTCAAAATTCAGGATCACACACTTTCTGGGTGAGATTTCCTCAACTTTCTTGATTATCTACATTTGTGCTTTGTGGGGTTTCATTTCTAAGAATTACTTGGCGCCTTTGGACATGGGGGTGATAGATGTTGGAGGAAACTCATTTCATGTGTTGAGACCAAAGCTAATGGTGAAGTTAGGAAGATTTTGTAGAAAGGTGGGGTCACTCCTTTCATGGAGAAATTACACGGGTTTGATTCCAAGACCTCGCAGGAGTTTGTGGAAGCTTGGCACAATCGAGTTGCTTAGTATGTTTGGAATTGATATCACTATGAATGAGGAGTTCATAGTTGAAGTTACAAGGCTATCGACTCAGGGGAGGAAATTCTTCAGAGAAAAAGCCATGTCTGGAGTGGTGAGAATGAACTTCCTGAGGGATAAAGAGAAGGAAAAAATTGTTAAAATCTAGTATGGTGGTTTTGATCGAACCACAATTAAACCAATTTGGGGAGATGTGGCTATGGATCTTATGTAGTACTTTACCTTGGATGGGAGATACTCAACTATTTATGGGAATCATTTTGTGTTGCTAAACCATTTTCGCCATGGTAAGTTGGTCTCCTTCTCGTTTTATCTTCTTTCATCTTTGGAGAATGGGATTATGGATTACAAAAAGAATCACAACAATCCCTTTTTACATGAGGGTTGATGCTTTTAATTGTGGAGGATATCAAAGAAAGATATGTTATTGCTTCCCATATTCTGAGTAAGGCCTACAAGGCCAAGAAGAAGGCTAAGATGAAAGGGAAATGTTAGTCGGTGGAGGAGGAAGGTGATGGCAAGATGGAGTCTAGGTATGATTCTATGGCTTGGTCTTATGGCTACTAGATGGATTTGGATTATGTTAACCCTTCAGTTAGGGTTAGGAAAATCCCTGTGAAGAATGTGAATCCCTCTTCCTCATGTGGGAAGTGAAAAACTCTAGTTGATTGTGAAGAGGTGAATTTGGAGGGGAAAGGAAGTGGTAGGAATGTTCCTAAACAGGGGTCGGTGAGTGCAGTTGTTTCCCATTCTATGGAGGAAAATTTTCCAGAGGGTGTCGAGATTACTAAGGTGTGTGGGGTGGTGAAAAATTCTATTGATGGGGATAGGAGGGTCCTTGCTAAAGGGGAGATGAATCTAGAATTTTTTGTTAATTTGGATGCGTCCCTTGCAGTTTTATTTTTTGAAGGCAAAGGAAAATAATAGTTTGTGTCACCTGTTGGTGTTCAAGAAGAGGATCCTCCAATGAGCTCTCATTAGGGGAGAGGTCTATATTTGGGCTCATTGGATTTTAATCAAGCATCGAGCTTGGTGAAGGATGGGGTGGATGTCTTTTTTAACCTACTCATTTCGCTCATTCAAGAGGTATAGGATCTTCATGGAAAGTATGATACAATTTCTCATTGTAACATCTTCACTCTAAGAAGTTTTAGGGAGCAGAATTATGTTTTTAGCATGGTTAGGTCATTGAACTCTACTATAGGCATAATGGTGGAGGATTTTGCTAAATTGAAAAGAGACCATGATCCAAGGCTTTCTGCTTTGGAAAGGAACTCCTTGTAAATTTGTAAAGATCTTAATTCCTTGATTAACCTCAACAAGGATTCGCTTGAGACCGCGATTGAAGGTTTGGTGTTACTGAATGAGAAAGCAAAAGAATGGACTGGCAATTCCCTCTTCTCTGACCTGTCGAAGCAAGTTGTGGGTGAGGACTCTGAGATGGGTAAGCAAGCTACTGATTTGGGGATCGATATGTGTGTCCGTACCCATAGCAAGACAAAGAAAATCAATGTGGTTCCTGTGTAGGATGTCAAAGAAATCATGGAGATGCATGAAAAGGAGATAACCAAGGATATGGAAGCGGAAAGGATGTTAAAAGAGCTTATCTAGTTGTTGTTTTGTGGTCACCTTTTATGTGGTTTTTGCTGATGGTCAACTAATTGTGGTTTAATCAACTTGTTGTTTTTCGGGGTAGCTTTATTGCTTTATCTTTTTGTTGCCTTCTCTTTTTTAAAGGGTTTCAGGTACCCTTCAAAACATATTTTACATTAATGAAAAACAAAAAAAAAAGAGGTGTGGTGTGTCTACTTTTGATGATAATTCTTTATAAGTATCTGTGAATGGTAGCTTTAGCCCTGCACAAACATGAGCAAATAACCCAATGTTAGTCAATTATACAAATCTACACTAACATTCCCCATGAGATTCATTTGAAGCATAATGAACAAGAAATAAAGTAAAGAAATCAAATAAAAGCAATCTAAATCATATTCCAATGCTCAAACCTTAAATCCCATGGGGGAATTGGTGCTTCTTTGATTTGGAAAGAAGCCCTTTCCCAATTCCTTGCAAAGATTTGATGATGATTGTGTGCTCCTTGATTCAAAATGTTGATAACCTTGCTATGATTGATGAAACTTACGAAAACTTTGATGCAATATGGATGATATTGATGATAATGATGGATTCAAATGAGCATAGTGATTTTACATGGATTTTGGATGATCAAACAAATAGAGAAGGCCTCTATTTATAATGGAGAAGGATGGAGGAATGCAAAATGGGATGAATGTGGGACTAGACTTGACCCAATGGCATTGTGCCACTTGTAACATGCTATTGAAGAGAGGTGGAGCACATTTTGATCAATGTGCATGATAAATGCAATTAGGTGGAATTGGAGAAGTGACATGTTGGAGGGAGAAGAAAGGAGAGTTAATGCCACTTGTCTCAAGAAAAAGGACATGTAAGAGGCCTTTAATGCCTTGTTGGACGATAAGACCTTTGGGAGGGAGATTTCAAATTTGAAGAATATTCCAAAGAGATGCCTTTTTGAATGAAAATAGAAGAATTTATAAATCAATTAAATTGATTTACTTGTGCAAGTTGAAAAATCTAGAGGATTTGAGTGATTAGAGTTAGAGTTAGAGTTAATTAGGATTTAATTAACTTAGATGGAGATTAGTTGATTTGACATTTTGACTTAGATTTTTGGATTTATTTAAATCAAAATGAGAGTAATAATGAATATGAGACTTCATTAAACAAAGTTTAATTTATTTAATTAAAGGGGATGATGTTAGACTTAAATAAAATAAAGGTTAGTTTATTTAATTTAAAGGAGATGAAATATGATTTAATCAAATAAAGTGATTTATTTAATCAAAAGAGGAACATTAGGATTAATTAAACCAAATTATTTATTTAATTAATAGAAGATAATGATTTAATTAGATAAAATTGATTTATTTAATTAAAAGATGAAATGTGATGAATTTAATCAAATAAAGATTATTCGATTAAATGGTTATTAAAGAAGATGATTCAGGATGAACTAGTGTTAGTATATCAGGATCAGGTGTACAAGATCAATCAGTATAATTTACGTGTCTATAGTATCTAAGGGTGATCATGCTCTAGAGACTAAGCTACTTGTAAAGAAAATAATGTTATGGCACCAAAGGATAGGTCACATGTGTGGGAAGGCTTTAAGGACCCTAAAAATAAAAGCCTTGTTGATGGGTTTAATGATTGTAATCTTGAATTTGATTTTTTGTGAACATTATCTTTATGAAAAATAAAATCACGTTCATTTTTATTCTAGTTTTCATATACTTTGTAGGGTGTTGGATTTAAACCATTATGATGTATGTGGTCCTATTAATAGATCTCTAATTTAAAAATATATATTATTTTTTTCTATTGATAATTATAGTAGAAGTACATAGGTATGTTTCATTAGAAGTAAATCTAAAGCCTTCAATCATTATAAATATTTTAAGGATCTTGTAGGGAATCAAATTAGTAGAAAAAATTAAGATGTTGAGGATTGATAATGGTAGTGAAATTTTTTCAATATATTTTAATAGATCTTGTAACAATAATGGGATAGACAGAAATAAGACAAATTTGTACACCCCTCAATAGAATGGAGTTGCAGAAAGAAGAAACATGACGTCAATAGAGAGGGCTAAGAGTATACTCAACAGAGCTAGTCTATATCAAAAATTTTGGGAAAAAGTGGTTTTTCCACAACTTATTATCTGGTTAGAAAGTCTCCTACATCGAATCTTGTTGATAAGATGCATATAGACGTGTGGTCAATCAAAAATCCCTAACTAAGACACCTTTGAGTCTTTGGTTGTAAGGCATGCACACATGTGCTTAAGAATAAGTATTAAAAGTTAAAGAACACAAGGCTATAAAATGTATATTCATTAGATAAGGTGTTGGTATGAAAGGATTAAGTACTTGGGACCATATGGTTGAGATATTTTTGTACAAAAATTGTGTTACCTTTGGATAAGTAGAGCCTTCTTCTATAGCTGTGCAACTAGAGAAGTATAGAAAGAATGATGTGGTTTGACTAGCCCTAAATATTGAGAAGGTTGAATTATAATGATGTAGATCAAGGTGGAGGTTTTCAATTCAATCACAAATGAACAATCTTTGAAACTTTGAAACCCTAACTTGGTGTTCTCCCAAAACCTTCAATTCTCCTTGTAGTACTTGGAACAGGGTTTTTCCCACAAAAATTTTAGAGAAGAATTCCAACCCAAAATTGAATCACCATTGTAGATACCCTTTATGCCACTTTGAAACATATTCAATTTGTAGATATGGTTGTTTTATAACAACACCCTCCAATTTTGACTGCTACGCAACAACTAGGCCTAATTAGGCTTATTTTCCAAAGCAACAATATAAAATGTTATCTCCAAACTACAAAAATTCAATATAGGGCTTTCCTCATGTCACATGGGATCTGAATATGCAAATTATCTCAACTGGAATCATCACCTTTCCTTCTATCTACAAAACCCTATATCTACCTAATCACCTAAGCCTAATACATAGAGATATTAGGTTAGGGTTGCCTCAAACTCGGCCCTAACTCCATCCCCTGCTCCTAAAAACCCTAAAAACATGAAAATCACCATAACTAATACCATTCCACTGACTTTCAAAATTTTCCACTAGTGGAATGGTCCCCTAATTCATGTTTTCCCTATCAAACCCTCAAAACTATGGTTTCTTGACTATTTTCAATAAATTGGTTCAAACTCACTCCAATCTCAATGAAAAATTATGAAACAAAAACCAAAATAAATTTAATTCATCCTTTCCACAATTCCAAAGCAAGTCATATCATTTTTAGGCCATACGGAACCGTACAAACCTATGTAGCAACAAAAATCAATATAAAACGCAGAAAACAGAGTTATTGCTTGAGTATCAAAATCATCTCCAGAAGTTTGCCTCAAACTTGAAAAGGAATATTTAAACATTTACAACCAAAATCCAATGGTTCCAAACTACCTTTCAAATAACTGGCCATTCAACTTCCCATATACACCAAAAATACAAAGTTGTTTTGCAACTTTTGCAACATTTAGCAAAACTTAACAACTTGGCTCAAAACTAACCCCACATGACTTTGAACATGAACCATGGTCTAAATAGACCTAATTACAAAAAAATTGGCTCAACATCACCAAAACTTAACATTTGAACCTTATTTACAAAAGGAAACAGGTGCCCCTGCACCATACTCTCGGGGAAAACAAAAATCTCAAGTTCCACTTGAGAGCAGATCTTGAACTATTGTACCATGCTTTTTTATGTCTTCCTCTATCATCCAAGTGGTATCCTCCATTGGAAGGCCTTGCCACTTCACCAGGTACTCATTACACACCTTGTACCTTATTCTTTTGGCTTCTTTGGTATCCAAGATACATTCAAGCTTCAATGGTTGACTTGGTGGCAAATCCTTGATCCAATCTTCATCTGGAACCTCTAATGTACCTGCATCTATACCTAAAATCATAGCTCCTTTAAAAGGATATAGGTTAGAAACATTAAAAATTGGGGAGATAGCAACTCCAAGAGGGAGTTTTATCTCATCGGAATTTGCTCCAAACTTGTGGACCACCCTACATGGCCCAATCTTAGTCATCTACAGCTTTGAATACTTCCATTTTGGTAGCCTTTCCTTCTTCAAATGAGCTAATACCAAGTCCCCCACTTTGAAATGAACCTCTCTCCTTTTCAAGTCTGCATGTTGTTTGTATTTTTCAACACTCTTTTGAAGGTTCTCTTTGACTTGCTGGTGTATATCTCTCATTTCCACTGCAAACTATTCTCCTTGAGCACTCCTTCTCTCCATTCCACTCAAATCTTTGAGCTCAAACACTCCCCTAGGCTGTAATCCATACACAATCTCAAATGGGATTTTTCCAACACTTCGGTTCACAGAATCATTATAAGCAAACTCAACTTGGGGTAGGATCATATCCCATTGAGTTGAATGTTCCTTTGTTAAGCATCTAAGGATATTTCTAGGACTTTTATTGACTACTTTAGTCTAGCCATCTATTTGTGGATGATAGGCAGAGCTAAAGGTCAAATTTGTTCCTAACTTCTTTCAAAGGGTTATCCAAAAGTGACCCACAAATTTACTATCCCTGTCTGAAACAATTGTCAATGGTAATCTATGAATCCTGACCACCTCCTTGAAAAACAACCTTGCAATATATGAGGCATCATTTGTGCTTTTACATGGTATAAAATGTGCCATTTTACTAAACCGGTCTACAACAACAAACACACTATCAAATCCTCTCTAAGTTTTGGGAAACCCCAAAAAAAAATCCATGCTAATGGATTCCCATGGCCTATTTGGGATTGGTAATGGTTGATAAAGACTTGCATTTGTACTACAACCCTCGGCCTTTTGAACAACACACTTTTCAACAATTTTTTTGATATCACTTTGCATCTTTGGCCAATAATAATACCTTCTTACTTGTTCCAAGGTTTTATCCACACCAAAGTGACCTCCTAAGTTGCCACAATGCTTTTATTTAATCAGATTAGTCCTCATAGTGCATTTGGGAATACATAATTGAGCCCCTTTAAACAATAACCCTTCTTGAATCAAGAAATCAAAATTGTCTTCATGAAAAGTGCAATTGAACTAACTACAACAAGCATAAATCTATTTGAAATAATTATTTTTTGCATACATACCTTTCAAGGCGTCAATTCCAACACTCTGCAACTAAACCTCTTGAATCAACAATGTTCTTCTGCTTAAAGCATTTGCCACCTTGTTTGACTACCCCTTTTTGTGTTTGATGGTAAAGGTAAAGCTTTTTAGGTACTCCACCCACTTCACATGTCTGTGGTTGAGTTTGTCTTAGCTGTTTAAGAACTGCAAAGCATGATTGTCAGTAAAAACAATGAACTCTTTAGAAGGAGATAGTGTCTCCACGTCTTCAATGATTGTACCATGGCATATAACTCCAAGTCATAAGAGGAATACTTTTTCTTTCCCTCATTGAGCTTCTCATTGAAAATATCAATAGGCATGTCCTCTTGGCTCAATACTGCCCCAATTGCATACCCACTTGCATCACATTCTATGGCAAAAACTTTGTTAAATTCAAGCAATGCTAAGATAGTTTGTTGTGATACCCTTTGTTTCAGATATTGAAAGATTTTTTTTGCCTCATTAGACCATACAAACCTTTTCCTTTTATCCCCTTTTATTGTTTCAATGATTGGAGAGTATATATGACTGAAATTCTTCACAATTTTTTGTAAAAACTAGCTAGGCTATGGAAACTTCTTACCTCACTTACTGATGTACGAGTAGGCCAATTGAGAATTGCTTCCACCTTGCTAGGATCCATATTCAAAGAGCCTTTTGAGATCACAAAGCCAAGATAAACCAACTCCTCTTTCATGAATTCACACTTCTTCAAATTGATCATCAACTTTTCTTCATTCAGCCTCTTCAAAACCATGTCCAAATGTTGCAAGTGTTCCTCTTTAGTTTTACTAAACACAAGAATACCATCCAAATAGAAAACCACAAACTTACCTATGAAATTTTTTAGAACTTCATCCATTAATCTCATAAAGGTTCTTGGTGCATTTGAAATCCCAAATGACATGACAAGCCATTCATATAACCCCTCATTTGTTTTGAAGGAATTTTTCCACTCATCCCCCTCTCTAATTCTAATTTGGTGGTAGCCACTTTTGAGGTCAATCTTAGAAAAATAACATGCCCCTCCTAAACAATCCATCAAATCTTCCATTCTTGGTATGTATAACCTATACCTTATGGTTATCTTGTTAATTTCCCTTGAGTCGGTACACATTCTCCAATCTCCCCCTTTCTTTGGTGCCAAAACAGTAGGAACAACACATGGGCTAAGAATCTCCCTTATTAGGCCTTTGTCAAGAAACTCTTGGATTTGTCTCCTAATCTCTTCATTCTATTGAGGAGTCATTTTATATGCAGCTTTGTTAGGTAGGTTTGCCCCTAGTATGAAATCTATATGGTGACTCGCATCTCTTATTGGTGGCAAAGAACTATGAATCTCATCTACTACAATGTCTTTGTACTTGTTCAACAATATTTGAACTTCTTTAGGCACATCATCAAGCTTTGCTACTGTTGATGAGTCCAGTTTATGGCTCAATTTTGAAAGTTTATTATCCATATGTTATAGTTGTCATAAACCTTGATACGTGGATGTTGATCTTTTTTATGATATTTCCTCAAAACCATAGACATTGGGCATAAGCTTACTTTTGTAACCTTTAATGACATTGACATGCTATTTGAACTATCTATGTTAATTTTACATGTGGATTAATGAATGTTACTTTAAGATAGTTACAGATATGCAATTGTTGTGCATACGAATATTGTTATGTAGATATAATTAGAGCCTACAAAATTGAGGAAGATTCTGCCAGTTGGTCATTCACCATAAAGGTCAACAAGGTGATCATTCAAAGGTCAATGGAGGGAAGACTCTCAACAAGAGGGAAAATTCCTAGTTTAAATCAAAGAATTGTAACTTCCTTGTAAATGGTCTTAATAGTTTTTTGAGCGAATATAGGAGTTACTATTGTGCTAGATCTGTGTTAAGGCAAACATGCTTGACCAGATTCCACGCATGCATAACCTCCTTTCCACTTTTTATGCTTTCCCTAAAGTGGCATCCTCCTAATCTGTTGGAGTTGACTACCTTGCTAGATAGTTAGTTAGCCTTCTCAGAAGGTTGATTAATCTGATGATGTACTTGCATTCTTAGTTTTTTAGTAATACAGTTATGCTGCTCTATTGTACTCATGTTTTCCAATGAATAAAATGAATTTATAAGTTCATGCATCTGATTTTACATTTTTCTTAAGGGATACTCATCCAAGAGGACCCACTTGATGAGCATTCCATCCTTTAGTTTAGTTAGTACTTTCTATTCAGTAATTAGTTACGAATCTGACAACTATATGTTCCTACAGCCACTAGAATTCCATTTTGTGACTATTCCTGCAGCCAAAGCAGACATAGTAGTTTCTTGTTTGTTTGCTCATATTTTCATTTCTGCCATGCATTTCAACTTAGTATAGTTATCAGTTGATTTTCAACACTTATGTTCTTTCTTTCCAAGCAATTTACTTTCAGCATTATGTTTTTCTTAGTTGTAGGATGAATATAGCTACTTTGGATTCCTAGTGCAAATACTCTGTTGGCCCATTTCAAGTTCACATCCCTGGGTTGACAAGTTAAATGCACCTTCATGATGATTGAGATAGCTATTTAGGTTAGATGTCCAATCTCTGAATCACAATTGTAAGGGCTTAGTTGTTAAATCATTGTAGCAGGCCAATATTTTTAGCGTCATTGTTGGGGATGGTGTCAAACTAGGGAGCTCTTTGGATTCATTGATAGTTTTTCTTGCTGTAGTATTTCTGAAAGTTTATTCTTAATATACCCCTCATTTAGGAAAGTAATGATCCACTATTCTTTTTCCAATTCTTTGTGTGAGTTGGTTGATATTGAGTTGATACTGTATGCATAGAGGAAGGAGGAGAGATTCTCATGGGAGATTCCTTCCTAATAACCCCGATCCATTCCAGCTAGTTGAGTACCAAAATCTACCAAGAGACGAAGAAGAAGAAGAGCCACACCCTTTTGTTGATACATTTCCTGATCTGATCAGTTCTGAAATTTCCTCTGAAGACCAAAATCGGACAAAGAATCCCTTTGCTTTGGAACTCCATCAGGCAGGCATGGGTGATGCAAATAGAAACAGACCTAACCAACCAACTTTTCCTTTCCCCATTGCTCATCAGAATGAAGTTGATAACCTCAAAAATATCCTTGCTTCAGTCCTTCCTAAGTTCTATGGACTTGTCACAGAAGATCTTGATACTTTCTTGTTTGAGTTTGATATACTCTACAGGAGTTATGACTATACCATTGATTCCCATAGGCTTAAGTTGTTTCCTACCACCTTGAAAGAAGCTACATTAAAATGGTTCATGAGCCTAGGTAAAAATACTATGGAGAATTGGGAGGACATGAAGATAAATTTCCTTGAGAAGTACAAGGAATATTGTAGGGGCAGTGACATGAGGGGAGATGACATTTTTTAGGATGCAACAAAAGGAAGATGAGAGCCCAAAGGATTAGATTTCAAGGTCTTTGTTTTGCCTACAAAAATATCCTCACCATACACTCAATGAAGAATCACAAAAGTTGATTTTCCTAAGAGGAATTAATGACAACTGCACTGATTCCTTGGACCTGATGGGGGGAGGAGATATCACCCAAGTTCCTTGGGAAGATATCAAGAAGATATGTCAGAACTATTCTAGGGTAGTTTCAAAGAAAGGGAGAGCTTACCAATCCTCTATGGGTAAGTCATCTACTAGTGGAGTTTCAAGGATGGAGATTACTCATTTGCTGGCAGAATTTAAGCAAGACATCATAAACAATCTGGCTACTCAGTTCGATACAGTTCAAGCCAAGAAGAAACAAGAGGAGGCAGAGGCAATGTTGGCAGAATATTGCCCTCATTGCAGACAAAAGAAGAAGGATTGCATATGCAAGATGGTAGCTAATATTGATAGTAAGAAGATCCCACATGAGTTCAAGCCAATCCAGGGTGAAGATGACCAAGTCTACTACATTGCACAAAGGAGGCCATGGGCTCCAAGACAAGGTATGCCACCAAATCCACTATCTTTTGTTGGGCCTTATTTTAATTATTATGCATCTGGTAACCAATGGAAACCCCCATATCCATCCAATTATGGAGGATATCCACCATAGCCTTGGAATAACCCTCCAAATGTCTGGTCCAATCACCAAAACTCTCTGCCCCAGTGGCAACAACCTCAAGGGAATTGGCAGCAGTTTCAAAGAAATTGGCAACCACCTCCAAGAAATTGACAGCAAACATCTCAATGGAGGGGAGGACAACAATGGCCAAACCAAACAGCCAATTACATGCAACCACCTTCTCAACCCCAACAACCTACTACAATGCCTCCTCTTGCAAGTTAAAGTTAAAATACACCTAAACCTACTCAGCCCACACCTAACCTAATTAAATAACAAACCACAACAGCAACCAATATACTTTGTTGATCCAAATCAGTTCCTTGCATATGCTATGAGTGTAAGTGACAT
Organism: Sequoia sempervirens; assembly: GCA_007258455.2. Lineage (NCBI taxonomy): Eukaryota > Viridiplantae > Streptophyta > Pinopsida > Cupressales > Cupressaceae > Sequoia > Sequoia sempervirens. The sequence goes on along the minus strand of VDFB02251973.1, from coordinate 186,470 downwards.
CCACTTGCATTCAGGAACTCCTTTGGCAGCTCCTTCCACACCCATTATCACTGAGCTTCCTGTGGAAGAAGAGGATCCTCTGAATGTCCCCATTTAGCCAAGTGCACCTAAAAATCCTAAACCAGTCCCAGTCAAGCAGACTGAACCAAAACCACCATTTCCTCAAAGGTTGGAAATTAATAAACAAAAAGAAGAGGAGGAAACAACCTTTAACATTTTAGAGTAGTTGAAGCATATATGTGTCCAGATATCTCTATTTCAGGCCATAAAATATGTTCCCATAAAAGGAAAAGCAATTAAGGAAGCATGCCTTAAGAATCCAGGTAGGAGGAAGAAAGACCCCACTACGGTTCATGTGGTGGGACAATTGGCTGACAACATGCTTGGGAAAGTGATTGTTCCCAAATACAATGACCCAGGTAGTCATGTGGTAGGAGTTGTTATAAATGGGATCCAAATAAAGAATGCTCTAATTGATTTGGGAGCAGCAATAAATGTAATGACCAAAGATATCCTACAACAACTAAATGTTGCAAGCATGAGACCTACTCCTACTATCATGTAGCTTGTTGATAGTTCCACTGTTAAACCTGATGGTATAGTAGAGGATCTTGTGGTAACTCTAGATTCTTGGGAGTATCCAACATATTTTATGATTCTTTCTCCTAAAGCTACACTAGGCGGGTACCCCATTATTCTAGGAAGGCCATGGTTAGCAAAAAAAAATGACTACATTGGATGTCAGACATGAGACATGACCATTTTTTATGGAAAGAACACCAAAAATCTTATTCTCTACCCTCCTACTCAGCCATCCCATGATATGGATAACACCATATGGCCACATGTTGGTGAAGAGGCCGAGGAAGTCAAATTTGTGGCACAATTTATGATGTTAGGCAAGAGTCCTTTAATGCAGCTTCAAGATGAAGATGAAGTATTGTCTAACATAATTCAGAACCATTGTGAGGTGTAGGAAGACTCGTCCTCTCATGCATTTGATTCTGCTAATCCAGTAAAGACACTTCTGCCCGATCTTCCTATAGCAGAAATTCCTACAGCAACAAGTGTGTCTCATACATTGCTGCCACATGAACTCAAGGTACCAAGCATTAGTGAAGAAACTATGATATAGTTAACTACACAAGTGCAAGTTTCAGAAGAAAAATATCTAAATATTAACAACAAACTCAGTGAAGAACAACAATTGTCATTGACAAACTTACTAAGGACCCACCAACATGCATTTGTGTGGGATAATCATGATATGAAGGGATTTGATCCTAAGCTTTGCACTCATAGGATATACATCAGAGATGATTGTACACCAGTGAGGCAGCCACAATGAATAATTAATCCTACATTGAGATAAATTATAAAAGGAGAACTACATAAATTGTTGGATGCAGGATTTATCTACCCCATTTTAGATAGCCAGTGAGTGTCTCCATTGGTGATTGTGCCCAAAAAGGGAGGGAAGTGGCAAGTTTTTGTTTATTACAAGGAACTCAATGTTTCCACCAAAAAGGACCATTTTCTCCTTCCTTTCATAGACCAAGTTCTAGATTCACTTGTAAGGAAGCAGTACTTTTCTTTTCTAGATGGATTCAATGGCTATAACCACATCCAAATTGCACCTGAGGACCAAGAGAATACCACCTTTACCTATCCATGGGGGACCTATGCCTACTCAGTACTTCCATTTGGCTTATGCAATGCACCTACAACTTTTCAGAGGGCATTCATTAGCATATTTCCATATATCTCTCATGATTGCATGGAAATTTATATGGATGATTTTACTACCTATGGTGCTGATTTCAATGAAGCATTGGGAAATCTCAAGAGAGTCCTACAGAGATGTGAATACCACAATCTATCTTTAAATAGTGAAAAGTGCTTCATGATTATGTAGGAAGGTGTAGTTCTTGGCCACTACATCTCTCACAAAGGAATTCAGGTAGATCCTACAAAGATTGAGGTGATCACTAATCTGCCTATACCTACAAAAAAAAATATGTTAGGAGTTTCTTAGGACATGCAGGTTATTATAGGTGGTTCATCAAAGACTTCAGCAAAATGGTAGCACCATTGTACAATCTCCTAACTAAGGATGTTGAATTCTAATGGACAAAAGACCGTGATAAGGAAATTTATGAATTGAAAACAACTTTAACTCATGCTCTTGTACTCAAAGGTCCTAATTGGGAGCTTCCTTTTCACATTCATACAGATGCATCAAACTATGCTATAGGAGCAGTCTTGGGACAGAAAGAAGGGGCTATTAAGAATGTTATTTATTTTGTCAGCAAAAACCTGCAAGGAATTGAATTCAACTATACAATAATAGAAAAAGAAATGTTGGCAATAGTCTATGCCCTTAACAAATTCAGGCACTATATAACCAACTATCAGATCTTTGTGCACACAGATCATGTAGCCATTAGATACCTCATGAATAAAATTTTGATCTCGGGTAGGCTAGCAAGATGGTTATTGCTAATGCAAGAGTTTGACATAACCATTTTGAATAAACCAGGGAAGGCCAATGTTGTTGCAAACTTTATTTCAAGGCTAACTACATCAAAGGACAATCAAGTCATTAATGACTCTTTCCCTAATGAACACTTATTTCCATCAGTGTGCATACACCCTGGTATGCTGACATAGCTAATTATCTGGTCACAAGGAGAGTTCCTCCTCATTTATCTCCAAAAGAGAGAGGGTGCTCATTGAAAAATCTTTTCCTTTTTCATGGATTGTTGGAAGTTTATTCTACACTAGACCAGACCATGTCATGAGATGTGTGAGGGAAGATGAGACATGTGATATTTTTCATGCATGTCACAATGAACCCTATGGAGGGAATTTTGCAACCAAAAGGACAACAATGAAGATTTTGAACACATGATATTACTAGCCCGCACTCCACAAGGATGCAGGGAAATATACAAGGAAGTGTGATAGATGTCAGAGGATGGGCCAGCCAACCAAATATGATGAGATTCCCCTTTACCCCCAAGTAGTGATCACTCCATTTGATAAGTTGGGATTGTATTTTGTAGGACCCATTGATCCTCCATCAAATGGTAAATCCTATATCTTGGTATGCACTGCTTATGTAACCAAGTGGGTAGAAGTTAAGGCCGTGAAGCATGCAAGAGATAATAAGGTTGCAGAATTTATTTATGAGGAAATTTTCACACGCTATGGGGTTCCAAGAGAGATAGTGACTGATCAAGGGGCTCAATTCACTTCAACCCTTGTTACAACACTAGTCAATGAGTAAAACATAAGACATAGGAAGTCTACTCCTTATCACCCTCAGGCCAATGGCCAAGTTGAGGTGACTAAAAGGGAAATTAAAGCCATTCTAACCAAAATAGTGGCTATCCATAGAAAGGATTGGGAAAATAGGCTGCCAGAAGCTATTTGAGCCTATTAGACCACTTGGAAAACAACAACAGGCTTCACTCATTTTGAGTTGTTGTATAGAAATATAGTTATGATGCCCATTGAATTTGAGCATAAGACTCTTAGGACTGCACTAGACTTAGGGATGGATATCTCTAAGGCACAAAGGGATAGAATCATGCAACTGAATGCTTTGGATGAGATGAGGAAGGAATCCTTGCATCACACAGAGATAGTGCAGAATCAGAGAATAAAGTGGCATGACAAATTCATAAAGGACAAGAAATTCTAGCCAGGTGACTGGGCACTGCTCTACGACTCAAGGTATCAAGTTAATGCAAGAAAACTACAGACAAGGTGGCTAGGACCATATGAGGTTGCTAAAGTCTTCCCCAATGGTGTTGTTCAACTCACTACCATTGAATCTATCAAATTTAAGTTGCTTTTCAATGGTCATCGCCTCAAGTGTATCACAAGACAACCTCCAAGGAGGAATTCCTATGGCAATTCACTCAGCATGCAACACCTAAACTTCGTGCAGCCGAAGGAAGTGGACCTAGTGTCCCTCCTTCTGGCTAACTAAGGTGCGTAACCTTGTCATAATAAATACTTCCACTTTTGTGGGAGTCCACTTCTTCATTCATTCACTAATCCACCCATCCATCTCCACCTTTCTCTCTCTTTCATCATACTGCCATAACTTCACTTCATTCCACTCCACTTTTATTAATTGTTCAACTAACTTCTTAAAAGGTGACCGGTACTTTCTCCATAATCTTTGCAACAGATCTTCCATGAATTTAGGTTCGTGTGCATCAAATTGTTACATCTTAATTATCTTTTAGTACATTCATTTAATTATTGTACATTAATATAGACGTTCTCCATAGCATGCAATTATTCCCTGCCCCTGTCAAATTGTCCCTACTATCTTTCATGTGAGGACACATGCTCAAATTTAGGTTGGGGGGAAGTGTGAATACCATGTCCACATGTCAGTCCATGTTGGTTCACATCAGCAAAGTTTAAATTGAGCCAATTTGAATTATGAGTGAGGTGACAACTCGCATGTGTGAGATGACATCAACTACCGCCATTTTTCTTGATCATATCCTTAATTTATTACTACCTTTATTGCCTTTACTACCTTTATTTCCTTTACTACCTTTATTGCCTTTGTCATAGTTCTAAGTCACCAAAAAGGTAAAATTCAAATGACATTGGAATTGGGAATTTAGTTGTGTTGTAGGAAGGAGAAATTTGGCTTTTAGACGAAGATTGTAGGAATGGAAACCTTGCAGAGTGATTGTTTAATTGCAGACAACTGAACAATGGGAGGTGGGTTAATTCAAAATGAACCCGTGGTTCATGATGTGTTACTGCAGGATGCACCTTGCCAAGCTGAGTTTAGAAACTGCGAATGGTTAGATTATTTCTTGAAGCTTAATGGTTTTAATGAAGATGTTGCATTGGAAATTGTGCAGACGTTGTCTAAAGGAAAGGCCATGGTAAAAGGGTTGGAGGTAATACCTATTGAAGAGAGGATTGCAGAAGTTACAGGGTTGCCTGTTGATGGTGAACATTACCCTACTACCAGAAACGTCGGGTCAGCTAGGGCTTAATTTATAGAACTTGGTGACCCTCCATTGAATGTGGACAAGCAAGGTGCGAAGAGAACCTCTCTACCTGAGCCATGGAAGCAAGTAGTTGTTTATGTTGTGAAGTACATTGCCTATGAAGGTTCTCAGTCGAATCTATATTTTGTGCACTTCAAACTCCTGAATCATATGAGGCATAGGAGAAGAATGAATGTTCCAAACATGTTGTATCACCTTATTTCAATCATGGTGGCTGAGACCCAAAAAGGTAGGGGTAATTTTGTTTCCCACCATTGTCTAATCAAATTATTAGTAGAAAAGTCTTTACATGATGTGTCTGACATGACTTGGGAAGAATTCCTAAATATTGATCAAATTAGACCAGAGCATTTGTGACCTAGGGTTTTGCCTCAACCTCATAGGGCTAGGAGGAGAGTCAGTTTTGTTGAGGCCACTCTTGGAACCTCAACTTCTGGCGCAAGCCCTAGTGTAAACCCTCCTATAGCTAAACAAACTATAGAGATTAGTTCTAAGATAGAACATTCAGAAAAAGAAAGTTATTTAAATTTTGATGATGATGTCCCCCTTGGAATCCTAATTTGAACTAGGGCACAAAGGGAAGAAGCAAAAATAAGGAAGGGAAAAGCTAAAAAGAAAACTATAGGAAAGGAAGTGCCAAGCGGTAAGAAACGAAAGGCTAACACTATTCTTCCTATAGCCAAAGAGAAACATGAGAGCCCTCCTAGGAAAGCAAGACCAGCTGGACCAACCGCTAGTATGTCTCCACAAGGAAGGCCTAGGACCAGAGAAACATTATAGGAGAAAACAAAAACTCCAATGGGGCAAGTGAAAGTTGAGTAAAAGGACATATTTGAGGAAATATAACATTGGAAAAGCTTGCTACCATCGCTGAACAAGTTGAGAGTCAAGAGTATGAGGAGAATCAGGAGCTCCTGCAGTGAAAACAAGAGCAAGAGTTCCTACAGCAAGAGAAAGAACAAGAGCCCCTGTAGCCAGAACTGGGAGAACAAACAACACCCCTGCAACTAGAATTCGCTAAACAATCAGAATCCCTACAACTAGAACCATATGAAGAGAAAGCATCAGTGCCAGGAATTTTTTTGGTAGGAATACATAAGCCCTTTGATTTTTCAATGCACATGGTAGCCATGAACTTATGGAATGAGATACAGAGGAGGGAAGAGGAATGGAAAAAGGAGAAACACAGGTTGAAAGAGGAGATTAAAAAGAGAGATGAAGAGATTGAAGATAAGAATGCAAAAATTGTTGCTTTAAAGGAGAAGGTGGACAATATAGCAGCCTTAGTACCTCAAATATTAGAGTGCAAGACTCCTCCAAGGGTCTATGCTCTATATTTGAAGGAGAAGAATCTTTCCTTTAAACTAGCAAGGATTATTTCAGGTTTGAATCCTTCCATTGAGACTCCTCTTGAATTTTTCCATGCTTATAAGATTGCTCCTCCTGAAATGAAGAATTTGTTGTTTGAATTCTATTTGCATAATTATGTTGTGTCCTAATATCATGATTGGAATTCATTGTTGTATGTTTGGGATGTCCAATTAAGGAATTTATGTCCTAGATACAAAATGAAATTAGTTGGGGACAACAATTCAGGACTTATAGGCAAGTAGAATCCAACACTCCCTTTCCCATCAGGGCTGAATCTAGAAATCTAGGAGACATTTTCAGGGATTGGCACATAATTATTTACCGACCAAGCTATGGCAGTAGGATCCTACCTAAAAGAGAAGTAGTTTACCAAGAATATGAGGAGGTAGCAAAAACCACAAGGGGAATCTGTAATGGGATATCTGTCACAAAGGTGGAACAGTTTGACTAATGAGTTAAAACAAGTTGAGCCTCACTCTTTGTAGAACTATGTTGCAACATGCAAGAGGGTTGATAGATATATATATAGATTGGAAGGACGAAGGGACAATTTTGGCTTCCTTTAACTTTCTATCCACCTATCTTATTATGGCATGTGCCAAATTTTAGGTATTATCAGTATGATATAGCTGCTGAGAGACAAAGATGGAGCAGGTTGGACAGATAGCAAGGGTTCTATTGGGACCCCAATTCAAGCACTGCAAGAACTAATGTAGGACAACTGGTAGTTGAAAATTTTAAGGCATTGAATAAGCAAAAGAACAACCTTTCCTCTGTTGGAGGACTAGTAAAGTCTTAGATTGGGGGGAATGATGAGTCCGGTTTATGGCTCAATTTTGATAAAGTTTATTATCCATTTGTTGTAGTTGCCATAGACCTTGATACTTGGATGTTGACCTTTTTTATGATATTTCCTCCAAACCATAGACATTGGGCATAAGCTTACTTTTGTAACCTTTAATGACATTGACATGCTATATGAACTATCTATGTTAATTTTACATGTAGATTAATGAATGTTACTTTAAGATAGTTACAGATATGTAATTGTTGTGCGTACTAATATTGTTATGTAGATATAATTAGAGCCTACAAAATTGAGGAATATTATACCAGATGGTCATTCGCCATAAAGGTCAACAAGGTGATCATGCAAAGGTCAATGGAGGGAAGACCCTTAGCAAGAGGGAAAATTCCTAGTTTAAATCGAAGAATTGTAACTGCCTTGTAAATGGTCTTAATAGTTTGTTGAGCGAATATAGGAGTTATTGTTGTGCTAGATCTACATTAAGGAAAACATGCTTGACCAGATTCCACGCATGCATAATCTCCTTTCCACTTTTTATGCTTTCCCTAAAGTGGCATCCTCCTAATATGTTGGAGTTGAATGCCTTGCTAGGTAGTTAGTTAGTAGTTTTTCTTCCTATAAGACTTGAATGCTCCTTCTCATAAGGTTGATTAATCTGATGATGTACTCACATTCTTAGTTTTTCAATAATACAGTTATGCTACTCTATTGTACTCATGCTTTCTAGTGAATAAAATGAATTTATAATTTCATGCATCTAAGTTTACATTTGTCTTAAGGGATACTCATCCAAGGGGGCCCACTTGGTGAGCATTCCATCCTTTAGTTTAGTTAGTACTTTCTATTTAGCAATTAGTTATGAATCTGATAATTGTTTGTTCCTGCAACCATTAGAATTCCATTTTGTGACTGTTCCTACAGCCAAAGTAGACAGAGTAGTTTCCTGTTTGTTTGCTCAGATTTTCATTTTTGTCGTGTATTTCAGCTTAGTATAGTTATTGGTTGATGTTCAGCACTTATGTTCTTTCTTTCCAAGCAATTTACTTTCAACATTATGTATTTTTTAGTTGTAGGATGAATATGGCTACTTTGGATTCCTAGTGTACATATTGTGTTGGCTCATTTCAAGTTCACGTCCCTGGGTTGACAAGTTAAATGCACCTTCATGATGATTGAGATAGCTATTCAGGTTAGATGTCTAATCTTTAAATCACAGTTGTAAGGGATTAGTTGTTAAATCATTGTAGGAGGCCAATAGTTGTCCTGATAGATTTTGGTCTAATTATAATAGCATAACCTTCTCCACCTCCACAAGCATTACACTAGACCCAACTTGTGTATCTACACCTTCATCTTGCAATGGAGTAAGAGTGAATGAGTCCCCATCCTTTTCAATCATATAGGTATTCTTCTACCCATCATGTTTAGCTTTTTTGTCATACTGCCAGGGTCTTCCTAACAACAAATGACAAACATCATTGGGATGATGTCTCACAATATTTTGTCTTTGTACCTTCTATGTTAAATTCCACCCATGTTTTCTCATTAACTAGGACCTGTTGACCCTTATTCAACCAGGAGACCTTGTAGGGAGTGGGATATGGTATCCTTTTCATTTTCAACTTTTCAACCATCTCTAAAGAAACCAAATTATATGTGGAACCAGAATCAACAACTTTACAAACCTTACCTTGAGATTTTTAGGTGGTTCTAAATAGAGATTTTCTTTGTGGAGGATCCTTCACCACAAGAACTTTGAGTAATGTTCTTCTCATCATTGGAGATTCTCTAATTTTTGGAGTAGCATGTTGTGATGGAAAGTTGACACTCTCGCTATCTTCTTGCACCAATTGTGTTCTCCTTTCTCCACCATTTTAAGTAGAAGGTTGTTTATCTAGACATTTCCATTTTTGATGACTAAATTGGTTGCATTGATAGCATCTTCTTGAGAATTTATTTGATCCTCTTCTTTGACCCCCAAATTTTCCTCTACTATTTGATCTCCTACCTCTAAAACTACCTCTTGATTTTGAGCTTTGTTCTTGATTACCACTTGTCTCTCCTTATGGTTTTTGGGACTGTCCTCTTCCTCCAAATGTTCCTCTACCCCTGAAGTTCTTTCCTCTACCTCTACTTTGTTTCTCTTTCCTTCTCTTTATCTTTTCTTCTGCCTTGACTTCCTACTGAAAGCATTCTTCCACCATTCTAGGGGTGGTTAGACTCAACTCATCTTGTATATTGAACCTCAACCCATTCATGTACCTTGCTAATTTTTCCACCTCATCCTCAACATGACCAACTCTAATGATCAATTGATGAAACTCCTCTGTATAATCCATGACATCCATTTCCTTTTGTTGAGGTTTTGTACCCTTCTAAATGTCTGAATTGCATAATCACCGGGTAGAAATTGACTCTTGATTTTAGCCACCATTCTGTCCCATGAATTAATTTTTTATTTTCCCTTCTTCACTCTCTCTTCCTGCACATAATTCCACCAAGTTAAGGCAAGGCCTTTCAATTTTTTTTGGAAAATTTCACCTTTTGATCATCTACTACCTCCTTATACTCAAAATAGTTATCAATTGCATCAATCCAACCTAGCACCTCTTCACTATCCATCTTCCCATCATACATGGGTAATTCCATCTACACCTAAGGATTATCTCCCTCGAAAACCTTCAAAAACTTAGCCATTCTCAATTCATTAGGGTCCAACTCATCGTCACCTTGGACTCCTCCTTGAGGGTTTTCATTCTCATCCTCTTCCTCTTCCTCTTGGTCACTATGATCTCTAGTGAACACACCTCTCTTTTGATTTGACTCCAATGCTACAAGTCTGGATAGGACAACTTCTTGAGACTCCTTTACCTCTCTCAACTCCTTGACATGATTTTCTTTCAACTCTCTCACTTCTTTGGCTGTTGGATTCTTTTTAGGAGGCATTTTGTTTCCTTCAAACTTCAACCTTTCCCATTTATTGACCAAAACCTATAATTTGATACCAATTTGATGTAGAGAAGGGTGGAGGTTTTCAATTCAATCACAAATGAACAAAATTTGAAACTTTGAAACTCTAACTTTGTGTTCTTCTCCCAAAACCTTCAATTCTCCTTGTAGTACTTGGAACAGGGTTTTTCCCACAAAAATTTCAAAGAATATTTCCAACCCATCACCATTGTAGATACCCTTTATGACACTTTGAAACATATTTAATTTGTAGATATGGTTGTTTTGTAACAACACCCTCCAATTTTGATTGCTACGCAACAACTAGGCCTAATTAAGCTTGTTTTCCAAAGCAACAATATGAAATGTTATCTCCAAACTACAAAACTTCAATCCAGGGATTTCCTCATGTCACATGGGGTCTGAATATGCAAATTCTCTCAACTGGAATCATCACCTTGTCTTCTATCTACAAAACCCTATATCCACCTAATCACCTAAGCCTAATACATAGAGATATTAGGCTAGGGATGCCTCAAACTCGGCCCTAACTCCATCCCTTTCTTCTACAAACCCTAAAAACATGAAAATCACCCTTACTACTGCCATTCCACTAACTTTCAAAATTTTCCACCAGTGGAATGGTCCCCTAATTCATGTTTTCCCTATCAAACCCTCAAAACTAGGGTTTCCTAACTATTTTCAATAAATTGGTTCAAACTCACTCCAATCTCAATGAAAAATGATGAAACCAAAACCAAAAGACAAATAATTCATCCCTTCCACAATTCCAAAGCAATTTATATCATTTGTAGGCCGTACGGAATTGTACAAACCTCTGAAGCAACAAAAATCAATATAAAACACAAAAAATAGAGTTATTCTTATTGCTTGAGCATCAAAATCATCTCCAGAAGTTTTCCTCGAGCTTCACAAGGAATATTTAAACCTTTACAACCTCCAAACTACTTTTCAAATAACTGACCATTCAAATTCCCATATAAACCAAAAATGTGAAGTTGCTTTGCAACTTTTGCAACATTTAGCAAAACTTGATAACTTGACTCAAAACCGACCCCACGTGACTTCAAACATGAACCATGGTCTAAATTGACCTTATTACAACAAAATTGACTCAACATCACCCAAACTTAACATTTGAACCTTATTTACAAAAAAACCTGGGTGCCCCTGCACCATATAAGCCCATAAAGGACATGAAGAGGAGGAGATCTCAAATATTTTAGAGTGTTTTGAAGAGGATATAGAACCTCCATGTCAATTATTGAGAAGTTCCACTCAAAAACACAACAAACAAATAGGTATACTCCCTTTGATTGGAGATATTTTTTTTCTTTGATTACTAACACTAATGAGCTTAAGTATATAAAAGAGGCTATTATTATGTATGATGTAGAGTCCTAGAAGGTTGCAATGGATGAGGAGATGGTTGATTTGAATAAAATAAAACATAATATCCAGATGGAATAATTTTTTTTGGATGCAATTGGGTGTTCAAAAGAAAATTAAGGTTTGATGGCGGTGTTAAAAGTACAAGGCAAGATTGGTTGTAAAGGTTTATTCCAAGTTGAGGGAATATATTATGGTGATATTTTCTCCCTAGGAGAAAAGTTGACATTTGTTCAATTTCTATTGTCTCTTATTGAAACATATGATCTTGAGGTTGAGAGATGGATATGAACACAATTTTTTTTCATGGTTATTTGGACGAAGATATTTATATAACAAAGCTAGAGCATTATATTGAAAAAGGTAAGGAACATTTGGTTTATAAATTGAAGAAATATTTGTGTGGTCTTAAGCAATCTCCTAGGATGTGGTACCTAAAATTTAATTAATTTGTGTTAAGCTTAAGATTATTGAGATTTAAATTGAATCATTGCATCTATTGTAAGATGGATAGTGATTGTATTCTCATTATTTCCTTATATGTTGATGATGTGATAATCTTTGGTAATGGGAAAGGTTTTATTTGTAAATTGATGTCTCAAATTTAAACATAGTTTTAGATGGATGTACCAAAAGCTAGGTACATATTGGGGATGGAGATCAAAAGAGATAGGGTGTACATAAAAATTTGGTTAGGCTAGAGTAAGTATATGAACTCAATGTTGGAGAGGTTTAACATGTCATATTGCATGTCATTGTGTACTCTTGTTATGATGGGGATTTTTTTTTTAAGCAATGTCCAATTTCTCCTAGTGAGATGGAAGATATGAGCAAAGTATCTTATGCTAGTATAATTAGGGTTTTGATGTATGTTAAATGGTTTACACAAATCCAATCATTGCCTAAGCAATGAGATTCCTTATCTACTTTATGAATAATGTTAGATGAGTACATTGGGATGCAACGAAGAGGGTCTTTGAGTAATTGTAGGGTAATTATAAGGATTCCAAGATTGTTATCATGGTTATCATATAGGGGATAAAATTTTAGCTTATATTCATGGATATTGTTGATTCAAGTTGGGTTGACGATGTCAACAATAGAAGATGCACCAATGGATATGTTTTCACTATTTTTGGCAGTGTAATAAATTGGATGAGTTAGCAAAAGGATACATGGTCCCTTTGTCCATTATAGTAGAGTACATGGTATAAACTCATACTTGTATAAAATCCATAAATATTAAGAGATTATGTTCAAATGTTAGGCTAGAGGTTGGAGTCATTATAGTTCATTGTTACAAATAGAGTGTCATATGTCTAGCAATGAACCTAACCTTCCATGCAAAGATGAATCATATTGAGGTCTAGTATCATTTTTGGGGGATTTGGTAGATGATGGTGAAATACAATTTTACAATCATATAGAACTATTTCTACATAACCCAAAAAGAGTAAATCATGCAAATGGAATGGACAAACATACCATCAAGATGACACAATGTATACCTTGGGAAAACCCTCGAGACGGAAAAGCATAGCCTCTAAAAGTGTCCACATTCAATGTATTATCTCATGAATAAAAATTACGTCTACAAATTCTCCATGAATACCTCTGAAACATCAAGCTCTCTAAATGTACTCCATGTAAATAAAAATAAGAATCATGTAACTACACATCCTAATCCACAATTCCTCTCCTCACATGTGCTACTTACAAGAGATTCTCAAACTAGCCAACCTCAACAAATACTTGTGTGCTTACTTTTATAAAAATAGGCTTTCACAAAACCATGAAGTGGTATTACATAAAGCATGTGACTAATACGAATATCTTACAAAACCATTTCCCCCCTCATTTAATTGTTGGTACTATTTTTTTGCAATATTAAATATCTTCTTAATGTGCAAACCTAATTAAATATTTATCCCAATGTTACATACGATACATAAGGTGGCCCCAAGAATGTTAACCCATGCGATGAATGCATCCCTATATCCCTTAGGTGCATCATAAATAATATTAATTATAAATTATAACATTATGTAAGTTGAACAATACACATTTTCCTATCATTCTCCCACTTTTTGTATACATTGTGGGTATGTGCAGGGAAATGGAGAACCAAAAGGGGGTCTTAAGATGCCACTTTTTAAAATTAGGAAAAATTGATCTTGGATGAGAAATTGAAGATATTTACGCTTAAAATTTGAAGATGCAACAAGAAAAAGAGTCGTAGTGTTCTGAATCTAATTTCTAAACTATTTTTTTTTTAAATGGTGGAGATTAAGAGGTTCAAACAGGGGAGCCACACAAAGTACTCTTATTTTTATCAAAAAAACATAACATAGTGTTGAGTGTGGCCCCCTGAAATGTTAATTTTTTTTAGTATTTCAAAAATTACTTCAATGAAAACTTAGCTAACATCATTTAGTTTATGCTCAATTTGTTTGCTAATTTTTTAATGAATATATGATTTTTTACTAATTTTCAAAGTGGACACATCCTAAAAAAAATTGAGCATGCTCCCTCCTATTTTTTTTGGAAACTAATAAATAAATAAATTGAATGTGCGAAGAATGGAGTCCAGTTTGTAAAAATGTAATTTGTTTCAAATTTTGATGAACGGGTAAAAAAATGAAACCAAAAATACTATATGTAGGTTTTTAACAAAAAATGGAGACACTAGCAAAAAAATTAAAGATCAAAATCTTAAAATATTTGAAACATAAAAAAAATACATGGTTTGAAAACTAAGAGGGAGCTCGATGTTACTATGTTTTTTAACTTGACATTGAAAGATGTACAAACCTAATGGAGAGCATGCTCGACATTGTGTCATTTTTTAGAATTTTCCAAAAATACATTTGTGGTCATTGGCATGTAAGTCCAACCCTTTGGGTTGGATTCCCAAGGAAAATCCAACCCTAAGGGTTAGAATTTCTAAAAGTAGATAATAACATGAACACATTATAGTACGCTCACATTATAACATGTGCAATATAATTTGTGAAGAAAATGGATCTCCTCGTACTCTCTTCCTTTCTCTTCACAAAAATACAAGTGCATTATAATTCACTCACATTTGTGTGAAGAAAAACTCTCTCCCTCTCTCTCCTCCCTCCTTCCCTCTCTACTCTCCGTATCACCTTTCTCTCTTTCTAAATTCTTCATGGTTTAGGGTTTAGGGTTGATGATGGAGGTTTAAGCATTGAGGTTTTAGGCATTAATTTTAATTTTTTAGGTTTTAGTGTTAAATCATTAATGTCAGGTTTCAAGGTTTAGGGCCTATGGTCTAGGTTTACGATTGATGATGGAGGATTGAGCATTGAGGGTTTAGGGATTAAATTTATTTTTTTAGGTTTTAGTGTTATATTATCAATGTTAGGTTTTATGGTTTAGCATATAAGGTTTAGGATTGATAATTTAGGGTTGAACATTGAGGGTTTAGGGATTAAATTTATTTTTTTAGATTTTAGTGTTAAATTATTAATGTCGGGTTTTAGGGTTCAACATATAGAGTTTGGGGTTTAGGGCTTAGGGTTCAGGATTTATTATTGATAAGGGATAGTTGAGCATCGAGGGTTCAGTGATTAAATGTTTTTAAGTATTAGTCTTGTATTATTAATTTCATGAATTAGGTTTTAGTGTATAGGGTTTAGAGTTCAAGGTCTAGGGTCTAGGGTCTAGGGTTTAGGGTTTAGGGTTTAGGGTTTATGGAACTAATGTAGTGTTGAGGGTTTAGGGATTAAATTTATTTTTAGGTTTTAGTGTTAAATTATTAATGTTGAGTTTTAGGGTTTAGGGTCTAGGTTTTATGGTTTAGGGTTTATGATTGATAATGGAGGGTTGAGTGTTGAGGTTTTAGGGATTAATTTTTTTAGGTTTTAGTGTTAAATTATTAATGTCAAGATTTAGTTTAGCATGTAGGGTTTAGGGTTTAAAATTTGTGATTGATAAGGGAGGGTTGAGAGTTGAGGGTTTAGGGATTAAATTTAATTTTTTGTTTGTTATGTTATTAATGCCAAGTTTTAAGGTTTAACATATAGGGTTTAGGGTTTTAGGCTTAGGCTTAAGGATTTAGGGTATACACAACATCTTCTTAATAGAGCCCTAGTATATATATCCTAGTGGTTTTCTATCCCACATATATATTACATAATTAGTGACATCTACTAACAAATATAACTAAATGCCTCCCACCCACCAAATGTAACTAACCCTTATAAACAAGACATCAAGATATGACCATATTTATAACATGATGCAAAATTATTTGGATGCATAGAATATGGCTAACTCAATTATCTAAACCTTTCTCGTCACTATAGATAGTCTTACAACCTCTAGATTACTATTAAGAACCTAACTCCTAAAGTTGCCTCTTCTTTTAAGAGTAAGAAGAATCATTAGTAGTCTTATTTCCTTATGGTCTTTACTAATTAAGGTTTATACTTATTATGTTGTTGTTGCTACTATTAAGGATTCTACTAAGCCTTATACTTCTCTAACACAAATAAATAGTTACCATATTGATCCAATATCCCACCCATCTCTTAGAGTTCATGGAGCTTATATGCATCATGCATAATATCCACATGGGCCTCCTACTTCATCATAAATTATACATCATATAACCATACATAATCGTGATCAAGCAATATTTATCATAAATATGAATATCCATATATAATTCTACATATATACATCACATTAATACATCAATATATAATCATAAATCATAAACATGTATGCATCCACAAATTAATCTTCATCATAAACCTAAACTCATGGTACAAATATTCCACAACTCTCTCTCTCTCTCTCTCCCTCTCCCCCCCTATTGGAATTCTCAATGCAGGTTATAATGTGAGTGCATTATAATGTGCTCACATTTCTTGGAATAAAAAAATGGTAAAAAGACATGGGGGCCTCATGATTTAGGACCCACATACTTTTTTATTTTTTAAAATTTATTCTTTACCCAACATAGAAACACACTTTTCATGGTGTTGACAAAATATCGATCATTTTTTAACAATTCCACCACTTTTTTTCATTTTTTCAATGTAGAAGAAGTAAATTTCATATTTTTAGGCTTCAAATTTGGTTCTATGAACTAAAATTTTCATGTTCCTAGTGTTCAAATGTTAATTATAATGTTTTTCAAGTTTAAATTTGATAATATAGAATCATTGTTTTCATGATTTTTATAAATTCTATTAGATTGATATAGAATTGAATATTGAATATGAAGGAAGATGGAAAAAAGCTCAAATTTTGGAGTGTTAGCCAAAATGAACTAGACAACATTGTGCAGTTGGTGAAATTGAATCCTAAAGTTTAAGGTGTGTTCTCTTTGTCTTTCTACCTTTTATGCAAGTCACCTTGTCAACATAGTTCATGTGCTACATATCATAGTGTTAGTTCTTTCATTATAGCCCAATTATTGACCCAAAACACATAGCCATTGTTCAATTGTAATCATTTTCATTTATTTTTATTATTTTTGTATTCCTTTTCTTGGTTTTATTTTTATGCTACCATGTTCCTAGTTAATATGTGGATGGTATGAAGACACCTTTAAGTGGTTCATGTCAAGACAAGTGAACATATGTTGCATTATTCATGTCACTTCTTCCTTTTTTCTTTGTGACATTTATATTTGGGACTTTTTTACTATGCCATGTATGTTGCTTGTAGACACCTAAAATTAACCGTTGTCGTTTGGTCATTTTAGCAAGAAATCTAAGGGATACAAACTAAAGTTTTATACCCAAAGGATCTCTGCTAGTTATAGTCTTTAACCCTAGAGTTGGTCCTATTGAGGTAACATAGGAAAGTATTCTAGATCCAAGATTAGTTTTAAACTAGAATAAAATAACATACACACAAGATAGACCAGAATTCAAATTTCTCTATGTTTATTATATAATCATTCATTACATTCCTTTTATCTTTTCCATAGTCAATGCTCTATATCTTCCTTATTTTATCACTCTATTCTCATATATTTTTCTATGCTACTAGTGAATAAATATTTATATCTACTTATATTTACAATGGGGGACTTGGCCCTTAGATAGTATCCATAGAGTACATTCTATCTTCCTAAGATCATGTTCCAGAATATTCTTTTTTATTAGATATTACGTATCTCTAGACTGGTGTTTGTATACTATTTTTCGGTTAACATCATCCCTCTTCAAAACCTTGACTTGTTCTCAAGTCAACTTTTCTTTGCTAGAAGAATGTTTGAATATGTACCTTGGAGTGTATGAAGGTGATCATCCCATTGTTTCTTTGCCAACTATAGCTAATTGAAATGAGTATGAAGTTGGACTAGTTTTTTTTCTACTTTTGAAGGTGGTAGGGATTTAAATTCTTTAGGAAAATTCTTGAGCCTCATGGATAATATCGGAAAGATGGGTCAATCATAGATTGACAAATTCTCTAAGTTGATGAAACTGTTGTCGGATCTTATCCCTCTAATTTTGTAGTTGTTGTTAATTATCATGGAGGCCTTCAATATCCACTCAGATACTCCCATCTATGTCTTTAGTGTCATCATAGTGTTGTGAGTTGTGTAAAATTTGGGTCTCAAAGGTGTCTATCTGAGCTTTGATGGAAGCTATAATGATAGGCCACTGTAGGAAATACTGGAACATCTAGTCGATTTCCTCGATTGTGCCTTTTATTGTGCTAAGATGATTCTCCAATTGTGACCGAATAGTAGTACATTTGTTCTAGATTTCATCCATCTTATTCTTTTGGAATTATGCATGTACCTCCTATTTGATCTTATCCTTTTGTAGGTTGGGGTCTTATAAGATTTCATCTATAAACATTTTTAGATGTGTTGAAGGTGCCTAAGTAGAGTCTTCCTTCAAATGAGGAAATTTTCCTTGAATTTCCTTGATCATCTCCTCTATGTGTTCAAAATTTTCTACACATTATTTTATGATTTCATCTCCAATTGTTTGATGAAATATCCCCTAATTAAAACTTTTGTAGAGGGAAGATGTTCCCTATATTCACTTGTATTCTCATCATTGGTAGTTGAAGTAATTGGGAATATGCTATTGTTTGTTGTGTTGTTGCTTCACCAAGAAATTATTTATGGGTTGCATCGGAGAAGGTGTTGAAGATGAGGGTACATTTGTTCAGGGAGGATGAGTTTGTATTGAAGAAGTATCATATTTTGCTTCTTCCTTGTGCATCTTTTTATATGCTTATGTATTAGTCTATGTGATTTTCCCTTGTACCTTTTGTGTAATCTCCTATTTTTCTATAATGAACTTATCTAAGCATTGCTTAGTTGAGAGTTATTTTGCTTGTAACTCCTTTATCTTTTCCTTCTTCAGATCTGTGAGTGAAGGTACAACTATCTAGATAGCCAGTTCCCATAATTTATCCTTCTCCAATTGCTTTTTCTCTCTGAAGTTTGAGTGCGACGATAATTTGATTCAGTAACCTACTCATAAACTCTTCCAAGGTAATATGTGATGCTACCATATATTGAACCAATGCTCTCTCCATGGTTTTCTTATTGATAGGGGCATCTTGGAGTATGTTTGTAATGTTTTGGAGAAAAAGTTATGCTCAAACAAGGCACTGTATAATTGGTCTTCGTCTAACAATGGGACTGGTGGGCTTCCCAGTATGGAGGATGTCTCTATTTTTATCTCCTTTCCTTCCTCAATATTTGATTGAGGTTCTACCTCTCCTTGCTTGTTGTTTCTTTCTTGCCTTTTTCTTCTTTACGCTCATCTATAAGAGGGCCTATATTGCTTCTTTTTTGGGGGGAGATTTTTTTAGTTTATTTTCTAACTTCGTCTTCCTCAACTAGGTGTTGTCAGTTTTTGTGGAAAATGGACTCCTATCTATAATCTTCCAGACCTTGTAGGAGTATATTTGGGTGCTACTCTATGTTCCTTTGTATCTTTCAATTGTATTTTTGCTTGTTCCTTCCCCTTGTGTTGTTCTACAACTTTCTCCTTGGCTAAAAACTCCATGTATTCCTTTGGGGTGTCTTTCTTCCTTAGGATCCTTTGGGAGACTGAGCAAATAAGTGACATAGGATTGTACTTCTACATCAATAATCTTGTATTGCAATGGAGGAATCCATGGAGTTTGATGTTTTATCGCCTCTATCATGGTGAAATATTTTTCTACCAAAAAGACAATGGAGTCTAGGTACTTTTGTACCGTGTTCTAAGAGACTCTCCATTGGTCCTACATTTGTTTCTAAAACATTTTGAAGAACCCACCAAACACCTGAATATATGTGAGTTTAGCTAGAAACCCTTTTATATAATCTTGAATTTGTGTGGCTACCGACTTGGTTGTGTCTCATACTTTTTGATAAATCGAGGGAGCTAGTTCATAAAATAAAATGTGAGACAGATGAGAAGGGTACCATACTGTAAATTGTATTATGAGGTTTTTATTAGAGTTGCATTCTCTAGGAGATCCTTTCAGAGTACTTCACATAGATCAAATTCCTTTCCTTGGACAACCATCTAATAGGTGGTGTGGATGGAAATGACAGTGGAAAACCCTTCCTGATTTGTATAGTACACTTCATATGCAATCACCTTGGTGGCATATTTCACCCTGAGGTTGGTGATGTTGTTTATATCTAGACTTCTTTCATTGAAAGTTGCACTAGTGAGCTTGGTGAATTTGGTATTCTTGATACCCTTCTTTGGTGGAATTTCCCCTTGTGCTAGCAACCCGATAATGGCATGGATGGCCTCTTTTGTGATGCGGTAGGGTTTGTCAAGGTAAAGGTATTGATCATGTATCTTGTTGAACACAAGCAGATCCATTCCTCCTCCTTAGAAAAATATGGGAATTCCTTCCATATATCTAGCTTCTTCTCTATGATTTAGGTGTGATTAGGTAAGTATGAGTTGGTTCCAAGTTGTAGTAGGGTTGTCCTCAACTCCTCAAACTTTGAATGCTCAATTTATGCCAGAGGTGCATGATTGTATTTCCTTACATCTTATGTGTAGATAACATCATTTGAAACTATTGAAAATGCACCCTCTGGATCCACAACCATCGCCTTGTAGGGGAATATGTTGAAAATGAAGGTGAAATTGTAGCTTAAAACTTGTAAAACTATGAGACTATAGATCTAATTAACTGTTCTTTGTTACAATTATTTGTGTATGATTATCTATTTAGATCAATTTTACCAATTGTAGAAGAATGAGACAAGAAGATAGAAGTGACACAACATATACGTGGAGAAACACTTTCAAGAAAAAACTCCACCAGAATCAATAGTTCTTGTATTATTTAACATTAGAACATATTACAATAATACTATATCAATCCTTGATTGATATGCTTCCTTTTCCTTCAACAATCCTTCTTCACAACCTGCAATAAACTCTCATGGAACTCTCCTTCACTTGTTGCAATTAATAGACAATTAATGAGCATGTAAACTCATAGGAGTTGTCAAATACAAGATCATAAAGCTCCACTCAAAAATCTATACCTAGATTTGGCAAGTAGAGTTTCACAATGCAATATGAGTTCAAAACAAAGTCTTCCTCAATTTAGGCACCCCAAACTGAACACTTAATTGAACATTGGTCAAGAAAATATCTTGCAAGCATCACCTTAAAGTTGGTGCCCAAGAATGGGCCCACTTAACTAAGCCTTGTAAATATCTTCTCATGCAAAAGGTGTTAACTCAAAGATTCCAACTTGAGCGCCCAAGGTGGTCCCAATTCAATATTAGTTAACTAAAACATATCTCTCCACCAATTCATGCAAACATTATGCATGATTGATCATCCCCACTTAACTGAAAGTATCCACCTATTATTTGTCATGCAACTCAATTCAACTCAAGTCAGCTAGCATTCAACTCAAACTAACTACATGCAACTGAAGATAATTGAACCATAACTGAAATGAACTGAACTGAACTGAACTCCACTCATGTAAATATCAATCCCTAATTTTTATGATCTTTACATGCATTACTGAAGTTTTATCAATCCTCCAAACAGTTAACTGAAGCAAGGTGGGTTCCACCTTCCATGTGGGTGCCCCATGTGCTCCTTAATCTTGTAGGAGCTCTTCTTGGACATCCCCACATGTTCCTATCATTTAGGAATAATCACAAATTTCAATTTACATGTTCATTTCATTCAAATTTAATCTCTTTCTAATCCTAGTGTTGGGGAAAATTTTCCAAGGACTTAGGAGATACATGAAATATGTTTAGGAATGCAATTAAATGGCATCCTATTCCCAAAAAAATTCTTGTAGTTGGGGCATGGTTTGTTAGTGATAGTAATAGGAGTAGGGGCGACCATGATTTCAAGCTGATATTTGAGTTAGGGAATGGTAAGTAGGGTTTGCAGAAGAGTTAAATATGATGGAGTGAATGAGTGTTGTGACAACACCAAAAATCTAAGTTAGTGTAAAGGTGAGGCGAGGTTCCTTTATATATTTTATAGGGCAACTCATTAATTAGTGTATTCATTTTTTAGTCATTTCTCACCCTTTTCTCCCTGATTATGTATCTACGACTAACTTTTCTTGACATCTAAAATTACCTACCTAAAGTATCATATGGTACACTATAATACACTATGATATGATTTTAGAGTTTTAGTTTTTGGTTACGTGGTTTATACCGCTTCTATTATGTTTGTGATGTCCTAACCTTTTGGTGTCGTTTCAGTGTCTTTTCTAGATAGCCATGTGTTGTCCCTTGTAGGTTTTAGTGATTGCAATAGTTTTTAGTAGTTCTCGATGTACTCATGATTGTCATATTTTTGTTTCTTTTCTCATATGTGTTCCAGTTTAATTTTGTATAAAGAGGACTCTTTGAAACTTGTAAAGCCTTGCCTTAATTAAATTTTCATATTACCTACTTCTTCCTTAATTCCCTTCATCTCTATGAGAGTTCGGGGGAATAGGTTCTCATATTTTGTTAATAATTTAATAATTGATGCTACAACTGATTCTTCCCAATATTCTCCCATTTTAGCCATTTTTGGGCTATCCATAAACTCTTTCAGATGACTCTGAACCATGAATACTTAGCGAAATCCATAAAATCTCTAAGATGTTAACTTTGGTTCATTTTGCATCCATGCTTCCAAGACTTCATCACTATCTATGCTACAATCGTCACTATTTAATTCCAGTTCTCCTTCATTAGTTGGATTTTCTTATTCCTTTTCCCCATTTGAAAATTTGGAGATAGTGTAGAGTTTTTTTACGTCTTCCCCTTCATTGTCATGTGTTACTTCTTATGTATAGGATTTATTAGTTGGTTCTCCTAATATAATACACACAACTTTGGTAATGTATGCAAATGAAATCTCCTCTTTTCGAGAGTCTACTATACCATTAGTATTGAAAACCATCTTAATCCAAGTAATTCCTAGAAAGTATTAAATGGATCTTTCATTTCAACCATTTCAATAGCAACCAATTGTTTTATCCATTTAACATTCACTTCAACATTCTTCCAAGTTACCAAAGTCTGCAACATGGACCCATTAGCAAGGCTTATGTTCATTGGTGATTTTAAAAGCTTAGGTATCCCTAATTTCTCCCATGTGGTGAATGGAATGATATTCATATCAACACTGAAATATACCATAACATATTTGACTTTATGATCATTCAATTGTACATTTATCAACAATGGACCATTCTTCTAGTTTCGATCCTTTGATAATTGATTGACCTGCTTCTATTTATTCAAATATCTTTCCCATTGCTTTACTTTAGAAACTAAATCCTTTTGTCTAGCCAGGGATGTAGCATTTTAACTTCTTGTTTTGTAAAGCAACCTACTTCTTCCTGTTGTTGTTTCATTGTGTTTTGTTTGGCCTGCTTTACTACCTTGTTATGTTGTCTATTATTGGGCTAGAAGTGTTTTGATTCCTCTTCTTCTTCTTCTTATGGACTATAATATTCTTCATATGCTTATTCTATTGTTGGACTCTTTTTATTTTTACTGATATCAGTACCTTTTCTAGTGACAACATTTTCTTTCTTCTTCTCTTTGGTTTTCTTCTTTTTCTTATTGTCTAGAACTAGTTCTTCTGTAGAAGTATCTAAAGTCCACACATCCATTCGATAACAATCTCTAACTCCCTATTTTGGTACTTTTTGGATTACTTTGGTACTTCTATTTAACTCATGACTCTGGGAAGGTTGATTGTCCTCTCGGTTTTGGTAGAGTGTCCTGGCAACTTTGCATTGAAAAATTGTGATATTCTTTCCCATAAAAGTGTATTTTTATTTCCTCTTTGCCTAACATTTGAAGGCATAATGGCCCATTTTTACATAGTTAAAGAAGTTTGTTTCATTTCTTATGCTTTTATTTTGACCTCTTCCTCTACCTCCTCTATATTTGAACTTTCTATTATTCTCCCGATAACCTGATTGTAGATTATTCTATATGACACATGCATTCTAGTTATCATGTCAAGGTGGTATCCAGTATCTGGTATTGATGTTTTCATTTATATTGTAACTATGATTGTGATAACATTGATTTCCATAATTTCCTCAGTTTCCTACATTTTGGATTGGAGGTTTGTTCTTTGAGCAGTCTTCTATCAAATGTATATCCCATTCTTGACAAAGAGCACAATAGATAGAGTTAGGTTTTGTTGCTTTTGTCATAGCTAATATTTTTTATGCTTTATCCTTGGGGAATTTATTTCATGCGTGCCCTTCATTATTGCAATAAGTTTACCAAATCATGTTAGGTCGACTAGGTTCACTAGCCTTGATCTCCTAATGTATGACAAACTTTTGAACCTTCAATTGTAAAGCTTCAAGGATCTTGACACTTTTGTCCTTTTTTTTTTGGTTTTCTCCATGGTTGAGCTTCAATTTGATATGACATAACAATTAGATCAGTATACTTTTCAAAGATTCTTCCATCAAGTCTAGCTCTGATATCCTTAATTTGGAGATGAACCATTCTATCTTTTGTTTTTCTGTTAAAGGTTCCTCCAATTTTTTGCATACTTCTTTAAAAAAATTGTCATATTTTTTTACTAATTCCTTGTCTCCTTGTGTTAATTTCCTCATCCGGGTAACACTTTCAATTCGAACTTATAGTGTCCCAAAGTTGGCTAAGAAAGTCTTTCCTTACTTCTTCCCATGTAGCTTTATGTTGTGGGTAATTCTTCATGTACCATTCTAATTCTTATTTTCTCAGTGATCCTAAAAAGTCTAGTAACATGTTTTTATCTTCATCTTTTCCCAATTTCTCCTATATAGAATTTAGAAGGAATATATGTTTTAATGATTTGGTAGTATCCAAAATAGGGATTTTTAGTGTGGTATCCAAAAATATTGAACTTTGTTTCGGATTTTGTGTTTTCATAGGTTTGTATGTCAGTTTTTTTACCGGTTTAGTTTCCTTCTTAATATTATTTCAGGGCTTATTTTCTTTGCCCTTATCTCTCGCAAGTTTGATGTTGAAATAGTCTTCTCTTAATATCTCACTCCAAGGGATGTCATGTTCTTTACTCTCTTCTCTTCTCTTTGATTTGGTAACTCTTGTGCTACAACTCTCCTGCTTTTAGATCTTAATAGGGATGGGTCTCAATTCGGGGGTTATGACTCTTCATAACTTCTTTTCACTTTTTTGTTAGTAAATGATATCTAATTAGTTAGTGGCCTTCCTTTTTATGTTCTTCTTCCCCCTTTATTAATTTACTTATTCTTGTGTTAATTACTCTTTTTAAATCATCATAATTCATCGATAGGACCTTGTCAAGA
Source organism: Sequoia sempervirens (assembly GCA_007258455.2). Taxonomy (NCBI): domain Eukaryota; kingdom Viridiplantae; phylum Streptophyta; class Pinopsida; order Cupressales; family Cupressaceae; genus Sequoia; species Sequoia sempervirens. The sequence goes on along the minus strand of VDFB02251973.1, from coordinate 161,096 downwards.
GTTTGTAGGAACTCTTTAAAATTTTCTTCTAATTTAATTACATTTTCTTCTAATTTTGGTTTCTTCTTAGGGTTTAAGGAAGGTTCTGACAGAGTAGGATCCTTTGTGCTAAAACTTTCCTCTTTTGGAAAGCTTTTGGGTTCTTGATTGTGCATTAAATTTTTAAAATTTCTTGAAAGCCTTTCAGTTTTTTTTAATAACAAGATTATCTTCTCTAGTATTTTCTCCTTTTTCTTTCTACTATATCTTATCTCATGATGGTAACACCCACATCAACGTGCTCAGAAGCACCCCCAATGACATGCTCTAACCTTGAATTTATTGTTAATTCCATTCTTCTATTTTCAACACTTGTCTCTATTCTTCTCCCCTCTGTTAGGGCTGGCCCTTTTCTCTTTTCTTTGTAAATAAATTTTCTCCTCAATCTCTCGTGAATTTATTTTATATGTTTTTGACCGAGGGTGTTTAATATTTTGGATTGCATTACTCCTATATTGTGTCCCATGGTAGTTATTTGGTAGTTCTTATCAATAGTCACATCTTTTCATTGGTCTCTCCAGACCTTTTCCCCCTTTCCATTTCTCATCCCCTTGGTGCCTAACCCCCTCTCATAGGGTAGACGTCAATAAGATAGAATTTTTATTGGTTATATTTGTTTCATCCTTTGTTGTTTGTGTCTTGATTCAGTAAAAGACTTAGAATTTTAAAAATCCTCAATAGAACCTAACTAAGGTCCTGGTAATGAAACCAATGTTAGCAAGAAATCTGAGGGATACAGATCAAATTTTTGTACCCAAAGGATCTTCGCTAGTTGTAGTCTTTAACCCTAGAGTTGGTCCTATTGAGGTAATACATGAAAGTATTTTGAATCCAACATTAGTTTTAAATAAAATTAAAATAACATACACGCAAGATAGATTAGAATTCAAAGTTCTTTATATTCATTATATAATCATTCATTACATTCCTTTTATCTCTGTTATAGTCAATGATCTATATCTCCCTTATTTTATCACTCTATTCTCATTTATTTATCTATGCTACTAGTGAATAGATCTTTCTATCTACTTATATTTACAATAGGGGATGTGGCCCTTAGATAGTATCCCTAGAGTACATTCTATCTTCCTAAGCTCATGTTCTAAAATATTATTTCCGATTAGATATTATGTATCTCCAAACTAGTGTCTGTACACTACTTTATGGCTAACAAGTTAATTTTATCCCATTTTTTGTCTAATTCCCCATCGTCTATGCTAATTAAATAATGACCTATTATTTAATTAATATTTCCTATTTTTCTTCTAATCTCTGCTAGAGCCCTAAGGTAATTAAATATTTTAATTACCTGCCTTATCCATCCCACTTTACCCTTTCTTCCAATGAATTCAATACATGAATCTATTTATTTGATTTATCCTTATTTTTCTCCTAATATAATTAAATAAAACTATTTAATTCCTCTCTCTTTCTCTCTCCTAGTCTTATCCTCCAATTTTTTATTAAATCCTCTAATTCCATCCTAATCATCTCACTAATCATGTGTACACACTTTATCCTTGATTAATATGTGTCACAACCTCCAATTATTTCACTTATCCTAATCAATCCTCTAATCCTAATCCTAATCACTCCATTAATCACTTGCACATTCCAAATCTATGGGTAAACTCCTTTCCATTTATTGCATATCCACCATGTCCTCTAGCCTTAAAATCTTTCCCCTTTTGGGAAGGAACCCTACATGGGTCCTTGTCCCAAAATTACACTCAAAGAATTTTCAATTCCTTTATTCCCCTCACATCATCCTCTTTAAAGTGTGAGGATGATTTTGGCCTTTATGGTAAGATCTCCTTCCCTTACTCCAAAGTACTATCTCCCTCTCAAGCCCTCTCATTGTGCCACTTGGCACAATCTTGTGGCTTGAGAGATCAAAATCATCCCTCACCATTGATCTCCCTCAAGCAATCCTATCCCTTCATCCATTTTCAACCAAAACATATATATATCAAACACTTAGCCATTTTTCACAAGAATCTCATAACTTTTGAATGAGTGTCACATTAAATCAAAAATCAAGGGAATATCTACACATTATATCTTGGATGTAAGATAATTCTTGTAAATGGATCCTCAATGCAACATTGACTTCTTAGCTCAACACACATGAATGCATTAAACCCTTGACATGATGATATGACTTTGAATTACTGCAATAAACCTTTGAAATTTGCCTTGAAATGCCTTTGAATTCTCTTGAAATGCTCTATAATGCTCTTGCTCTCGATCGCGTGAAGTCACACAAAATTTCCAGGAGAAACAATGTGAATTAACCCCTTATTTATATTAAATTAGGAGATTAACCTCGAAATTCAAAGAACTAAGGCCGACACCAGATTTGGAAAGAAAGATAATTAAATTCCCACCATAATTAAATTCAAAAATAAGGGTCTCATTAAGGGAGGACCCATTCACCACCAAAGGTGAATGGGTCCTAGCTAAGTTTCCAAGACCAAGCTTCGGGGGACTGAAAGAAGGCCAAAAACCCATTCCAGATCAACTGAGAGAGGGGGGTCTTGTTAAGGGAGGACCCATTCATCATTAAAGGAAAATGGGTCTTGGATCAACTTACCAGGACCAAAATTTCCCCAATGAAATAATTTTTTATTTAATTTATGATTGTCGGGATAGATCTTCGGGAGGTGTCAAAATTAAGGTCTAAAAAGGGGGTTAATAACTCCAATTAACCACAATCAATTAAGACCACCTAGATAAATGTGAAAGTGCTTTAAAACAATTTACAACACTTTAAAAAGGTACACATTATGTATATTTTTATTGAAAAGGGGCCCATTAGGCTTAATTAAGCAAATAAGTCCTAGAAAAGTGTGAAAGTGTGTTACAACACCCTTGCAAAGGACCAATTAAGGCATGTTTTAGTTAAATAAAGGTTATAGAATAGTGTGAATGTGTACAACACATTACAACACCACTCCAAGACATCATTAGTTCAACTTTAGTGTTAATTATCAAACCAAGCAGGGAAAAGGCTACTTTTTCTGTTACTATATTTTACCCCCACTTTAGTGAGAGGATGACCCCATGTCAAACTCACACTAAATTAGACATTCAAGACACTTAAGTATTCAACAATAACAAAGATACATGATCACACCCTATCAAAGGCCAAGAACAATAAACAAAAACAAAGGATCAAGCACAATTGATTCAACGCGATGTGAGGCGGTGGTTGTTTGTTCGTAACAAATGTTGCTCACTCTGGGGTAGTGGAACCTCAGTCTGTCCACTAGGTGAGTTGTCCCAAAATATGTGTGTGCTCACTCTGGGATAGTGGAACCTCAGTCCATCCATAAGGTGGCAAATGAGAGAATCATATTAGCCTCTCATACCATATCGAAGTTATCCTCCTAAATTTTTTGATAAGGCACCATAATGAAAATGATTTTTGTAAATGCTTTTTTCATGTCACGTAAATTTTTTTTAAAGAGAATTTTTCTTTTTTCATGTAATGGTCTTCCTTTTAGGGAGCATTATGCATAATGTCTCCAAGAGAGGACAAGTCAAAAGTGTCAAATTGTCGCCCATGGGATGCCCCGTTCGCATCACGCCATGATAGTAGATCGTACACTCTTGGACAACATCAAACCCAATGAAACCACCAAGAAGAGGACACATCACAAGAAAAAAGGAAAATCACACTGTGAAATTTTTCCAAAAGATGTCATCATTGCATGCCCCCACTTTAAAGCGGTTGCTACACCATTAATGTGAGTAATTGCTTTAAAGTAGCCAAAAAAATTTGTCCTAATACACGAGAGATTTCCTCAAAAAACCCTATGCCAAGTCATATGTTTATGAAGCAAGCTGTATCATGAAATAGGAAGGAAAGGTTGCCCCCACAAACACATAAGGGATCTATGAATTCGGGGTCAGTATGTTTGTGCTACAATGTTGTCATAGAGCATGGAACTATCATCATTCCCCAAATACACATAGAACTAGAAGAATGACACAAAGAGAGCGAAAACAAAGAAAAAGCTTTCAAGTCAACATGGAAGAAACATGAATGTCTTGACACCTTGCATCATCCCCAAAAGGAAAACACAAGACAAATGAAAGAGATAAAGGAAAAGCTTTTGGGTCAACATGGAAGAGACCTAAATGTCTTGACACATTGCATCATCCCCAAAAGGAAAACACAAGACAAATGAAAAATGATTACGACATAGAGAAGAATGAAGGTACATATAGAAGAATGCACAAAAGAGAGAGGAACATCAAAAAAATGTCACAGGGAATCACATTACACACATGCAATCACATAAAGAAAAATGAAAAAGAAAAAGACTAGTAAGGCATAGGTGAGTCGACCTAAAGTAGGTCATCCACCTCCCCATCTCGGTCGGTATAAACGGAAGGCAGAAAACTAGCCAAAGGGACAACATCAAGTGTCGAACAAGGACATGCACCAAGTTCAACACTCTTTTTAGGAGATTTGTCATTTAAGCTCATAGAAGAAGAAAACAATGTATTGAACTCATCATGCACTTGTTCATCAATTTTTGCAAAGTCAATGTCATCATCTAAGTCAATCACAATAGGAGGTTGAATAACAATGTCCACACAATGTTTTTGTTTATGTTGTGGCGATGGCTGAGATTCATCATGCATTGCTTCAGGTAGGTTTGGATTTTAATTTTCTAAGTTATTGTTGTTTTCTTGAGTTTGTAATCTACGAGCAACACATGACGTCTACGTCTACACTCTCTAGCACTTCAATTTTGTTTCAGTTTATTGTTGATTTGTTTTTGTGTATGAGCGGGTTTGTCAATCAAAGTTTCCTTCTCTTTCTTGGGAGGACTAGAAGAAATAACAAGAGGTTGCTCGACCGCTCTGACTTTGGCTTTGTAAACTTGCTTGACTTTAGGAGGGACAACAAGATTGTTTGTACTATCTCGTCGTCTCTTGTGGGAAATTGTAGGAGGTTGTTCTATAGATTGTTCTTGTATGTTCAAAAGTGTTTTTGGTTAATCATTGTCTCGTCAAGGATGGTTGGTTTAGTCATAGGTTGAGGCATGTTTCGAAGGGATAGTTCTACTATTTTATTTTCCTTGAATTTTTTATATGATTTGAAAAATAAATCTCCATGAGGTTTGATAGGTTCCATATGCTTGAACCAAAAGTAATCTAGTGAAAATTTCCCTTTTGCCGAGGTAGGATGGAATCCGCTATGATGCACAATGAAGATGTCATTTCCAAATGGAAGCTTTAGACATTTATGCACAATCGAAGGGATGACATTCATGGAGCGAAGCCATGGATAGCCTAGCTTCACACAAAATTGGTCCAATTGTGGGATGATGGAGAATGAGATTGTTAATTCTTTCGGTACCACTTTTAAAGGGAGATCTATCAAGCCTATCGTAGGGAAAGAAAATATGTTATGTGCCTTGATCAATGCTTTCAGGTCATCATATGTATCTTGATATAGATCATGCACATATAAGAATTATTCTGTGATCACATTCTCTCCATAGATGGGATCAATCAATATCCCATTAGTGGGCTTATTATTGATTCAACCAACTATATAAAGAGGACCATCAGGTGCACATTTAGGTATGTCATTTTGTGAGAAATCAATGTCGAGAGGTTGTCTATTCAAGCCCTTATGAGGTCTAGATTCAATAAATGCTATCATGTTCTCTATGGGAGGTAATTGCATATGATCATGATCCTTGTTAACATTGTTCTTAGTTTCAGGAGGATAATTGATTGTGGCATGTATGTTACTATTGTCTTGTTTGTTCAAGTACTCCTAAAGGAAGTAACTAAGGCTATAGATGATTTGTGTTTTGTTTCGAGTTTTAAGCACTTTCCTTAGGTTTTGTATGATAGGAACCAAGCTAATGTCAATGCATTCACTAAGGATATGAGATTGTAAGTTTTCTAGTTGTTCATCTAGCTTGTCAATGACATCATGCACATTAATTACAGGAGGTGAAGCCATGGGTAATGAAGTATGCCAGCTATGAGCCATGGCAGGTTGATTCTCAACACTATAAAAAAGAGAGTTAGGAAACCCAAGATCCACGATGAGTGAGATATCATGGGATGACATCAACCTCAAACTACGTCTTATAATAGTATTACGAATAGGACACCAAGTTGTAAAGCTCATGCAAGTTTTATAAACTTAGTGTGCAAACCCTATAATGGCAAAGGGACAATACAAGAACCTAGAATGAAATGCAATTTTCAAAATCTAAGTAATGCAATTTACTAATTAAATAATGCAATAAGCTAAAAATGAGATTTTTTGGAGCAATTTTGAACTTTTAACAATGCACTAAAATGAAGTAATGTAAGCCAAATGCAATGAAATTGATGAAAAAATAAATCAGGAAATAGAAACAAAAAGATAACAGCACTAAACAAAAGTTAAAAACTAGGATTTTAATGTCCTGAAAATCCAAATCTGTAGCTAACAGGGACTCATTTGCCAGTAAGGGCGAACGGGTCCTAGTTAGGTCTTTTTGGGATTTTTCTGTGGAATTCAAAGTCAATTTTAATGCCTTTTCAGATGCCAAAAGGTACAGATCAAACATGATCAGGGACTTATTTGCCAGTAAAGGTGAATGGGTCCTAGTTAGGTCTTTCTAGGATTTTTCTATGGAATTTGGAGTCAATTTTAATGCTTTTTTAGATGCCACAAGGTACAGATTAGACCTGATCAGGGACTTATTCACTAGTAAAGGAAAATGGGTCTTGGTTAGGTCTTTTAAGACTATTTTTTAATGATTTTCAAGTTCTCAGATATATCTTTCAGTTCCAAGTTTGACACAGTGAAATGCAGCTTCAAATTTTCCAAAAATTCAATGCAAAAATGCAATGAAAAGATGAAATGCAAGACCTAAGTTGAAATGCAATTTATTTTTTATCTTCAAATGCAATGAGGTCTAAGTGAGATGCAAAATGACTAATTTTTTTTGTAATTTTCAGATTTAAGAAGTGCAAAACAATGCAAATCTAAACCCTATATGATATGCAAGATTTCAATGCAAAATAAGAAACCCTAAATGATATATTAATTCAATGCAAGATCTAAATGCAATGAATGCAATATTTTAACTTAAGATGCAATGAAAGACCCTAAAAATAAAAAAAATTGCAATGTTGAATATGTTGGGTTCACCAAAAATGATTTGTGGTGAAAATAGGATCCACCTAAATGCATGAGCAATGTGATGGATCACTTATTTTTCAAAGCCAAAATCACTTCAAATTATGTAAAATAAGATGCTAATAACAATCATAAATGCAACCTAACTATTATAGCAACTATGGGGGATGTTTTTAGAGCATAAAAAGTTGTGTACCTAGCCAAAAAGTTGTTGTTTTTGGGCTATGGATGACTCATTCGCCTTCAGTGGCGAATGGGTCCTTTTAGGGTTTTGAAAAACTGATTTCAAGATCTCGTTCATTGATGTTTGCAATCTTAAAATCCCAGTTATCAAGTTCTAGAAGCTTGTATTCAGCTTTGTAGAGCTCTTTCCATGATCGTGCACTTTGAATGACAACTTTTTCAACTTTGCAACCTTGAAAAATTTGCTCCAAATCTTGTTGAACTTGATCTTCAACCTGTAAATCTGCAATCACACAATCAAGGGCAAGAATTTTTTTTGTTTTGTTAGTGAATGGGGGTTTTCCTTAGTCAAACCCCTTGTAGGTAATTAAACCAAATGATGAAATGAAGGAAATGAAGCATGAACATGAAATATGTAAATGATATCACCTAGGATGATGTCTTGTGAAGAAAATCTGCATACTAACATGTAGAAGCCATGAAGAATGTAGATCTTGGATGTAATATAATGCTTGTAAATGGATCATCAATGCAACATTGACTTCTTAGCTCAACACACATGAATGTATTAAACCCTTAACATGATGATATGACTTTGAATTGTTGCAATAAACCTTTGAAATCCACCTTGAAATGCCTTTGAATGCTCTATAATTCTCTTGCTCTTGATCTCATTAAGTCACACAAAAATTCTAGGAGAAATAATGTGAATTAACCCCTTATTTATACTAAATTAGGAGATTAACCCCAAAATTAAAAGAACTAAGACCGACACTAGATCTGGAAAGAAATATAATTAAATTTCCATAAGAATGAAATTCAAAAATAAGGGTCTCATTAAGGGAGGACCCATTCTCTACCAAAGGTGAATGGGTCTTGGCTAAGTTTCCAGGACCAAGCTTCAGGGGACTGAAAGAAGACCAAAAACCCATTCTAGATCAACTGAGAAAAGGAGGTCCTGTTAAGGGAGGACCCATTCACCATTAAGGGTGAATGGGTCCTAGCTCAACTTACCAAGACCAAAATTTTCCCAATGAAATAATTTATTATTTAATTTATGATTGCCAAGATAGATCTTCCAAAGGTGTCAAAATTAAGGCCTAAAAAGGGGGTTAATAACTCCAATTAACCACAATCAATTAAGATCACCTAGATAAATGTGGACGTGCTTTAAAACACTTTACAACACTTAAACAAGGTACACATTATGTATATTTTTATTGAAAAGGGGCCCATTAGGCTTAATTAAGCAAATAAGTCCTCGAAAAGTGTGAAAGTGTGTTACAACACTTTACAACACCCTTGCAAAGGACCAATTAAGGCATGTTTTAGTTAAATAAAGGTCCTAGAATAATGTGAATGTGTAAAAAACATTACAAGACCACTCCAAGACATCATTAGTTCAACTTTAGTGTGTATTATCAAACCAAGCAAGGAAAATGCTACTTTTTTTGTTACTACACACACCCTTTCATCTTTTATTATATTTCTTATTTCTTTGTATTTTATGCTCATTCCCATGATTGTTACTCTATCTTTGACTATTGTATATTTCTTATTGATATGATATTGACACATCATTCAATCCTTTGCATTGATCTTACATTACTATATCACATTCCTATAGTCATTTATTGAGCTTACTTTGTTCTAATTTATGAGTATATGATCCTACATTTCCATACCATGCTTTTAAATCTTACATATTGAGCCTACATTGGTATATCACACTTTCAAAGCTCCCACATTAGGTTGGGCATAGTATTCCTTCCCTCCTCACATATTATGCTTATATATGCCATATCCATTGCATCAAGGGCATCATATTTTATCTCTATTTACAAATTAGGCCTTTATTTCTATATCTTTGTATTAGGGGAATCATGCTTTCCCTCCCTCTCATAAGATTCATTATGTTATTATGCCCATCTATGGGTATATATAGCTATACATGTGCTTTGATTATCAAATCCATACATATCACTTCCTTCTAAATTCATGCTTATCTATATGGATATTATTGCATATTGATTATGAAATTACATCAACACATATTTTAATTTGCATTATGGGGCATCATGCATTCCATTTTTTACATTTGAGTTACCATTTCCATATCTTCATATTAGGGGCATCATGAATCCTTGATTTTTACACACATTTGGAACTTACCACATCATCTTTGCCCATACGAGGTCTCTTATTTTATCTAAACTTTCACAATTACTTCTTACATTTTTGCACTCACGTAAGTCATTCATACATTCTAAGTAGCCACTTTAGCACGCTGGGAAGTGTCACAACTTATATTTTATCACATTGGGGGTATCACATCTTCTATTTTATCACATTAGTGGCGTCATGTCTTCCCTTTTATCACATCAGTGGCATCATGTCTTCCCTTTTATCACATTGGGAACATAATGCCTTCCCTATTTATCACAATGGGGGAATCAAGTCTTCCCATTAAAAATAATCATTATTCTTCTTTACATGTTGCACCTTCATAGACACATATTTATGTTTGGAAGCATTGTGCTTCATTTTACACATTATCATATATTTTCATGCCATTGTACTAATACGGGTGTTAATGAGCATTTAAGGCCACATAACCATTATTTTCCCATGCTAGGGACAACATTGTAACCATTACATGATTGTTACACGATGCATTCTTTACAATCATTGTTATATATCTTTACAAGATTATATACTTGCATGCTTATATTGAAAAGTGTTTCAATAATTCCTTGTATCTTATGACAATCACATATGACAGTCCTAGGACACTTATGTGTTAATGCAAATTGGCATTGAATGGCCAAGGTAGTGTGTTTAATGAGGAACTTAAAATTTCTTGCAACTTGTAGTCTCTCTTAGGCATTTGTTTTACCTTCTATTTGCATAAAACAAATCATATGCATGCTTCAAAGAACACAAAGGAGATAAAATAAATTATATATAACAAAAACTTATTGAATATCACCAAACATAACAAGAATAATATGCAGGGGAGTCACAAATTACAAAGTTCAAAAGTAAATATTTATTTTAGATGATAAATTCAAATAAACAAATACTTACTAGGTAAAAATACACTATGGTGAAACTATTCATGTTCATTAAAATATTAGGAGCAATCATAGTATACATCAATTACCAATTACAACTTCTAGTTATTTTTTATTTGGGAAAATAAATTTGTAATAGTAAATTCATACAACTGGTTGTCATGAGGGTCTATTACTCAAGAAACGAGCTCCTTTTCCATCTCCTTTGCTTCATACCTTCAAGCGATTCCATCCTCCTTCTATAATGGTTGTGCCTTCTCGATTGGTATTAAGGTAAAAAGGAAACAACCAATCCACTTGCAAGCCACAAGATCAAACTCAAACTTATTCTTATTTTGGCTCTTAAAAGAAAAATCCTCCACTGACTTAAAATCATAGTTGTAATGAAATCAATATCTCAACCTTTGCCAACATCCACCCGCCATTGTCACAAGGAGAGTTTTTTTGTAACGACAAAAGGCCCTTGCATCTTCCCCCTTCCCTCATTTATATATTTTATTGTAATATTTTTTTCCAAGCCTTAAGTTAATTTAATTTTACTAACCTAAAATCATGTACTGAAGAGAAGTTATCTTCTTCATGAACTTCAATAACTAATTGAAAATATTATTCACATTAAGTATTTTTTTCCTCATGCAAATAGCTGCAAAAAGAAAGTAACTATCGTTTAATGTTGTATTCATATGAAAACATCATCCTAATATTGAGAGCAACTATAGTTTAGCTATGAAAATAACAATTACTTAACTATTATCTTTTTTAATTTAACTATGATTCATATTTTATTTTAGTTTTTTAATGAAAAAAAATTATTATTATAATATCAATACCTAATAATTATTATTGTCATTTACAATTATCATTATTGCTATTGATAATTAAGTTTATAAATTTAATAAATTATTTCCTTTCATTAATTATCACCACCAATTAATTATTTATTACTATTATTATTTTTTTAGCTTAATACATGAGGCTTAATTGACAAGGTGGGGGTTGTGACAACGTGAACTAGTGCTATTATAATATGTACTTCAACTTATATTTTTTTATATCTTAAGTGTGGTGTTGCACCTATTTAATAAGCTTACTTAAGATAATTAAGATATTTAATTATTCTCACCTAGGTAAGAAGATAATAAAGACATGTGTATACCTTGACTTGAGGTATACAAGTGTTGCCACTACCTTGTCAATCCTTGAACAATGGTAGTTATGTTCCACCTTTTTTAGTCAAGGCCACCTCTATCTTAGTTAGGTTGAGTGAATTGATCCACTAATTATGAGTTCAACTCTTGACATCATAGTTAGACTAAGTTAATTGATCCATTGATTGACGATTAAACTCAAAACCATTGGGAATCTCATCACCTTGAGTCATGCATCTAGGTGACCTATGTGTATGTACTCCATCCATTTATTTGATGGTTGATTTAGTTGATTTTATTGATTTATTAATTTCCTATATTTTAGAATAGTTTGTGTTGGGGCAAATGCGCCAAATTGGGAGACAAAAAAGTGACCAAATAAAAAAATGAAAAAAGCATGAGTGCATTATGTAAAATTCACATAATGTGAGATTGTTATCTAATAAAACACTAGAGAGAGGGGAAGAAAGAGATAGAGAGAGGGAGTTAGAGAGGATAAATGGTGAGAAAGGTAGAGAGAGGGTGAGTGAGGAAGAGATGAATATATATATATATATATATATATATATATATAGAGAGAGAGAGAGAGAGAGAGAGAGTAATACCTTTAACATTTACATTTGTTCATACGTTTAATTTTTCTTTGATAAACTATTATGATTGCCATTATTTATGATCTATTGGCTTTCTATGAGTTGTTCATGCTCTTGTATGAAGAGATTGGTATGCTTTCCAAATGTGATATGCATTGATTGGTGTGTTTGCCAAATGAGATATTTTATGGATTGATTTGTTATGTTTTCTAAATGAGTTTTATGCATTGGTTGGCATGTTTACCAAATGAGATATTATATGTACTTTATGATGTGTATTTAATTACAGGTAGTCTAAATACACATCATAAAGTATATATAATATCTCCTTTAGTAAACATGCCAACCAATGCATAGAACTACCTACATGTTAGAGTTGGTGTTCCCTTACATGTTAGTTATTTGTGTTCCCTTAGAGCTTTAGATCTAGAAGCCCCTTCTCAAATTGGGAGTGTTTTGGGAAGAAACTCTTGCTGGGTGTATTTTGATGTAAAATAGACTTCACTATTGAGTCCAAAAGTCTTGAAAACTCATAAATCCATATAAAACTAGATATAGTTTGGAGTTAGAATATTTTTGGCCATTTTGGAGGGTTTACATGTTTTTGTCCAAAAAAATATAAACAATTTATATGGAATTTATACATTGTGGCTCTACCAACATATATGATCCAAGTGACATTGGTACATGTGTAATGGGTACAACCCTCTACATCATCACTACATAATTCGATAACACTCTATAAGGATGGCTGGTGTAGGTTCATTTTTTATTAAAAAATAAATACATTATTTATTTTTATTCTATAGATGGCATCCTATCATGATCGATGCCCCTGGCAAGTACAACAACCATCACCTATTATTTCAACCTACTTGTCATTGTGCTTCACCTGTTTGTTGTTTATCATACTGGTTCACTCGATCAAACTACACCCAAGAAACTTATCTTATATTTGACACCCATGCAACAATGCAAACAATCTTGCAACCCAAGCAATGCATATTCCCCCATTTTAAGTGCTTAGAGAAGGTCTTTGTTTGTAGGGCGTGACTTTTTTCCAATGTATCATTTTTTTGTGTTCTTATAGAAGTTGAAATGTTGTTCTTAGAACTTTGAAATTATACATGTTTATTTTTTCCAAGGTATCAATTTTTTGTGTTCTTATAGACGTTGGAATGTTGTTCTCAACACTCTGAAATTATACATGTTTTTTTTTCTAGATTTCTCTAGAGGTGCTTGATATTTTAAGTTTAAGTTTGTATTTGCTTGTATCTTTTGACAAGTTATATCTTACACCCACAATATCCAATTTTGGAGTTATTTAGACATATTTTGGTACTTTGGCTCATTTTTTAGATAATCATTAAAATTGGTGGTTTATTTTTTCTTACAAGGCTTTTTTTTTAGCATTAATCATATTTGGGAGGTTCTAAGTTAAATTATTGCTATACATTGTCTATTTTTCTTATTGGTGTTTGTTTCTTTAATGGTAGTTTCAAATTCATTCAATCTCCTCACTCATAATTTCCATACATAGAAAATAAATATGCAATAATCATTACTATCTAATGGTTTATGATCTACGTTAGGTGATACTCAACTTGATTCCAGTAGGGAGTGCAAGTGATTTTCTTTCATGAACAAACTTGATGAGGCTACAGGTTTGATAGTTTTACATGTTTATGATATCTTGTTGTTTTGTATTGAAGATTTTACAACACCTAAGAAGGTATGGGATAAATTCAAAGATTTATTTCATAGTTATAAAATTCTCTTTCTCCTAATACATTTCATTCTATTGAAGATTATTTGGTTAAGTTCAATTCTCTAAGATCTCGATCAATTCATTGTGGGATAAGGAATCTCTATTTTTGAATTTTCCTAAGCTAAAAGCTCCAAACATAATATTTTCTACTACCTTTTATTCCACCATGTATGCCTTAGGTGATGCATTTACTATTCCTTATTTTGACACATTTTGTGATTGATTAGAGAGCAAGCTACACTTATCTAGTTAGAGACACTTCCCAAGAGTTGGGCATTGGTGGCTCAATCACCCAAAGATAAAGGCAAGAAGAAACCAAAATCTAAGATAAAATCTAATGAATTTAACGAGAAATCCACATATGCTTATTGCAAGAGAATTAAAGGAATGATAAACTTAGTTGTTATAAAAATATATTAGCGAGTTTAAGTACATTATTTAGAAGAACAATATCAAATTACCTTTAATAATTCATTTTATTTTTCTAAAGCATTGTCATCTACATAGCCGAGGACAACTAGAAAGGTAAATGGGATAAAAAAGATGAAAGGAAAGACACTTTTTTATATCTATGAGTCCTGAGTTAGGGAGATGGCTTATTGATTCTAGAGCTTCATCTTATATGGCTTCATCACAAGATATGCTATTTCCATTTAAGCCTTGTAATTTAACACACATCTTGATGGGGAACACCACATTTACGTGTGTTTGTTAGAAAGGATCTATTAATACATGGGAGAAGGAACTTTCAATTATGTACTTCGTGTTCCATCCTTATCAACCAATCTCCTTTCCATCTATTAGATTGCACATAGTGGAGAAAGGAATATTGTTAAGTTCACACTTGATTAAATGATCATTAAAGATTTGGAGGGTATAGGGATCATTGATGTTGGGTGGTTGATCATGCATCTCACTTGTGCACCTTTTCACATTTTTCCCCTTATGATATTGCAATTCCTTTGATCTATACTCAATCTCATACATTTAGTATAAATTATATTTTTGGGGAGAAGTTTGGTCACTTGAACCTTGGTATTCTTTCATTCACTGCAATTCTTAAGAATTATGTTGGGCTTCCATCTCCTCCTCTCACTTCTTTAGAGTTTAATGTTGTCATGGATTCTTGTAATTTAGTTCAAAAGGATCATTATAGTTTTTTATATTCAACTTTGTGGGATGACTTCTTTGATAGGTAATATAGATTTCTTTTGTAGTCCCATCTTATAGATTTGGAAGACACACTTGAGGATATCTATTTTCTCTTCGATGATAGTTATGGCCCACTAATCATCACATCATATTTATTTTTTGAGACTATTCTTCATGAGTCTTTACAAGTTTTTGGATTGGTTATACCTCATTGCATTGTGACATCCTTTGATTTTGACATGTAGACACTTGAATAAATTTTAGAGGCACGCATCATGAGATTCCCTCATTTCTCTCCTTAGATTGGTAGTTTCATTTGTATACACCATTGGATTCATTTTTCCAAGGTGTCATTTTTTTTTAATGAATTTTGGAGACTCTTCACCATTCATTTTTGAGAATTCTACATTACCACATGGGCTACTTATTTTTTGGGGGATACATAGTCTCTCTCTCTCTCTCATGGGCTATTGATTGAATATTTGTGATGGATGTAGTCCTTGAGGGGTCATGTCGAGTATTTCTTCCATCACTTATACATGTTTTTTTTTTGTGAGAGATATTTTGTACATCGGAACCTAACAAGGTCTCATTCTCAGGACCTATCATTGTATTTGTTTGTTCCTCCCTAAGTTGCATTTAAGGGGGGTGTTGGTGTGAACAAGACATATCATCTAAAATATTTCTAACTAGGTCCTATAAACCACTTAAGTTATCTTAGGGAATTTTTAATTTATTTACTTTTTATGTCTCATGCCATATAATTATGACACTTGTGTCACAATCCTATATTGTCATATCTTTTCCCTTTCCTGTATAAGAAAGGGCCCTCTTGTACATTTTATATCATATCTTATTGTAAACATTGCATAATCTAACATTTGTTTCACGCCACTCCCTTGTGAAAGGTTGTTTTTGGTTTTGTAGGTGATTTTGGCTACTTAAGTCTATTGTGTGACTCTTACACTTTCTTTGTCCTTGCTCTAAATTTAGCTTGCTTTGAATATTTCCAAGGATTAATAAAAATATATCTATAATTTATTGCGGTATTAAGACTAACAAGAAATTCTCACAAGTAGATCTTCCCTCTTCTTACTTTTATAATTTTAATTCATGCGAATAGTTCCTAATTCTTTTGACATAAATTTTGTATTGTAAAAAGCAATAGTAATCTTTTGATGCACCTAATTTTTTTTTCATTGCTACAAACAACACTACTTTGGTTTGTGTGGTTGTGGAATTAAAACTCCAATTGCTTCCAATATTTGTTATTATTGTTAAACCATTTTTGGTAACATATTGGTATGATAGTGTAAGAGAGGGGGACCAACCACGTCAAGGCCCCAGGCCATGAAGAGCCAAGAGCAGAGGGCTGCCCTAACTTACCTCACTCTAAAGGGGTATTTGAAATGAGGGACAAGAATGATGAGGACTATAAAGTACTTCAATCACTCTGCAGACCCAAACTTTATTTTGGGCTAGGTGAGCTAGTTTTTTGGAGTTGGTATTGTGCCTTAGATAGTTTTTTGTCTGAGGACAACAACGTAGTTTTGGGACGTCAACGCGGTGCGCTGGCATCTCTCGGGCGTGCTAGTGTCTGTATGGTCAGAAATAGTGAACACAGTAAAACTGCCAAAAAGACCTACTGATAGCCTAGCTAGTTTAATCTAGATGGTAAAAACATAATGAAAAAGTATGCAAAATAGACACTGAAATGATAAAGTAAATAGACAAGAACTAGGGTGATGAAGATAATCTCACAAAAGCGCTTGTTTGCTAGCTCGCTCCGAATGCGCGTCTGCCTACACACAAGAAAGATGGGAAATTTGTTGGGGCTGTATAGGGGCCTGCCTCAGTTAGACCCCCGTTTTGGTGTTTCCACCTCCACGAACAACCAAGTAGTAACGATAGAGAAATGTATGATAAAAAAGTAAAGAAAGGAAGCAAACAAATAACACTACAAAATAGTTTATAGCTAATCGACCAAATCATAAAGGAGAGGAGCGAAATGTTACCACCTCCACCAAGAGCTCACTAGCCAATGATGGAGAAAGAAAGCTTGAACAATCACCATAGCCTCGACTGTGATGAAGGGAGGTGTTGCAAAACCTCAAGCCCCTGCTGCAATGGCTTGCTTCACACTTGCTTTACAGAGTTGACAGAGTGTTGTTGATGCAATGGAGTGTTGAGAATGCTAGAACTGTTAAGAAGCTGTGAAGAAGGATGTGAATGCTTGAAGATTGCAAAAAGAGATGAGTTGAATGAAGAATGGAAGAATTTGAAGGAGAAGAGGGAATAATCTATCATTTTTGGGGTCGGTTGGTCAAAGAGGGACATTACAAATTGTTCCCAATAGGAAGTGTAACGCCTCTGCCGACTTCAGACGCAAGAATCTGTTAGGGATGTAAGCGCGCCACGCGGGCGTCTTCAAAAAATATTCTTCTACCGACACAACAGACAGACGCTAAGTGGAAGGAAGTCACCCAGCTGATGTGGAATTTCGCCTTCGGATTTGGTTTTCTAAGGTGAGGATGTGTAAAAGGGGAATTTGCATAAAGGGCGCAAATTCACTCCTATATAGATATAACAAAAATTTAGAGATTTTTTTTGTAGTTTAATATTATTATAACAATATTTGTTGATGAAGAGAAAATTAATAAGACGATTTTATGTAATTTTTATCTTAATTTATTATTTAAATTTTAACATATATGCGTTCTCATGTAAATTTTAAATTAAGCACAAATGATCATTTAGAATATTTTCCCATAATGCTAGAGCACGTATAGTTCAAAGAGTAAAAAATAAGGAAGATTGAATTGTTCATTATTGCATAGTAAAAATATGTCATATGACTCCACACATTTCCCTCTAAATTTTACTTCAATTTTGTTTTCTTATTAACACAAATAAGCACATATATACCATTCATTCACAACTAAAATCATAATAACTCAACAAAAACTAAAAAAAAAAATTGAACAATATAAAAACCAAATAAAACCTTCCTTTAAGAAATCACCTTCTTCATTAGAATTTCAAACTTAATATATATTTTAAAAAATTAATTATAATAAAAAAAAGCTTATTCATGATGATTATACACAAATAAGAAATAAATTCCATTTTGATTTTTTCTAAAACTTAAAGACAAGTTAGAATCTAAATTTAAGAGATTTATTATATAGTTTTTAAAATAAATTTAATATAAATAAATAAAACAAATATTCTGCATAACAATAAAATACAATAACTAAAAATTAAAGACAATATTACACTGTCTAAGTGACATTTTTTTTTTAATCTTCCAAAATTAATATTACACTTTTTGTGGAGACAAAATATTGATTCAAAATCGAATGCAAACCGACGTGGAAAAATAAACAAGTTAAAAAAAACAAGTTCCCACGCTCGTGTGATCCTTAGCGTCGCACTACAACCAATCACCTGGCACATTTCAAGATCCAATGGCCAAGGATTCAAGTTTACATTTCCCACGGATCGGATGGATCCGACGGCCAATGGAGGGTGGGCAATACAATAGACTAACTATAAAACTCGGATGTGGGGGACCGGTAGTCCAATCATAACTTGTTTGGAAGAATCGGTTTGCAGGAATTTGAAACTTATCGAGAGAGATTATTTTCTGTAGACAGAATGTCTGGGCGTGGAAAGGGCGGCAAGGGTTTGGGCAAGGGAGGCGCCAAGAGGCACAGGAAGGTACTCCGCGATAACATCCAGGGTATCACCAAGCCTGCCATTAGGCGTCTGGCCAGGAGAGGAGGTGTTAAGCGTATCAGCGGCTTGATCTATGAAGAAACCAGAGGCGTCTTGAAGATCTTCTTGGAGAATGTCATCAGGGATGCTGTCACCTACACTGAACACGCACGCCGCAAGACAGTGACGGCCATGGATGTTGTCTATGCTCTCAAGAGGCAGGGCAGGACTCTTTACGGCTTCGGAGGTTAAGATTCTTCCCGTTGGCGGCGGATTCGTTTTTTACGGGTGTTCTTCAACACCACCTCTTTCTGGAATTGTTTGTTAAGAGTTCCTTCGTTAAATTAGATGGATGTTTCGATACGGAATGATGTCTCTTTCTTCGGATTTGTTATTAAGATTCTTCGATTCAATGAGGGTTTCTGGATTCCAGATGCTGACTGTTTGGATAGCGTTTCTTTAGGGCCATGAAGCTTTGCTTTCAGAGCAGTGGATTCTAGTGTCAATATGGTGCCGGCATTCTGTATATATGGATAATATATGTTTCTGAAGTTGTAAATTCAAGCGAATTAGGGGGTTGCAAATGGGTTTCCTTCCATCCGGGGAATCTTTTCAGGCAACCATCATGATGCATGAATAAAAAGAGCAAAACATGTCTATGACCTCTAATATCTTCTATCCCTCTAAATGGCTCAAACATTTAAAGATTTATCGTTCTCAGAAGCTGCGACTGTATCTGCCTTGTCAGACGGTTTCTGCTCAATTTTGGTCCTCAAATATTTTGCGTCTGAAATTATGAACTTTAACTAAACTAGCACTTGCACCCCAATGAGGTGCAATACTTACGCCGATAGGATGATATACAATGGTATTTTATTATGAGCATGTAGAAGTGGTGTATTTTTTTTGGTAGCAATGAGCTTTTGCGATCTTTGTCATTTGTCTTCAAAGCCTGCACAACAAAAGCAATGGGGTGGTTAGGTGTTTAGATTAGGTGTTGATGCAGACAAATTGTAGCACCAATTTTAAGATTAGAAGTGTGAATTGTGTAATGATTTGTAAGTGCTCGGAGGAGAGTTTTACAACAATCAATTTGAGACACCAATTAATCAGATTAGCTAAGTGAAAGGAGCAGTGATTACAAGTAGAAACTTCAGAGAGGTAATAATGGTATAATTCTATGGAATTGAATTAGGGCAGATTACCCAGTACATTTTCTTGAGATTCACATCAATACTGTGTAAAATTGGCCCTTAATTACAAGCTGTGTGCTACGTGGATCTCTATGAAAATGAAGTTGAAACATCACACAAATCTGGTACGAATAGTTGACAGAATATATAGGCATATGTTAAACATTTGCCCTGTTGTTTCATAAAGAACTTAAAATGAATGTCCTTATTTTGCATTAGAAACCTTGTGTATTCATGCTGGATTGGGACAACATATAAAACAAATATCCAGTCATTGGCAAGGACTTAAATATTGAAAAGCCTAAAAAATTTCTAATAGTCATTCCTTACATAAGTTATAAATGTTCCACCAAAATCACAACAATAAGAGGCAAAGATATATGCAGTTTCCAAACCAGCACAAAAGCTCTTGGAATTACATAAAAAAAAATGTTTTTCATACACCTATATAGACTACAGAAATTGCAATTATCTAATGTTACATCAAAACAAGATGAGGTTTTGTAAAGTTTTGATGAGCTTACTTTGGCTTTAATTGGACCCTGTTAATCACTTACTAACAATACCTTAGGGTGCTGGCGAACTATTTCACAAATTTCATATTTGGCTTTACTATTATAAATTCTATCAAAAGTAAATTTGAAATAACCGTTAGCCATTTTCTAACAGAATAAAAAAGCAATACGGGATTGATTTAAGGCTAAGCTAATGAGGCTCAGCGCTCAACTGTTCAATTAAGACATTGCATGAGGAACTGCCTATTTGCATGTGATTAAGTAACAAAAAAAAATCGAATTCAACTATCCATCTTTTCTTATAGTTAATAATCTTCCTATTTAAGAGACAGACCAGGAAATAAATTAATTTCTAACCTCCAAGAATTAAGCCCTGGAGATGAGAGAGATCCCTCAGTTTGTTATATACCGATTTTTCATTTTTGACTGAAACAGAAAAATGCATTGAAGACAGGTTGTAGAATGAACACTAAAAATGCTGCACTATAATCCTCATTACAGTGTTCAGCACGTGCCTAGGGCTAGCTTCTAACAAGGATGCTCAGTTTTAGCTTTGAATTTGGAATTAAAATTCTGTTTGTGCTTTGAAATCAAGTAAGTCAAATCAAGGTAATTATCATTAGGCATTGTTCATTGTTCTTAACCGAAAACAGAAACATAAGAACTGGAATAACAAAAGGGTCTTTTTTGATCTGATTTTAAAAAAAAATTAAAATGGTGATTAGTAGCCCTCGAATTTCCTTTGAAAGCTCTTCCCAAAATGTGGTCTCATGAAATACAATCATAGCAGGGTATGTACAAAATGGATTCGTTGAAAAGGCTTCAGTAATTTTCAAGAAAAAACAATTTACAACTTACATACACAGTCTTTCCTCTAGGTATCAGTTCATTTTCAGATCTGATGTTGTTGGCATATATAATCAAATCAGTAGAAACATTGCACATGTTTGCAATACATAGACATCAGTGTCATTCATAACTGAAATAATTGGACTACATTAACTGCATATGGGATTGTCAGTATGATTTTTGTTGCAGGGAACTTTTAGCCTTGTGTTATTATATAATGGATTAAAGTTCACACCTTCATTCTCAAGCTGCAGGGCAATGGTACCTACATGGCATTTGGCAGCCACACCCGAGAGATCTTGACCATCCAAGGTGGTAAATAGAGACCCACAAGGTCCACAGTTGTCCTTTCCACATGGCAGCCTAAGCCTAGCCCCAGTAGGAACAACTGTAATGTTTGGTCCTTGCACTGAAGGATTCAGAGCCATCAAATCATTCGTATTGACTAAACAATTCTTTGAAACGTTTTCTATACCCACCTCTTCCATTGCATTGTATTCAATACCACAAGGTCCACAATGGTCGAGTGGGATTATAAGTTTTGGGTTCATACAGGGTATATTAATGTATTGGCCTGGATATACATTATTCCATTCAATTCCGAGGTTTATGTATTACAGTATTCTGCCACATATTTGATGGTATCTCCAATGCTAGCTTTATATTTATCCCCACATATTCCACAGCCAATGAAACCAGAAACTTGAATTTTAGCACTTATAGATGTTGCCACTCTAGAAACTCTTGGATGTTGACCTGGCCCAGGTACTGTGATCTTTTCCTCCAGCCTACGTGAGGAAGAGAATGGCTTAAACTGATTTACATATTCTGCTGTTGAATTTTGAGGACGTGTTGCTTTAAAATCCAATGGGCAGGGAAGCCTAATACTAGAACCCTTCTCCAAAATATGTTGAGCACAGTTGGCATTGTATTTCTGTTGTGATTTTACATCAGACCCACATTTCCCTGCAGAAAAACCATACCCACTTCACATAATGATCCTTATGTATTAATCTAGTGACTGTAACACTACGTTTTGGACTGTAATTCATCAGAGAGTACTGATGGTCACACTCCAGGTCACAAGTGACCATCCCTATCCTATGAGAAGCCAATATATAAGGACTCATCACAGAGTGCAGATATATGAGGGCTCATCACAGGTTACAGTAGTACCCACAATATTTTGTGGAAGCCCAACACAGTATTAGTGTATAGATATAAAGAGTAAAAAAAAGGTACAACGCTCCTAAATCCTTTATGATATATATCTTCCAATATTTAAAGTGAAACAGTTATGTGTTAAACTTGCTAATCTACCACTAATAATATACTGTATACCGCATGGACTGCAACTTCTATCATAATAGTCTGCATCAAAGACCATAATTCATTCAAAGATATTCAATTCTTGATCTTATCTATAATAGATTCATAACTAAAGATTAACCAATAATTTTCTTCCCTGTAAATTTGTAAAACAAGAAATAAACCTCTTTGAAAAAAAAGATGAGTATTATGGACCTCTCCTATACCTGCTGCAAAGAACTGGGTAATTGTGTCTGTAATTACTAACGTGAAGAGAACTGTGAACAAAAGAAGCACCTGCCCATGCATTATGGTATGTTGGTCCACTTGTTATTTGATAAAAACTCTGCAAGTATATTCTTTTTCATCAGGCAAATGACCATTTTGCTTCTTCAGATCAAATTCAAAACAATGGAAACCATATAAAGCAGGTACGAACCAGTATGCCCCCCTCAAATGCATGTTCTGGAATCTACTTTAAATAGAAACAGTGACGGAGCTCGAAAGAATACCTGCCAGGCCACTCAGCTGGACGCCAAAATGTCGTGCCTGTGCCTAGCTTTTATGTGAAGGCCATCTTAAGGTTGCTTCACATTTATTACCTCCAGGGAAGATTTGGTGGCTTATTAAATTGCAGTTTGCAAACGGACACCCCAAGAATGGTGTAGAATGGCGCATGCGGGCTCCTAGCCATACCTTTTGACCGATGCATGTACTACGAGGGATGGCTCCCATCGGCTAAAACTCTCGCGACAGGGATCAGGATGCGTACATAGTACAGGGGACTCCGAGGAAGGCCAAGGGTCAAGTGAACAGCCATGGTACTCTCCGTCGACAATCCGACAGCCGTGAGGGGTTTCCGATGGGGTCTCCGGCGTCAGACTGCTAGAATTCCCGGTGGGCTTCGCCCAGTATAATAGCCTATCGGCTAAAAATACTTTTTATTAATAAGAAACTTAAGGAATAAGTTACATTTACAATTATAATAGGATATACGCGTAGTTTCATCCTACAGGGAAAGTTCTATGACTATGTAGCTACACGTTTTTCTTCAATGGAAGCAATATTAAGCAAAACTAGACATTTATTAGATATTGGTTTACAAGAAAAAACAGGCATCATGTGTAAGCTTGATATCCATTGTTTACAAGAATACTTGGTGAGGGTCCATTTTATTTACTTTTGATTATATTTTTTTGTTGCCATAATCACCTTCCCACTTAACCTTGATTTCAACTTGGCAAAGTGTTGATTCATGCTTTGGGAAACATGCCTTAAGGAAAACCCACTACTTTTAGGAAATCTTTTGATGCTTCCATATACTTAATTCTTGTGACATTGTTTTAGCTTGAACTTGAATATGCACTACACGATTAAAACATCTAAACTTAGATCCTTAAAACATTATGGACACCAATTGTCAAATAATGCAATGGAAGATAATTGAAGTCACAATTTCACAAAATTAATAAAAAATCCTTCGTAACTTAGCATCCTTAACACAAATTCAATGTGTCATTGCAATTTTCAGCAATATACATCATTCCCAATCCAATCCACCTTATTGCATCCATCATTGCTTGGAAGTGAAACAAAGTTGTCTTTCATGCATATTATTTTCATTATATCATTTATCTTGAGTTGATCTTTAGTTTTGGTTTGGCTTGAGGTAAATTTTGTTTTGCTTCCTTTTCTAGCTTGTTTTCTTGCTTGCTTGTTTGTTTTGTGTGGGTCTTTGGGGCATCTTTCAACAACCAACATTATGGTCTTCCATCTCATGGTGTTATTTGTCAAATGTCTTCTTTTAACCTCTGTTTTGCTTTGAGTCATTCCTATGACACATGACAACATCAGCATGGTCTTCTATATCATGGTGCATCTTATCATATGCTATATCAAACATCAAGGTTGCTCATAATCATGATTCTTAGCATGTACTTTAGTGATAATTCATCTTCCTTGCCCTTTTATTTTCCTAGCCAATTCCATCCTACCCATCCATTTTGAGAGCATATTTGTGTTCTCCATCCCCAATTGTTCTCTTGAGGGGGCATTCTTAAATTTATCCTAAAATACCAATGCTCGGGGCATGTTCCTCTTTTCCCATTGGGTGCTTATATCTACTTTTCTTTGAAACAATGTTATTTAATAACACCAGTTCAAAGAGGCAAAATGTACACTTATTTTCAACCGTCATGGAGTATCTTTTCGCATCCTAGTTGTAACTCATTTGCATTTCCTTGTCCCCTTCTAAATTCCCCTTTCATTACCCATCCTTAATAAAATAATTATCTCAATAATTTTTTTCCATTAATAAATTAAAATCCAAAAAAAATAAAAATCATTATCTATGACAATCTAAAATATCCACTCAATATTTCTTTGTAACCCCCTTCATTATTCCACTACTACTTTTATCTTATGCACACATATTTGTCCAGAATAAATTAATAATACAAGATAATTGTCCTCACCCATTTGTAACCCCCATGACTATTCTTAGCCGATGATTGTCTCTCATTCAATCTGAACCGTCCATTGAGATTGAATCTCCATAGTTCACATTCTTCTCTCCAACTCTATAAATCAACTCTATGATCATTTTGCAAGTGCATGCTATTGATTTGGGCAATCTACATTTCATCCAATAGTAGATCTATGGTATCATAATGGAGGTTCAAACTTTGATTTTGTTTTACATTTTGTTTTTGTCTTGCTTTCATTGTTGCTCTATCTAAGTGTAGTCTTTCATTCGAGTTTATGGGTTTGTTTATTAATCTAACTTGGTTTCAACAACTCAAATTAAAGGTTTACAATCCTAAATAAAACAAATCAAGATTATAAAAAGAGATGGAAATATATCTTATCGAAATATTGTGCAACATAATACAACATTTAAAATATTAATTTTGCTCATCCTTGAATAATTATTTAATTATTAAAAATATATCTAAAATAAGTGATTAAAAATGGGATGTAATAGTTTCGAACTTACCATATGTGGATACATTGCATGTAAACCCCTTAGTTCAATTATTTTATGCTTTGAATGAAACCACATAAATAGGTCTTGGAAGTTTGTCTCATTTGTTCTTAAAATAGTGAGCAATTGGACTCCCAAAATAATATTTGCTCCAATCTCGAGGATAGAAACAAAGGAAAATCAAGCATGTAGTCTTCCATGGCAAGTTTAATACTATAGCATTTCACTAAACAACTAATTGTACCTCTATATGTAATCATAACCATAACTTTTGGGGCTAAGTAAATGAAATAGCTCAAATATGTTGTGAACTTATTATTAATGAGGTTATGATTATTCCTTGATTTAATCAATATTATTACCCTTTGTTGTTTAAGGTAGCCCCTTATCTTAAAAATTTGTGGGGTGCTAATACTTGACGAGAGATGGTTGGAAATCTTCTAAATCTTCAATATCCACTACTACCTCTTCTTGTTCCTTTTTCATAATTGGTACCCAAAATGTAGAACAAATTCTTCTCAACATGGTCATGTCCTTTGCCATATTTACCATCACAGTTGAAACATATCCCTTTGGCCAATTTTTCTTCAATTTGTCAAGGATTCAATCTTGTAGGTTGAAGGGATGATAGTGGTAGAGTCTTCCCATTATTGTTGCTAGTGAATTCCTCCCTTCTAAGAGTTAGAATCTTTTCCTCTGCCCTAGGTGCCATTATAAAAGACTTGGCTAAATGACTTGGTTTAAACATGTACACCTCATGTTGGATGTGACCCTTAAGCTCACTAAGAAACAAACCCTTCAAATTTTCATCTATGATTGCTTCCATTCATAATGAGATTTTAGAACTGTTGAATTTAATTAATGAGGGATCCTGATTGGCACAATTTTTTCAATTAGCTAAATTAATTGTCTACCATGCTATCACTATAGAATGATTACAATTCTTCAATAAAAAATGATCAATTGACTTTGACACCCTTCTTCTTCTTAGCATAAAACCACATGTAATGAAGAAAATGTTTTTGGTTTTAGATGTACAAGGAAACTGTTATAACTTTTTTCCCCTTGTACATAAAAAAATATCCCTTCGATTTATCAAAGTTAGTGGATCCATACCATCAAACTTGAGCATATCCACCTTTGGTAGCAAGTTTCAAGATCGTGTATGAGTGTTAGTATTTGGATCTAGATTGACTAACTTGGATGATCCACCTTAGTTGCTTGAAGCATTTGGTTGTGATGCTAATTGAAGATATAAGAAATGATAGATGACAATGTGCTATGAATTCTTGATATGTCTCCTTGTATGGTATCCAATTTTCCTTACAAGTGTTGTATATCCTCCTTCATCTTGTTGGTTTCTTCTCTTAGGCCTTCCATGAATATGGTATCCATCTCCTTATCAATAAATCACCTTTATCAGGAGTCTTAGTGGGAGTGTAGGAATTCTTGCCTTTGCCTCTAGTTCATGGTCTAATCATATAATACAATTTTTTTTATTGGTTGACCAAACCTTGATTGCATGATTTAAAAAATTGCCCTCAAAATTAAAAATTTAAAGGGCATATGCCCCTAACATTTTTTTGCAACCTTTCCAAAACTGTAAAAAATCTAAAAAGTTCCACAAATTGCAACATATATAGATTGAATTTATGAAAAATCCTAAAATTGCAACAACTTACTAAAAGTTTTACTACAAATATCTTCAAATCAAGATTTTAGGCAATGTAGACCCCAAAAATCGACACATCATAATTTCAGATAATAACTTGGCCATTTCCTCTATTAATTATTGAATAAATCCCTATTTATCTAAGTAATTATTCAATTTTTATCCCCTTATTAATTTTTTGATATTTTTAATTTAATTAATAGTCACTATTTATCACTATTCACTCCATCCCGTTTCTAGCCTAAAATTACTTAATCATATTTTTTGTAATGTACACCTTAGGTATATAAATCTAAATATTTATTTAGATAAGTTCCCCATCCCCTTTCCAAACATTAAATAAATGTTTATTTATTTATGTTGGAAAAATATGTCTCAACCTTACAGTTTATTGTTGATAGGATGTATATATTTATATATATATATTTCCTAGTTACACCGATAGGTGTATACAATGGCAGCAAAGAGTAGAATGTGAGCATGTTGACTTTTTCAGGAAAACTCCTAAAATGGTCAACATACATTAAATAATGTTATATTGTAAATATGGGTCGTTCATTATTAAGTTTTTGATCTAATGGTGAATATTTTGCTGGCATGTCTTGGCCTAGAATGTAACCCTATTTTATGAGGGCGTTGTATTGCGGTTGCGGTATAGAGACAGTGATGTTTTCTGAGAGTCTGATAGCAATCGTGTTGTCTCTTGATCTACGAGTGGTGATACTCCTGTGAGAAGCTTGCTTTGCAAGTATATTGTAATCTTTGTGATTTTTGAATAATATATTGGGCGATTTTTGTAGTGTGGGGTTTTTCTCCCGAAAGGGTTTTCCCCACGTAAATCATTGTGTCGTAGTATGCATGATATTTATATTATTTATGTTTATGTTTCTGTAACTGTTAAAGATATGTAAATTTTTACATTTTTCTCCTCTCAATATTAGTGTAAGAAGTTGTTCTGCTACCTTAGCTTCCTTACAAGTGGTATCAGAGCTTGATCACCTTTGGTTTCAATTATGGGTTGTTGAGTTTTTTGAACTAATCCATATTTGAGTAGGAGCTTGTGCAGAAGACACTCTGTGATCTTGTTGTAGGAATTTTTAGATGGCAAGTTCATCAGAGAGAATAGAGGTGGATAAATTTTCTAAAAATAATTTTGAGATGTGGAAGCTAAAGATGGAGGATCTGTTGATAGATCGAGATCTGTGGGATGTTGTTGATGAGAATGTTTCAAGGCCTGCATATCCTACTCAAGATGCTTAATATGATGTTATGAACCGTAAAGCTAAGGGTCTAATCAAATTGTGCTTGGCATAATATGTTTTAAGTAATGTCCATGCAGAGACCTCTGCACAAAAACTATGGAAGAAGCTTGGTGATATGTATTAGGCCAAATCTTTAGTGAACAATATTTTCTTGAGGAAGAAGTTGTATTCCTTGAGAATGGAAGAGGGTGGACGAATCATAGACCAC
This sequence comes from Sequoia sempervirens, assembly GCA_007258455.2. NCBI lineage: Eukaryota > Viridiplantae > Streptophyta > Pinopsida > Cupressales > Cupressaceae > Sequoia > Sequoia sempervirens. The sequence continues at coordinate 132,267 of VDFB02251973.1, read as the reverse complement.
CTAGAAGCATTCAATATGTGGGTGGCTCAATTGGCATCAATTAGTGTCAAAATCGTTGAGGAGGAGAAATGTCAGATCTTGCTTTGTTCTTTTCCTTATTCATGGGATTCTCTTGTTATGGCTATTGTGAGCACTTCTATTATATTGAAGATTTAAGATGTGGTGGGTTCTTTGCTTTATGAAGAGACGAGGAGAAAGGTATCCATCACTGCCAAGGTGGCCCTAAATGTTCATGGAAGACCTAAGGAAAAAGGCAAGAAGAATGAGAAGCGTGACAAATCCAAGTCCAGGGGGAGATCTAAATCTCTTGGACAGTCCAAATTTATTTGTTGGAACTGCGGTAAGCCTAGGCATGTTTGTAAGGAATGCAAAGACGAAAAGAAGAAGAAAAAGAAGAAATTTGATTTTGATTATGAGTCCGAGAAGGAAGATGGCGACGTATTCATTGCAGCTTTGACAACTCATGCAGGTAATGATGCATGGCTAATTGACTCAGGTGCATCTTTTCCTTTGATATAGATTAGTTTTTTGAATATGAAGAATTTGATGGTGGTAAGGTGTACTTGGGTGATGATTCTCATTTAGACATTGTTGGTCGTGGTAAGGTTAAAATCAGGTTTTTTGATGGTAGAATAAAAAGGATTAATGGTGTGCTGCATATCCCTAAATTAGCACGAAATTTGTTATCTGTGAGCAAACTAATAGATGTGGGTGTGCAGGTAGTATTTTTTGATGTAGGATGAAAGATGGTTAGAGGTGCTATGGTGAATGCTAGAGGTGTCAGATATGGGACATTGTATAAACTCGATGCATGCATTGTAGAGTGCAATAGTACTTCTGTGAAAAGCAAGTCTGTGGAAGAAGTGAGGGTTTCACCTTCAACGAATGGTCATGGCTTTTGGGTACCCAAGGGTGCTCTTTCTTCTAAGACAAAGTTACTTGCAAAGAAAACTATGTTATGGCACCAGAGACTTGGCCACATTGGATAAAAGGGTCTAAGGACCTTGAAAAATAAAAACCTTGTTGAAGGTTTGTCTTATTGTAATCTTGAATTTGATTTATGTGAGTATTGAATTTATGGAAAACAAAATCATATTCAGTTTTACTCGAGTTCTCATAAATCTTGTGGTGTGTTGGATCTTATTTATTACGATGTGTTTGGTCCTATAGATGTTCCTTCAATTGGTAAATCCACATATTATGTTTCATTTATTGGTGATTATAGTAGAAGGACGTGGGTATATTTTGTAAAGAGTAAATATGAAGTTTTCAGTCAATTTAAAGAATTTAAAGCAATGGTTGAGTTGCAGACTGGAAATAAAATAAAATGTTTAAGGATTGATAATTGCAATGAATTTTTCTCTAATGATTTTGATAGATTTTGTTAAGATTGTGGTATTCATAGGCAAAAGACAACTTTGTATTCTCCACAACATAATGGAGTTGCAGAAAGAATGAACATGACATTGATGAAGAAGGCTAGGAGTATGCTAAGTGGTGTTGGCCTAGAAAAAAGGTTTTGGGCTGAAGCTATTGCCACTTCCTGTTTCCTGATTAATAGGTCTCCTACACTAGCTATTTTTGACAAGACGCCTTTAGAGGCATGATTAGGTCGCAAGCCTTCATTAAGACATCTTAGATTTTTTGGTTGCGAGGCATATGCACATGTGCCAAAGGAGAAGTGAACAAAGTTGGAGAACAAGGCCATAAAATGTATCTTCATCAGATATAGTTATAGTGTGAAAGGATACAAGCTTTGGGATCCTGTTGCACAAAAGGTAATACATAGTAGAAGTGTTATTTTTAGAGAAACTAAACCTTCTTCAGTTACATTGCAACAAAAACAAAGCAAACAAGATGTGATTCAATTTCCTTCTACACTTGAGAAAGTTGAATCGAGGCCCAAGAATAGACGAGAAGTTGAGGAGAGCTCATCTAGCTCTAGATCTTCAGAAGAGGAGGAAGAACCTCCAACTCAACTTGTTTGTAGGTACACAAAACATAGAAAACCACCTGAAAGGTATTCACCTGATGATTGGAGATGTATTTTTGCTTTGAATACTAACATGGATGAACTCGGATCTATAGAAGAGGCAATAGGTATGAATGATGCAGAATCTTGGAAGATTGTTATGGATGAAGAAATGCCATCTTTGAAAAAGAATGATACATGGGATCTTGTACCACTGCCTAAAGGACAAAAACCTGTTGGTTGTAAATGGGTGTTCAAGAAAAAGATTGGTTTAGATGGAGGTATTAAGAAGTACAAAGCAAGGTTGGTTGTGAAAGGTTACTCTCAAGATGAGGGTGTTGATTATGGTGAGATATTTTATCTTGTTGCAAAAATGACATCCATTAGATTTTTGCTTTCTATTGTTGTTGCTTATGATTTAGAGGTTGAGCAAGTGGATGCAAAAACTGCTTTCCTTCATGGTGATTTAGAGGAGGATATTTATATGACACAACCAGAGCACTATGTGGTGAAAGGTAAAATTAAATTGGTTTGCAAATTAAATAAATCTTTGTATTGCTTAAAATAGAGTCTTAGGATGTGGTACCGAAAATTTGATACATATGTGTTGAGTTTGGGATTTGAGTGTTCTAAATCAGATCATTATGTTTATTATAAAATTGACGGTTATTGTTTCCTGTTTATTGTATTATATGTTGATTCAATATGTTATTTATTGGTAGAGGGAAAGGTATGATTTCATAACTAAAATCTCAACTTGCTGCTAAAGTTGAAATGAAAGACCTTGGTGCAGCTAAACACATTATTGGAATGGAAATTAAAAGAGATAGAGTGAACATAAAGCTATGGCTTGGGCAAAGTAAGCATGTCAACTCAATTTTATAGAGGTTTGATATGCAGGATTGTAGATCATTATGTTTTCCTATTTTAGTTGGAACAAAGTTATCTATTTCAGATTGTCTAACATCTCCATTAGAGATGGAAGACATGAGCAGAGTGTCTTCCCAGAGTGCAGTTGGAAGTTTGATGTATGTTATGGTTTATACAAGACCAGGCATTTCCCAAGCAATGGGAGTTCTTTCCAGATATGTGTCTAATCCTGGTAGAGTTCATTGGGATGCAGTTAAAAGAGTCTTCAGATATTTACGTGGTGCCTCAGATTATTCCTCATGTTATCATAGTAATATGACTGAAGACGAGATTTGCCTTGATATTCATGGTTATGTGGATTCAGACTAGGCAGGTGATGTTGATAGTAGAAAATCCACTAGTGCTTATGTGTTTACTTTATTTGGTGGTGCAATTAGTTGGATGAGTAAATGACAGGTTGTGATTGCTTTGTCCACTACTGAAGCAGAGTATATGGAAACTAATCATACTTATAAAGAAGCCATTTGGCTTAAGAGACCGTGTTCAGATATTGGAATAAAACAAGGTGCAATGACAATTTATTGTGACAGTCGAAGTGCAATATGTCTAGCCAAGAACCCGACATTTCATGCCAGGACCAAACACATTGATGTACAATATCATTTTGTTAGAGATATGGTCGAAGATGGTAGGGTGAAGCTGGTTAAGGTAGATGCTTTGATGAATGTTGTTGATTCTTTAACTAAGCTTGTGAGCACAGAGAAGTTCAAAGACTATGGGCCTTTCAGCCCCTAGCAATTAAAGAGACGATGTTTACACCCTCACGTTGCTCTTGCAAGGTGTTTGACAAGTGGGAGATTTGTTGAGAAAATGTGTCTCAACCTTGCAATTATATACGGTTTATTGTTGATAGGATGTATATATATTTATATATATTTCCTAGTTACATCGATAGGTGTATACAATGGCAACAAAGAGAAAAATGTGAGCGTGTTAACTTTCTCAAGAAAACTCCTAAAATGGTCGACATACATTAAATAATGATATATTGTAAATTTGAATCATTCATTATTAGGTTTTAGATCTAATGGTGGATGTTTTGTTGGCCTGTCTTGCCCTAGAATGTAACCCTATTTTATGAGGGCGTTGTATTATGGCTGCGGTACAAAGACGGTGATTTTTTTGAGAGTTTGATAGCAATCGTGTTGTCTCTTGATCTCTGAGTGGTGATACTCCAGTGAGAAGCTTGCTCTGCAAGTATATTGTAATCTTTGTGATTTCTAAATAATATATTGGGCAAATTTTAGAGTGTGGGGGTTTTCTTCTGAAAGGGTTTTCTCCACATAAATCACTATGTCATGGTATGCATGATATTTATATTGTTTTTGTTTATTTTTCTGTAACTGTTAAATATCTGTAATTTTTTACATTTTTCTCCTCTCAAGATTAGTGTAGGAAGTTGTTACACTACCTAGCTTCCTTACAATTTAGTCCTCTTTTTCCATCAACTTTTCATTAGTGATTTCAAATTAATTTACTCACTAATTCCTCACTTGCACATATTAACCTTGGTCAATCCCCTTCAAATCATGCACAATACCCAAATGTGTACAAAAGTATGACCTTTATACATAAGGCACATGCCTTTTTACATGTGACATTGGCCTTGGTACCATGTCACATGGGTCAAAGGACTTGCCCATTCCCCTAGGATACTCTCAAGTGCCCTTTTCCATCTCATCCCTCCACTTTATCCAAGGGGATTCACTACCATATATTTCCCTTTAATCTTGGTCCCTTCCCCATCCACCAATCCACCAACCAGGCGAGGACACTTGTCCTCCTCTCATCCCTCCATAGGTCTCAACCAATTTGAGCCCTTGATCTCTTATTTTTTTTATCCCAGTCATCCAATCTTATAGCAAAAAATCTATAATTGGATGTCATCCCAAGCCATTCAAGAATCTCTAAGCCTTATGAAATGTTATGCTATTGGTAAAGGCATTCACATCCATCATCCTTGAGCACAACCACCATGTCTTGGTGCAACAAGGGTGGTGTTAGTGAGAAATTTGTTTGCTTCCGTTAATGTTTGCTAACCTCTTTTGCTTAATCTAAGTGTTGCGTGTATTTTGGGTAGAATAGATTACATATATTTAGCTTGTTTTATACTCAAAATTCTATGTACACATATGTATCAACGTGCCCTTGTTAAACCCTTTAGAATTTAGAAAAAAATGCTAATTTGTAGTATTTGGTGCAAATTTGGTGGAAACACTAATTTTGTAATAACTCCTTTAATTATGCTCCAATTAACTTCAAATTAGGATAAAAGCAACTTCAACATTCTTTGATCCTCTCTAGAAATCAAGAAAAAAAATAGTCAAAGTAAGAGAGATATGCGCTTCCCTATATGAGCCCCAAAATAAATAAATAAACACTTTGTTTCTTACCTTCATGGTGCCAAGATCATGTTTTGGCACTACTTGTAATGACTAGTTACTTGCATAAGAGAAGAATAAAGCATGAAATGTGTCACAAATATTTGATAATACTTGACAATAATAAGCCACTTCAAAGGGCCAAACCTCCAAATATCTCTAACGAGAACACAATTCACAATAAGATGATAATCAACTAATTACTAGCTCATATGCATACCCTAGTCATGCCTTCAATGCCATCTAGGCCAACTTAACAACCTATACGAGACTATATTAACCATCATATAACTTAATTAAGATTTAAGATATCCACAAGTTGACTGTATAACCCTACACACATTTAAGGATTAAGGGTGTAACAATCCACCTGGGCATAGACTCCTATTACCTTTAAAAAAAGAGGGTTAAGCTTGAACAAAGGCTTCCCTACTTTTGAGACCACAATATAATTACTTACCTTTTCACCAATGACTTCCTCAAAAGTATGGAACCTAGTGCCTTAAAGTGGCTTTCTTAGAAATAGCACTATCCTCCAACCAAGGATCTTTCAAAAACTTGATTTTGTCCTCATTCTTTGATATCCATCTAATATTCGACAAGGCGAGTTTTCTATAGGCTCTTAGAAAATTCCAAAGGCCCTTTTGAGCGAGGATAATCCTTTCATGAATAAGCAATCCACGTCGCTAGAGACACACTTTGCTTGGAGGATACAACTTCACAACCTATCCTTCCCTATGCATAGTCTGTATAACAATGCCATTCCTAAGACCTTTTTCAACCCTTAACAATATAGATTAATTATTTTTTATTTAATAGACAATTTATTATATTTTTTAAATATAAAGACATTCATATTTTAAAATATACATTAATATCTAAATTTTTTTAAAAAAAAAAAATCAATATATAATATTTATTGCATGTAAAAATAAAACAAAATAATGAATAATGATTTCAAAAAAATTTACATACAAATAATATATATATTTCAAACATTTTTAAATAGATGTAGCCTATTCAACATATCTATACTAGCAATCAAATAAAATTTTACGATGATCTGCATTTTTTATCAATACCAAAAATAAAAAATAAAAAATAAAAAGTTTACGATGATTAATTTATTTAAATATCCTCTTGATTAGAAAGGCAAAGTGGTCTAGACCGGCAGCAATCATTTCCCGCTTAGTTTTTTAAAATAAGAATATTTGAAAACACCGATTGGTTGAATCGGGTGTCCACGGATCGGAGCAAAATCCATCTGAACCGTCGGTACTAATAAAATCGGACGGGCTACGAAGTCCCTCGGACAGACAATGTAGAGGCTCTATATAACTGCGGGGAATCAGCCTTCAAACCCACAGTGCTGAGTTTGTTTGCAAATATTTGAAATATTTCACAATTTCTGTTGACGATTCAGCTCAAGCGATCAATAATGGAAGGTGCCAAGGCTGGAAAGGGAGGAAGAAAGGGCGGAGCAAAGAAGAAGAGCGTCTCCAAGTCTGTGAAGGCTGGTCTTCAATTTCCCGTAGGCAGAGTGGCCAGATATCTCAAAAAGGGCAGATATGCCAAGAGAGTCGGTTCTGGTGCCCCCATTTACATTGCAGCTGTAATGGAGTACTTGGCGGCAGAAGTTCTGGAGCTCGCTGGTAATGCTGCCAGGGACAACAAGAAGAACAGAATCATTCCCAGGCATCTCTTGCTCGCCATCAGGAATGATGAGGAATTGGGGAAATTGCTAGGCGGAGTGACCATTGCCCACGGTGGAGTACTGCCTAACATTCACCAGGTGCTTCTCCCCAAAAAGTCTGCCGCAGCTTCTGACAAGGAGCCCAAGTCTCCCAAGAAGACAAAGGCCTAAGTGTGTGCAGGAGGCCTATGTTCTACTGAGCTGTGCTTATCTCAAACGGTGTTTTATAACACCACATTTGCTCTGGTTATTGTTATACCTCTTTAATTGACTGTTCTCGTATTTTTCCGCTTATAACAATGTTCTTGGATATAACAATGTTCTTGGATATATCTTGGCGTAGCTGCTTGTTACTCCTCTGGTAAGTCAGATCGGATTTCGTAATGAATCACTTAGTTATTGTGCTAGGGTCTTTCAATGATCTGTCACTGGAGCAGGCTAAACGTGGCAGCAAATATATTTTACCATGCAATCAAGGAGTTTAATTTTTCAAATTTTAGAAAATCTCAAAGGTCGGTAAAACAGCATGATTTATTTGCAGAAATGTCTGAAGAGAATGCAAATTTTCTTAATTAACTCTATCTCCACAAAGTGTTTTGCTGCTTTTAGCTATAATTAGGTTAATCTACGACAGGGCTAACTAGTTTAATCCAGCAAACATCAATGAAGTGGCCGAATTCAGGATATCCAAAAGGAATAGAAATAAGACAAAATGAGAATACCATGTTACGGCCAGAATCGGTGAAGATATCTACTGGGTTTCAAGGAAATGTAATCAAACTTACTGTTACAGGTCATGGTTGATGATTGTGTGAGCATAGCATATGGTGAGTTCAGCATGAAAATGGAATAACAGATCTGAAACGAGGTTTCCTTTTCAAAAAATAGAAATAAGTAATAAAATGATATTTAAGGAGCTCCTATTTAAAGGAAAACTAGAAGGAAATTAAATTAATGAGGGGAGAGGACTGGGTAATTGAGCCTTCTAACTTCATTCTTTTCAAAAATCTTATGTGGAAAATTTAAATCACTACTAGTTTTTTTTTACAGCAGTTTATTTGGCAAGTTCTCTGCTATAACTAAAGCTTCAAAGTTACATCATCAAATATTATGTCATCAGCATGTTTTTTGTTCAGGGGTCCAACAAGGTTCAAAAGAAAAGTCATGTTTTATTGGTATGTTGATGTGGCATCACATGATTTGTTGTTTTTTAAATCTAAGGAATACATTTTATTCAATCATGGGTAGTTATTGTATGGTCCCATGGGGAGCTTGGGCTTCTTTTTTTTTGGATCAAGTGGTTTCATGAAGCAAAAAAAAAATTGCTATAGGATTAATTAGAATTTTTTTTTGAAAAATAGTAGCCCTTGCCTTTTAGGATTGCAAAATTTAGTGGGTGAAATTGAGGTGCGGCTAGAAATTGCCCCTATAGCTTAGGGATTTTTTTTTGCCACTTGTTTATCACTTAAAATTTTAAATTCCTAAAAAATAATAAAATTGAAGTTTCTTTTTTTTTTTTTTAAAAAATTAAAATTAATTTTTATCAAAGTTCTCCCTTAAATTTTGGGGCTCAAACTCTTAAATTGAATTCATGGGACAACCAACATTAAATGCTTAAAAATCTCAACAACACTCACTACCCCTCCATGTGACCTTATCCTTATCATCATGATCTATTAAACTTACACTATAAATTTAAACCTTATGTTGACCATCATCATGATCTATTAAACTTACACTATAAATTTAAATCTTGACCTTGAATCTTGTTTTATTAGTTTGTAGGTAAAAATATGAGTAAACATTATTTTAAATCTATCTTTTTCTTTTTGTTTATATCCTTTCCTATTTGGAGAAGGATACACCTCCAAGAATAGGAATTGAATAAGTTTACCATCTATATGGTTGTATTTATGAACATAATTTTACGTGTTGCACCTCTTTTGTGCTTTGTAACATATTCATTACTTACAAAATTCCAAATCTCATTATAGTTTATATCACAATGTTGAATGTAATTCATGCTGTGCATAAACAAAACAAGTTTGGCATAAACATTTAACATGCAAATTTAAATCTTATGTTTGGCCATCACCATCACCTATTAAACTTTACCTGTAATTGTTTTGTAGCATAAATAAACAATATTTACTTGCATATGTATTATCACACAAGGAAATTTTAGTGGTTGGTGGACCCTTGTTTAATGCTTAATATAATTTGTTGGATTGTTTACAACACAATATTTACATATTCAATCCTAGTTGATATAGGTAAGTATGGAGGTTGGTTTAGTAAATTTGGTTTCTTGGAAGTTGAATGTGAAGTCATTCAATTTATATGCAAAGCATTTCGATTAAAATGAGTAGTGATGATTGCTTAAAATGAGTCCACATGAAAACAAACATGTCAATTAATTCAAAACTTGGAGATCCAAGTGTTGGGACTTCTAGTTAATACCCTTTTTAACAAGTTTTTTTAAATGTGTTTATAACATAAGATTGAGGAGGTATAATGATGGTGGAACAAAATATTTTAAATTGTTTACATCTTTGACTATGTGACAATATAAAATTTTAGTGACAACATATATGTTCATTTCCATGCCAACCCCTAGAGTTAAGGTGCACTACTATTGGGACCTCTCCCTTATGACCCATTAAACTCAATCTCACAAGTTAACTTTCTACAAAGTAAAGAAAACATGTTGGAGTTGATGATTGAATCCCCATAACACCTCGATGACTATTGGCAATTGAAACACCCTATCAAAGAAGAGAAAAACAACTAATTTGCTATGAAATTTGAGATTTTATTAGATGCAAAAATATATTGATTATTACAATATATAATGATAAATTCTTGATATTAAAGATGAAACCTTAGATGAAAACCTAAGAAAATATATAATTAGATCATGACACATGTCTTAATCATATGCTTTGATATAGAAAAGAATATGATCTAAGCTTAAACATGCTAGTGTGAATACATCATAATAATAATTAATTAGGTGATTGACTTTTTATACACCAACACCCCCCTTAAGTGTAACTTAAGGAGTATGATAAAATGTAAAGATGCATTGATGATGAATGATGGATGCACAAATGGGTCCTAGCTACAAGGATTGATGAGGTATCCATGTAAAAACAAATAAATGTCTTATAACTGGAAAAAAGGAGAAAACCTCATGGAAAAAAACTCATCTCCAAAAGAGAAAAAAATGGAAACAATCATATACATGTGTTGGAAGAAAGGACTCAACATGACCCCTAAATTCTTTTTTAACAAATGTACAATGTATACCCCCCTAATAGGAGAGAAAAGACGAGACCATGAATCCCCCCATAAAGAAGTAGCTCTTATGCCAATGATGAGAGTTTGAAAACAAAAAAATCCATTTCTTACAAGCAACATATATCCCCTTGGAAAGAAATAGATCCACTATGATTGTAGAATTCATACCCATAATTTGAATGAATAGAAAAATGAAATCCAAATGTGTGTCTTTGAATGCAACTTTGATGACTTCATGTTGGATAAAGATGTCTCCTCCAAAACATAAGTGAATACCCAATCAAAGAAGTGAAACTGAGAGAGGGAAGAATTTGAATTGCATCTAAAAATATTGAAGGTGTGATGACATCATTTCCATCAAAGAGGTAATGCAAATTCTCTAACGAGTCCTCAAGATCTGCAAGGTGAGACTCCACAAACAAAGATGATATTTCTAATAGATAGGAATCCCAATGAGGTAGATCTAGAAGATGATGATTATCCTACCACATTGAATCAATAGGGGCAATGAACATGCGATCTTGATGGGAGAAGAAACAAGAGAAGTCTTTGCACCATTGAAATATGTAATACCTATAATATATTCAAGCCCCTCTAAAGTGTCATCACCAAGGGGGATGAGACAATTTGTAGCAAGATCATTTAGAAATGGAGAGATATCTGGGTCTCCAAAGATCTTTCAAGTTTTGGTGCAAAGTGTGTGGATAATCAAGGTTCAATATAGCACACATAGTGTCATGATCAACATTAGAACAAATTAATCTTACAACATGATAAATATTATTACCCATGTTGGATTCATCTCAAATGTAGTTGGTTGAATTATAAGTCCATAAAGATAAGGAAAAAGATGAAGTCACTCGAGATGTGAGGATGTTATTTCACCAAGACTCATAATTATCTTTATTCTAGATTACCACAGAAAGAAGGATAGAAAAACCCATTGAACTTCCTCAAATAATAAAATCAAATACTAATAATCTCAATACATATCAACAAGTTGAAATGAAGTTATCTAACATGAAAAAATAACTTTTTAAAGTGCCAAAATGTCCAAGTAATCAATCAAAATGCAAATATAAGACAAATTGAATAAAAACAAATCTAGAATAGGTTTTGAAAAAAGTGCATAGATAGTTGCAAAGAGATCGTCAATACCTTTCCAATATGGTAAGAATCACAATAATTAGAGAAATTGACAAAGAGATATGAGCTCGAAAGCCAAAAAAGATGATCAAATTTTAATAGGAAATAAAATTCATCAACAATATATTTAAAAAAATACTAGCACCACTAAATAGTGCTCAGAACCAAATTTCCAATGATTATGTGATTTTTAAAATATGATATTGTATGCCCAAGTTATGCTAAAAGGAAAAAATCTTTCATTCGAGCAATTGAAATAGGGACAAGTGGCTTTGTGGTGGGTGGGTGGCCGACGAAATCATTAGATGGGGTGAAGTGGTGAAAAATGGGTGGCTATCTAGCAAAACAAACTTCTGGTACAAAAATAATGATTTTATGTGGCAATGGTGGCAATTCATGGAGTAGTGGTGGAGTTTATTCATGGTGGTGCTTGAAAGTGGCCTATTGGAGCTTCATAACTATAGCCCCTGGTCAGTAATGTGATTGGAGCTTAGAAACCATAAATAATTTCCTCACATTGATGATGTTGGCATGACATCAAATATCAACTAACATAAACATTTTGTACACCGCAAAATTAAAGCACTAAATTTTGTACTACTAGATTTTTTAAAAGATCGTCATATTTTTGTTATAGGATGTTAACAGATTGCAATAATAATATGACAATGCACGATGTACAAATATTTCAAGAAATAATTCAAGTGTACCTTGTTGAGGTCAATAAAAATTGCCAACACTCTAAAAATAGAAAGATATTAAAAGCTTCCTTAGACATGTAGGATACTAGTACATATTTATCAAGGAATTCAATAAAATTAAAAAACCTTTGTTTGTATAGCTTACTAAAGATGGTAAATTTATTTGGAGAACTACATACCAAGAAACCTTCCAATCTCTCAATATTCACTGACCATAACTATAGTGTTGCATGGACCGAATTGGATAATTCCCTTTCATATTCATACTAATGTATTTGATTTAGCTATAGGTGTTGTCCTCGAGTAGAAAGATAGCCCACTGGAATATGTCATTTACTTTATTAGCAAAAATCTACATGGAGTTGAACTTAACTATAGTGTAATAGAAAAAACTCTTGTAGTATTGTATGAAATCAACAAATTTTGTTACTACTATCATTGGTTACCTTGTCTTTGTTCATACTAATCATACAACACTAAAATATTTGATGAAAAAACCAATAGTTAATAGTAGAATAGTGCATTAGTTGTTACATAAATTTAATATTACCATTGTAGATAAACCTGGTAAAGCTAATGTGGTGATAGATTTTCTTTTTAGAATTACTTCTGATACAAACAACCTTGTTGTTGATGATTCATTTCCTAATGAAAATTTATTTTCTCTAATCATTAACACTTCGTAGTATGCAACTATTGCTAATTATTTAGTTGTGAGTAAAGATTCTCCACATTTTTCACCAAGGAAAAATTAGTTTAGTGGAAAAGAGCCTTCATTACTCATGGATCTCTAGATATCTTTTCTACATTTGACTTGATAAGGTCATACACCACTATGTTTAAGAAGATAAGGTCTTTGAAATCCTCCAATCATGTCATGATGAACCCTATGGGGGATATTTCACAACAAAGAGAACAACATCCAAGGTGTTGATCATTGGATATTATTGGCTAATATTGCATAAAGATACAATTTTATATACATGATGGTGTGATTTTTAAGCGAATGAGCAAGCCACTAAATCATATGAAATGCTTCTATATCTACAACTAGTGTTGGAACCATTTGATAAATGGGGACTAGATTTTATAGGCACCATTGGTCCACCATCCAACTAGAAAGAGTACACATTAGTGTGCAAAACTACTTAGGTAAGTGAGTAGAAGCGAAGACTTTGACACATGCAAGAGATAAAAAATGTAGCAAAGTTCCTATATGAGATATTTACTTGCTATGGAGTTCCAAGAGAAATAGTTACTGACCAAGGCCGAAAGTTTACATCTAATTTGATATAAGCCCTTGTTCATGAGTATGAACTATGACATGAGAAGTCTATTCCCTATCATCCATAACCTAATGATCAAGTTGAGGTCACAAACAAGGAATTAGAAGATATTATTATTAAAACAATAGCTCTACACCACTCTGATTAGGTAAACACCTTCTTGAAGTAGTGTGGGCCTACAATACCACATGGAAGACTATAATAGGGTTCACATTCTATGAACTATTCTATAGTACTTGAAAGTTTTCCTTTTCATTGAATTTAAGGATTGCTCTTGAAATTGGTATGGAATTGTCTAAAGCATAAAAAGAAAGGATTAGTCAGGTGAACACATTAGATGAGTTAAGGAAGTTGTCAATCATATAGAATTCATACATAGACAACAAATATAATGGCATGAAAAATTTATCAAAATGAAAGAATTTGAACAAGGTGATTGATCATTACTATATGATTCAAAGTACAAAGATGACAAGGGAAAATTGCATACAATATTGCTTAGTCCAGATGAGATAGAAATGTTTCCAAATCGAGTTGTCAAGTTAACAACCATTGATCCAATTAGATTTCATTTGATGGTCATGATCATTGTCTTAAGATTTATAAGAATCCCCTTGCTAAGGAAACCTTCATCCAACAACTTATGAAGGACAAAGGATTGAGCATTGATAAAGAACTCTCTTGGTTACTAGCTACTAGTTATGGAAAATCAACAGTAGTGGATGAGCCTACCAAATCAAAAGATGCCCCACCTCAAACCTATGATTCATTTCCCCTATAAGCTCAAAAAATGAGCAATAATTCAACAATGAAAGCCCTCGAGCATTGTTGGTTGGAAAACCACTTTCTAGTCGACATCATATCTATTGTAGATGCTTTGACAAGTTCTTTCAATTGTTGCAAGAGACCTTAATACTTGCTATATTATTTTTGTGAGATGTTACTAATGTTCTCTTTTTGTGCCACTACTACAGGTGAACCTCCAACCACTTCACAATTCATAGAATAGTTGCTACAAGACTTCTATGTGTTGCTACTAGTATTTTGTTCTTGTACTACTACTATTGGTGAGCCTGTAGTGACTACAACATTCACAAAATTCTCTTGTTGGACATTTGTTACAAATTACATATGCATTGCAACAAGTGTTCTTATAACTATACTATAGGTCAACTTATAACCATTACAAGAAAAAAATCTTCAACAATTGTGCCACTCCATCACAAGTGGTTTGTAATTAATTCATCAACACCTATCTAACCGTCACCATTTAAAAAAAAAATGAGACTATTTAAAATTTCCCCTACTAAATAGTATTTTGAAAAAAACCTGTCACAAGATCTACTAATAGCGTAAGGGAATAGAGCTACAAACTTTAGGAAATAGAGTTACCAACAACTTCAAGAAAATTGCCACCTTGCTTCAACTCTTTGTAAGACAATGGGTGGAAATATCATTCACAAAGAGCCTACAAACCACATAATAATACAAAACAACTAGGCATGCCTATCTATCTTGCAATAGACAAGTTGGTTAGATTACTTTCAAAGACTAGATGAATATAATGAAGGGAGAACACATGAACTTGTAGGGATGTTTGCTAATAATGAGGCAATAGTGAAAGGGCTTTGAGTAAGCATCTGCAAAATATTTATTTTAGAAGATTCATAGTTACTTGCGACCAAAGGTCTATGGCTAGAAAGACCTAATACAACAATAACTAAGAATGAATTTGTACAATCCTGAAAAACAATTTGAGCATTCCTCACAAGCAACTAGGAGGGTGTCACCACCTACACTGTAGGTTGAAGTAGCCACACATATCATTAGGTACATTACTTGTAAAGGTAGGATGTATTTATTATATATAATGTATTTCAAAATCTTAAGCCACCTTTGGCATAATAGGTTGGTAAATGTCCCAAATTTCTCATTTACTTTTCCTAGAAGAATGATTAATGAATACCATAAAGGGAGGCCCAATGCTTTATCATACCACTATTTAATTCAATTTATTATAAGAAAATATTTAATGATCAATTTCTTGAAGTTTTATGGGAAGAATTTATTGTAATTAATGATGTTGGAGACTAATAAAACATAGGGCAAGGCCCTCATGGAAAAATTTGAGAGAATGACAACATAGAGAGAAACCAAAAGATGCTAAGGCAAGGAGAATATTTTAAGCATACAACCACACATACTATCCATGTAATCTCATCCTCCACACTTGTAATCACATATTGTCCATGCAAACTCATCCTTTGTACCTATAGACACTCATATTGCACAAGCAACATCCTCCTCCATGTGTGCAATTACACAAGAACTTGCAACATCACCCTCTACACACACAACCATACCAATGATTGTAGAAACCCCATCCTCTTTCAAAATACCTAAAAATAAATAGAAGGTTGCCTTAATTCCAATATCTCCCAAACTTAAGTGTCCACACTATCTCAAGAAAAAAGGGGTTGACACCACGTGCCTCTAAATTGGATTCCAAGGTTATCTTTATTGAGAGCAATACAAATTATGAGTGAGAATAAATTGTTTTCAAAGAATAAATGAAGAATTAGACACATCTAATATCTTTGGATTTCATCCAGATGTAGAGTCAATCCCTTCCTTTGATCTTGCAATCCATGATTCTAAAGAAAAACCAGTCCCCATAATAGTATGCTGAACACTCAGAATACCGAGAAGGGGGTTGGGGGGGGGGGGTGAATCAATATTCTTTTAAACCACTTAAGCATTTAAACATTCAATCCTCATAACATATTCAATTTGCAGTAATGAATGAAAGCATGAAAACAACCAACAACATCACATAGCACATGAACACCAAATATTTACGTGGAAAACCCAAAATGGGAAAAACAACGATAAGGATTAGCTCACAATATACTATAACTAGTTATAGTATATTACAAAAATTCTCATTACAAGTGGACTCACTGCCCATTGAGAAAATAAAAGATAGAAGAGATTGGTGGCACAAAGGAAAATTTGAATTGTTACAAATGCATCTACAACATGCTAGAGTACAGTTCCATTGAAGCTCAATATATTGACTTCACATACTTCACACTGATCTAAATTAACACTTTTCTCTACTCTACATTTTCCTTATGGTTGATAAATCCGCTCCTACACAATCGCAACTTGAAAACTGTACAAAAAGGAACCGAAATGCTAAAGAGCATAGGCATAGATGTCGTGCTATTGCTCGTCAGTTACAAGAAAAAGATGAATCAACACCTCAAGATCAAACAACTCAAGCAAGGCATGATGATTCTCCACCTTCATCGCAACAAGAAAATCCTAAATCTCGACAGCAACAACAAGAAGCACCTTCCATGGATATTAACATTAGACCTATTACGATTAACATGGATGATGACGATGAGACTGATAAAATCGATGAAGAAGTGCATAATGAGCTGAATTTATTGTTTTCCTCTTCTATAAGCTTAAATGATAACAATTGTGATGATCCTCCTAAAAAGAGTGACTCACCACGTGTTGAACCTGGTGATATCCATAGTACAACACTTGTCCCTTTGGCTAGTTATCCACCTTTCGCATATGATGAACAAGATTGGGATGCAGACGACCTGCTATAGGTTGAATTGCATGTGCCATACTAGTCTTTTATTTGTTTTATTTTTATGTTCCTTTTGTGTGATTGCATGTGCGTAATATGATCCCCCATATCGTTCTGTTTGACATGTCTTTACGTTCATTCCTCTATTTGTACCTACATTCTTCTATATGTTGTAAACCTTTATCTTTTCTTTTGTCTTATGTTTTCCTTTTGGGGATGACGCAAGGCGTTAAGACATTTAGGCCTCTTTCATGCTAGCCCAAAATATTTTCTTTGTTTTCACTCTCTATGTATCATTCTTCCAGTTCTATGAGTATTTGGGGAATGATGACATTTTCGAGCTCTATAATAACATTGTAGCAAAGACATACATTGACCCCAAATCTGTGGATCCCTTATGTGTTGGAGATATCATTTGGGGGAAACCCATTTTCATGATGCAACTTCATTTGGAAACATATGCTTGACATAGGGCTTTCCAAATAAGCTCTCACGTCTTCTATATTATTTAACATTTTTCTACTTTAAAGTAATTGCTCACAACATGGTGTTTAGCAATTTCTTTAAAGTGGGGGCATACATTGGCATTATCATTTTGATATTTTTGACTATAATCTTGTTTCTTAGTGCAATATTCTTACTTCTTGTGACGTGTCTTCTTCCTGATGACATTGGGATTGATTTCCTTCAAGAGTGTGACCCATATGACATTCCTCTTAATGGAAATGCTATGGTTTGCATTCCCTAAGTTGCGAATATTTTATCCTTTGACTTATCCTCTCTTGGTGGTGATTTAAAGTGCGATGTTCCCTAAGGAGAGACCTTACATGAACTAAGATAAACTCCTTCGAATATCTTATTGCATGTATCAAGGCCACCAAGCATAACACAACTTGCTTGCTAGTGGAGTCTTTATGTTTTCCATGGCCACCAAACATAACACAACTTGCTCACCAGTGGAGCCTTTATGTTTTCCATGGCCACCAAGCATAACACACCTTGGTTTCCAATGGATCCATGTTTGCTCATAAGTGCTTAGAATAATGCAGCTTGCTAGCCTTGTGAAGCTAGAAATTACAACCCCTTTTTCAAGGCCACCAAGCATAACACACCTTGCTTGCCAATGGAGCCTTTTCTTGAGTGCCTAGTATAATGCAGCTTACTAGCCTTGTGACCATCTCTATGGCACTTTATCAAAGTTATCAGGAGGTATAAATTTTCTATGGTTAGCTATCCACTTCATGGGGCTCACCTAGTGGACAACAAATTTCACTAGCCTGTGTGAGCGCATGTTGTTTGCATAGTGGACAACGGGTTTCACTTGTAAATAGTTTTTTGGAAAAAAAAAGGCTTGATTGATATCGAGTTGGACAAACAGTCGAGGCTTGATCCACTCCTTTTTATTTTTCCTTTCTTTTAGTCTTTGACATTGTATGATTGAGTATTTTGTCATTGATGCTGCATATTTAACAAAGGTATGTGTCTCTTTGTGCCTATGTTGGTTTGCCATGAGATATTAGATCTTGGGGTCTTGATCATCCTCCTTGACCTTTGTCATCTTATCTTTCCAACAATTATACAATTAGACCTCTCTTGATTGTCTACTTTAGTGTGATTTTGACACAAGGTCATCCTCTCACTAAAGTGGGGGCTAAATGTAGTGTAGAAAAATGTACTCCTTTACATTTTCACACTTTGTTGGGTCCCCTCAATTAAATTAGACTTAATTATGCATTAATAAGCCTTATTTTACATCTACAAGCCTAATAAATTACATTTTCCTAAAGGGAAACCCAACAATAATTAGTGCCAACACATAACACTTAACCTTGAGCAATACATGTTCCAGGAATAGGGACCCGGGACCCATTCGCCCATCCTCCCTCGGCATTTGAACCCAAGTTTGAAATATGTTTGGCGGTATTTTAATGTCCCCAAATTCAAATTTCAATGTCGGCTTGTAATGTTTAATTTTTGGGAAATTAAGGATACATACCTATAAATACAAGGTTATTTTGTCAATTCAAAACATCGAGCAAGAGGTGAACTTTACAAGACAAAAGATTATTGTCAAGGGCATTTAAGAGAATTTATTAGTGATTTACTGAAGCAATCAAGATCTCAAGCATCATGTCCAAGTCTTTTACAGTCATGCATGTTTTTGGAGCTAACATTGTGATGTAGGTTTCAAAGATTCAAGCCGAGCATTCAAATCAAGATTCAAGCATCAAGATCCACATCCATTGAAGCCATTTCATGAAAAATCAAGCTCAATATTTTAGACTTCCAAAGGTTTATTCAAGGGTTTGGTGAGTTGCAACATAGCATTGTTCATTCATCATTACTTTCATATTTCATTATTTCAATTCAAGGTTTAATTACCAAAATAGGGTTTGACCAAGGCTAACCTCCATTCACCAAAAACAAACAATTTTTCTCTCTTGTGTTTGTGTTGTAGATCTTAGGTTGAAGAAGGATTAAAGATCTCTTGGAGAGAAAAAATGGAAAAGTTGTCAATGTTGCAAAAATTTATTGTCAATCCACATAAACTCACCTACAAGATTTATTTCTAACTTTTTGACACTGAAACCTAGATCAAACAAAAGCTACAAATTGACATCAGAGGCTCTTGAAAGTTGGTTGAAACCTCTACACAAAGACCCATTCACCTATGAGAGAATGAGTCCTAGTTAGCCCCCTGAATCTGTATTTTGGTGATAGGTACACATCACTTTGCCATTTCTAGATCTGCCAGAACTTTACTATTTATGTCTGTATTATGCTTTAAATTGATGTTTCAATTGAGTTGATTTACTATTTTTAGTTTTTCTCCCAAAATTGTTGTTCAGACTGATATCCCCATCCTCAATCATAAGGAAATCAGTAGATTCCCTCATTGAGTTGACTCACCTAAGGGTTGTAAGTCAATTCTTTGTGTGTATCTCATTTCCTAATGAAATGAAGGAAAATAGGTCTATCACACACCTCACACATAACTTTAGTCACAAAACATATTTTTCTTTGTTTCACATAGAAGTCTAAAACAATAATTGGAATGTATAAAAGGAAAGAAATATTGTCACTCGGAGGAGGAAGTTGACTCTTGTAGCCTTTCAAGATGAGCTTTCCATTCTTGTTTTCCGTCCTCCCAACTCTTCTTTGCTATCCCAACCATTCTACTCTATGTTTCTAATTCCATCAACAATTCTTCACCTTCATTTGGAGTGTTGGGTATCGATTTAGCTTTGTAGCCTTATCAACACTCAACAGAGCACTAGAAACATATATGAACTTAGAGTTCAGTAGATCCCTGAGATTACCAAACTGCAAAATGATCTCTTTTTTACTTGGAATTGGAAGAACTACGTAGGTAGACTCTCTATTGATGTTGTGCTTCCATCTACATCATGTTCTTGATCATAGGCACTAGAAGCTTTGTCAATCTGGGACTCAATTGAGTCCATCATATCCTTTATACTTTTGGTTGATCCGAGCCACTTCATACAAAATTGAAACAAGGCTTTGGCCTCTGCCACACAAACCTGTGCACTCTTGATATTTTCTTGAATTTTATTGTGTGCATGGGAACACTTCTTTGTGACATCTACCAACCTTTTCTCATCCACTTTCTTCTCCAACTCTTTTTCTAACTTTCCCTTCAAACCAGTGGCATACACCTTAAAAGAATCAAGTAAAAATTTGAAGTTTTCCATATTGGAGAGGGTGTTGTCAATGACAACACTGGGTATGGCTTCATGCAAAGTCTTATAGCATCACCAATCAGTTCTTTACTCTTCTAATGTGTCCCAATTATCTCTTTTAGGGAAAATGCGTGGAAAACATTTCCCAATTTAAGCTTGTGAAGAGGCTAAATATTCTCCATGTCCACTTGCCCCTGTTGCATAAACAATTGTAACAACTGGGCGGACATTATAGGTTGGAATTTAAGCTACATGCTTAAAAAATTCTTTAAAGAATCTCTAGAGGAGCCAGAGGATTCACCAGTAGCCTTCACATTCTCCTTAGCAACTTTCTTCATCAAATCCTTTTCTTTATCACCAATATCAACTGGTGTCTTTGTTTCCCTTTTCTCCTATGCATCATCACTCTTCTTTTCATCATCCTTCTTTGCATTATCTTCACCAATAGATTGATCTATGTTATCCAGAGGAGTGACTATCTTTGGTTTGTCTTGAACGTTCTCAACAAGCATTTTAGATACCTGAGGAGGTGTATAAGTATCCTCCTTTGCAATGTCTTCTTTGGTAGCTTCTTCCTTTTCAACATTCTTCCCAACTTTAACATTTTCTTCTATAATTTCTTCCACACATGGAAGAACATTATATTGTACATTTTCTTCCTATGTTTCATGCTCATGTTGAGCATCATCATGATGTACATCTTTCTAATTATTCATATTTGGAGCAGACATCTCAGCTTGCATCTCTTCTTTGTTTTTCGTAGTCATTCCCAGCCTTTGTGTAAACTCCACAACCTTCTCTATAGTCTCTTTTCAGAACCTTTTGTGATCATTCTAATCACTACTCATGAGGGTGGTCACCATTTTCTTTGTTTTGAATTCATTACTATACAATGCAACCAATGCGGCTTTATTTCCCTCAAAAAGAGGAGCACTAATATTTTCCAATGCACAAACTTACAATTTAGCCTCTTCCTCAATAGACTCTCTTCTTCTCCCAATTAATGTATTCCACAAATCTATAGGTAATTGTTTTTCTATATTTCTCAAATCTACTTCAAAAACAACAATATATTTTTACAATGGTTTCTACAATGGTGGCCTTGTCCACCTCATCAACCTTAGTATATAGTGCAACAATTTCCTCTAACATTTCATTATGTACAATCCCATTAAATAGTGCATCAAGTTTCATAGGATTGTGAGTCCTTACAAGAGGTTTACTTTTCTTCTTCTTCTCTTTTGGTGTCTTCTCCTTTTCGAACTCTACTTTCTTTTGTATCATCTCCATTTTTAAGCCTTCCTTCTCCTTTTCGACCTCAGCCTCACTATTTGCATCAACTCTATCAAAAATTTTCTTCTTTGTACTTGCTTCACCTTGTGAATTCAACTTTCATCTTGTGAACCAACTATGATCCTTCATCTTCTTCTTCATCATCCATGTTCACACCCAAGTACTACTCCCTTGTTGCCTTGGTCTTCACCCTCCTCACAAGGAATTTTTTTTGTGTTACTGAAGCAACCTTTTCCTTTCCAGGCCTCTTTTTTTGTTTTACCGAAGAAGTCTTTTCCTTCACCAAAGCACTTTTAGGTGTTTTTCTCTCTTCTGCTAAAGTAGGATTAGTCCTAGAGGACTTCTGAGAAACCAAAAGAGTGGTAGTTGCTCTTCCAGATCTCCTTACACTTGATGAAGCTCCTGGAGCACCAAACTTGGCCTTTTCTTCCTCAAATTTATCCTTAGTGAGCCCCATAGCTTATGTAAATTATGTAGTCATCTTTTCAATAGGTTTACTTATGGTCTTTTGCCTCCAATCCATGTGGACCTTCATTGAATTCTCCTCATAAATTTCATACCTCTCTTCAAAGGTGTCCTTAGGTTTTCTCAACATGTCATCTACAAACCCTACAATATCTTCCTCAGTGATCTCATATCCCATTTTTGGGATACATATAGTTCTAGGCTCTATAGCTTGTATGATACATTCATCCTTTGTCACCAAGAATGTAATGTCATTCTTGTTCTTCTCCACCATCATGTGGGGAATCCTCTCCCTTTCTTGCATCCTCTTTTGAAACACTACAAGAAATTACACAAGAGCCTCATATTGTGCCTTTTCATCTCCAAGACCTCTCAAAAAGTCCTTAATTTGGTGTGCAATGGGTCTTCCTTTCAACCATGCCACACTCTTTGTTCCGGGGAGTTCATTCAAGAAGTAAAATAACAAACATATGATCAAAGTTCCATTTTTAAAAGGATACCTGGAATCCTTTGTCTTCTGCAAGTTTTCCATTAGCTGTTGTCTCAAAAGCTCACACAATTCATAGTCAACTCCTTTCTCAACTATTTCATCAACAGTTGTATAGGAGCGAATTTGCGCCCCTCATATAAATTCCCCTTTTACATCCCCTACTTTAGAAAAATTAAACCCGACTAGATAATTCCACATCACTCACCTTCCTTCCATCCACTTGGTGTTTTTCTTGTGTGTCGGTGGGATAATTTTCACCAGGGACGCAAACGCGGCTCGTAGACATCTGCGTGGTGCACTGCCATCCCTGATAGATTCCTACCTCTGGAGTCTGCAGGGACGTTACATTCTCCATTGGGCATGAAGCGTAACGCCTCTATGTCAACCAGTCGACTTGAAAATGGCTCTTTCCCTCCTAATATTCCTTCAAATGCATAATTTTCACTATCACTTGATCTCTTTAGCAATCTATCCCATCTTCTTGGCAATTCATGTGATCATCTACAATACATTATGCATTACACAACAACTTGTTGCTCCATCAAATTCATTTTGTATGTGTTATGCTACCATAGAAGCTGCAAGTTTGGAGTCTTGTGAGATCTCCTTCGCACCGCTGTGGCCGTGTCGACTTTTCCAAGCTTGTTGTATTGCATTCTCCCTTCATTGGCCTTGAGTTCCTTTAATTTGGGTGGAGGTCGTATTGCTTCACTATCCTCTTTTGTTGTGGTTTGATGAAGTAGCATTGTATCTTTTGTAGTGTTCGATATTCTTTTTTCCTTTAATGCATTTTCTACTTCGTGGCTTTCTTGGCTATCCGTGGAGGTGGAAACACCAAAGTGGGGGTTTGACAGAGGTAAACCCCTATACAACCCCAAAATTTTTCCCTTCTTGGCTGTGTGTAGGTGTATGTGTGTGCAAAGCTCGTCGGTGAACTGGATTCTTAGTGAGTTGGTCTTCGTCACGCTTTCTTTCATCTACCTTCTTTATCATTTATATAGCTATTTCTCGTACTTTATCATTATGTTCATTTTGTTAAACTTAGTAAGCTAGACAATTAGTAGTTTTTCTCATTTCTCGAATTGTAATTCGCACTTTCTAGCCATATGGATGTCAGTGCCCCAGAGAGATGCCAATGTGCCGCGCTGCCGTCCTCGAGCAAAGAGTTGTCTGAGGTGCAATTCAAATTCTAGAAACTGACTTGTCTAGTCCCATTTAAGTGTTCAGATTAATAGAGTGATATAAGCACTTGAGAGTGCTCTGTCATTCTCTATCTTTACCCTAAAACACCTGCTTAGCTTGAGGTAAGATAGGGCAGCTTTCTGCTCTCGACACTCCATGACCTAGAGCCTTAGTGTGGTTGGTCCCCCTACCTTACATTTTTGGTGAACCTGATGTGAACCATTTTGGTTCCGTTTAGCGGTGCTAAAATTTCCTTGTATCCTAGGAGGGTTGTGGGTGTGTGTTACGAGGCATGTAGCCTTGCAACCCGACCTACGACCCTTAGCGACATAGTTGGAAGGATCTATAAGCATTGTAGAATGAAACCTTAATTGGGTCACTATCTAATTGTGAAACCTTTGAGGGATCTCTGAAAGTCCCATCTAGTATACGTGATGGCTTCCTTTTTGCACTTGCCCATCCCATTCATGCAACCTACGAGAAGTTATCCTGGTATAAATTTCACCTCGTAGGACTTGCCGATGGGTTATAATAGAGAGCTATCTCCTCTATACATCCCTCCACAAATCAATGGAAACACTGTAACAGGTGTTCTTGTTGACCTAACATGCTAGGTGAATGTCATAACTGAGGATATTATGTTGATTAATTTCTTGTACAAAGATGGGTATGACACATCTGAGAGTACCATCCATACACATAACAAAATTTTTGTACCTCCCCTTGGTTGTATCACCTTGTCAGTCCTCATTGGACCTAAATCAGTGAAATTGCTTTTTGATATAATCCTGGGGTCTGAACTCTTTAGGGTGAAATTGGGTATCTCCTAGTTGGTCACTATGAATATAGTTCCTTTGGTCATGCATAAGTGTTTGAAATTTATCCATGAGGGTATATTGCATGTAATCCATGACACCGACTATAAACCGTTGGTTGCGCGTGGTAGCTATTCACTGGATCACTTTTGGCCCGCACCCATTGGTCCACTTCCTCCTAGGATGAACCTCTTGTATCAAACCTATGTGAAGTACAAGAAGGGGCACTTAACATCTAAGGTGAGAAACACTCCTTTTCCCTATGTTGTCTCGCATAGGGCTTGCTTGAAAGTTGACAATGATGTCACCATGGCCCGGAGAAGGGAAGAAGAGAAGTGCTCTCAAGGTTCCTCTTCCTCCTCTTTTGCTGTCTAGCCTGTAGCTTCCTATCTCCCTACTATGGCGTCATCAGATTTTTTTCCTAGGCACTTGTTGGAGAATCCTATGGTGCCCTCTTGGCGAAAGCCCAAGCGTCCTGCGTTCAAACTTCTCGTTCTACCAACATAGCCTAGGCCCATTTGGTATGGTAAAGAGAAGGATATTTTTGGGGAGTCCTCTATGTCTTGGCCTTCGCGGCCTCTTATCACTCCTACTCCTAAGGAAGTGAATGGGAAGAGGCTCATCGCCAAGACGTTAGAGCCGACTCCCCCCATTGTTGCTCTAATATCTTCTCTGTCTCTCCCACCCGCTCTCATCTAGGAGTCTTTCCCTCCACTAGAAACAACCATGATGGAAACTTTGATGGCTGAGCAGGAGCCTTCTGTTCCATCCCAGCTTCTGGCCTCTAGCTCTCGAAGTCGTAGGAACCACCTTGCACGTGAGAACAAGTGTCGGTAAAAGGCTCTAGCTTCTAAGCACTCCACTTTGTAGAGGAAGGAAGGGGAATCAACCACCCATGTTTCAGGGCCTATTGTTGTCTCCTCCTCTCCTGTCCCCTCTACTTTAGTTTAGTTAGACTCAATGTTGCTTCTGGCTCCTGCTGCGAGCATAAACACTCCTAACCCTAAGAGGGTGCAGGTGTTTATTGCTCCTTTGGTCGAGCTGCCCCTTCTGATGTCCCCCCCTTGACATTCCACGCTTGTAGGCTCATCAACCTTCCTCGTATAATGATCTAGATTGGGAGGAAGATGACCTCTTGGTTGATGAGTGTTAGGGAGCGCCTCTTCTTTATCTATACTATAGATTGTGTGCGTGTGTTTGTGTTCCCCCATGCTTAGGTTATATGTTCCTAGATGACCCTTGTCACCCTCATAGGTGCTTGGATACATGAGTGATTATGTGTCATAAAACTTCCTCTATTTGTGGCATCATTCTTCCTTTGTTATGTGTATTGATTTTCGACAATGAGGGATGATGCAAAGTGTTGGGGGAATTTAGGCTTCCCTTCCATGTTGACCCAATTTTTTATTTTTATTTTGTCTTCTCATGAATTCTTCATATGGTATGATATAGTAGGGGGTTGATGACAGTTCATTAATACTATTATTATACTTATATATATATATATGAGCAAATCTGACCCCAAAATATCCGATCGTCCCCGTGTCCCTTGTTCATGACGTCAATGTTTTTCTTTCGCTCTTTTATCTTTTTCTCCTTTGCTTGATTTGTGACGTTGTGGTGCTCATGTGTTGTCCCTCGCATGTGTGACAACATTTCCATAGTGACATCTCCCTATGTTCCACGGGCCACATCACTTTTTCATTCTTGCTTTTCTCTCCTTAGGATGTCACATGCCTTGTGTTTGACATGCACTATCCTAAGGGGGGGCTATCATGTTAACTTTGATTTTTGAAAAATGCATTCGGTGGCCAACGAATCTTTTCTTGAAAATATTTTTCAAACATTTTTTCAAAAATCGCATTTTCAACTTGGACCCCTAGTGGAATGTTTTTCCTTCGTCATGGGTTCACAAAGAAAGAACTTGAAAAAATTTCCTCCGAGGTGGGAGCAAATTTTCTTGCGGGAGAAGTCTCGACCTTCGGGGGCATTTTCTTCCTTTCAAATTCCTTGATGAAGTGAACATATTTCAAAAGGATTCCTTAATGCTGAATTGATTTGCGAAAAAATACTCTTGCACTTTCAAAGGCGTGTCCCTTGAGTAGACCCCTTTTAAAGCTTTTCCTTCAATTTTTTAATTGTTTGCATGTTTGCCTATGTGGTTGCTTTTTGTTCTCTAACATTTTTTATTTGCGGATTAACATGTTGCTTTGCAGGTGCGCCTATGAAGCCGCTTTCTAGTCTAACTCTGCGGAGTCCCCTTACATCGGGCTTCCTTCAAGAGAGTACCTAGGAGGCACCTTCTTTGCAGGTTTAAGGGCCTTTGAAGCACTTGCATCTTGCGAGATTTGTCCATCGTTGGTCTGAAAAATTTTGGTGCACTTTGTTCAACTTCATAGTTTCGAGAATCTATGGAGTCCTTTGTTCAAACCTCCTCAAGAGAGAGCACCTATGGAGTTATTTTCCTGCCCTATGCTTTTGAGCTCACCAGATTGTTGTTTGCTTCCTCGACGGTTCAGGTATACATTTCTAAACTCTTCGATCTACTTTACTGAACATTCATTGACACTCATGCTCACTAAAGTGGGGGAAAAATGTATATGAGCAAATTTTCACCCCTCATATAAATTCCCCCTTTTACATCCCCTACTTTAGAAAAATAAAACCCGACTAGATAATTCCACATCACTCACCTGCCTTCCATCCACTTGGCATTTGTCCTATGTGTCAGTGGGAGAATTTTCATTAGGGATGTGAGTGTGATGCACAGACATCTACAAGGCGCGCTGTCATCCCTGATAGATTCTTGCCTCTGGAGTTCGCAAGGATGTTACATTTTCCATTGGGCATGAAGCATAACACCTCTATGTTGACTAGCTGACCCGAAAATGGCTCTTTCCCTCCTAATCTTCCTTCAAATGCATAATTTTCACTATCACTTGATCTCTTCAGCAATCTATCTCATCTTCTTGGAAATTCATGTGCTATTCTACAATCCATTGAGCATTACACAACAACTTGTTGCTCCATCAACTTCATTTTGTACATGTTGTGCTACCATAGAAGCTTTGAGTTTGGAGTCTTGTGAGACCTCCTTCGTCACCGCTGTGGCCGTGTTGACTTTTCCAAGCTCGTTGTCTTGCATTCTCCCTTCATTGGCCTTGAGTGCCTTTGGGTGGAGGTTGTATTGCTTCACTATCCTTTTTTTTGTGGTTTGATGAAGTAGCATTATATCTTTTGTAGTGTTCGATATTCTTCTTTCCTTTATCACATTTTCTACTTCGTGGCTTTCCTGGTTGTTCATGGACGTGGAAACACCAAAACATGGGTTTGACTAAGGAAAACCCCTATACAACCCCAACATTTTTCCCTTCTTGGTTGTGTGTAGGTGTACATGTGCGCGGAGGTTGCCAGTGAACTAGACTCTTAGTGAATTGGTCTTCATCACCCTTTCTTTATCATTTATATAGCTATTTCTCATACTTTATCATTCTATTCATTTCGTTAAAATTAGTTAGCTAGATAGTTAGTAGGTTTTCTCGTTTCCTACACTGTATTTCACACTTTCTGGCCGTATGGACGCTAGCACACCTCGTTGTCATCTTTGAGCCACACTGCTGTCCTGAGGCAGAGAATTGTCTTAGGTGCAGTTCGAATTCTAGAAACCGGCTCGTCTAGTCCCATTTAAGTGTTCAAATAAGTAGAGTGACATAAGTACTTGAGAGTGCTCTTGATTCTCTATCTTTACCCTAAAACACCCAATTAGCTTGAGGTAAGATAGGGCAGCCTTCTACTCTCGGATCTCCGTGACCTAGAGCCTTGGTGTGGTTGGTCCCCCTACCTTATAACGGTATTGATGGCGGTGGAAAATACAAAGTTATTTCTATTTGAAAAGTAGATTTTATAACCGATCATCATTGTGGCATACTTCACCGTAGGGTTTCTAATGTCCTTGATGGTCAAGGCTCTCCTGTCATATTTAGCTCCGATTAACTCTATGACTGTTGGAAATATGTGCCTCAAACATCACAAGTTGAAACCTCCATTGGAGCCAAGTCGGTATGACATCCATCATGTCTGGCCGACTAGCAGATTGATAGCATCATGTTTTGCACAGGTCACTGGGACCTTGCAGGAATCTTGCCGAACGGTTACTCTTTGGGGTCTATCGCTGTGACATAGAGCAGTCGCTGTGACCTCTTACCGCATGAACGTATCTGACCAACAGGCCATTCAATCAGGCGTTGGGGAGACTCATAGCGACTGGGGGAACTTCAGAGTGACTTCAACACTCGGGAAGAAGTCCCAGCAACATTGGAAAGTCTCACCGACGAGATATGCATTGAAGTCATCGAGATAACCTATGACGGCTCGGTGAGAAGTCTTAGTGAAAGTAACATGTCTCACCGACATCGCTTTATGTTGGAGCCTTTGGGGTAAGTCTTGGAGTCCGATATGATCTCTCGGCAAAGGACGTAAGTCTTGTCGACTGTGGCTTGGTGCTCGGTATGACTTGTGTGTATTCGACATAACGTCTTGGTGAAGGTGATATGTCTTGGCAACTGGTTGATGACTTCGAGGTGACAATAGAGATCTTGGAGAAACCTCTCGGTGAAGGTGTTAAGTCTTGCCGACTATTCTTTGGAGCTCGGTATAACAAATGACTTCGGTATAACCCTTGGTGACTCGGTGTGAGGTCCTGGCGAAGAACGATACTCTTGCTGAATGGTAAACTCACATCTATGAGAATTTTGGACCTCGCTATGATCTCCTAGCGAAAGCAATAGGTCTCGCCGACTGTTTGGTGTTTCAGTGTAACACAAGAAGGCTCGTTGAGATGTCTTGGCAAGAGTGATAGTCTTGCCAAAAGGAAAAACTGAAGCCGATACAAGTTGTAAGCTTGGTGAAACATCTTGGCGATAACGATAACTCTTGGCGACATCGATATGAAGCTTTTGGGCATCGGGGAGACACTGTTAGTGTCTCACCGAGATGCCAACAAAGCTTGAATCTCTTTTGACCGTTTGACCGTCCTATGTGGAGTCTCGTGGACCAATAGGAGAAGCCGAATCTAAACAGTTGGAAGGTTGTTTGTTGTGATAGTTTTGTGAGGAAGCTCGACGAACATGGAATGATATGGTTATACTCTATGATTGCAGATTGTGATCGGTTGGTTGCATTGATGGATTGTTGGGTGGTTGTAAGATCAGTAAATGTATTCTAATATGTAAAGACTGTAACTTGAAGGTTCCTGTACAAGACTATTCATGGTGAATGTTGCTGTAAACAGACATCAGAAAGATAAGTTTGAAACTTGTATGTAATCTTTATTACTGTAATACAAAGTGACTTCTCTTGGTATGGTGGGTTTTTCTCCCGTAAGGGTTTTCCCACGTATATCTGGTGTTCATGTGTGATTTTCAAATACTCTGTTTCTGATATGTGTTTCAAAGTGCATCTTAATTGAATTGTAATTGAAAAATTTAAAAGTATATCTGTATTCTTCCCTGAGGTATTGACGTTAGGAGAGTTGTTTCTGCATCTAATTTTCCTTACAGTGACTACTTCATTCTCCACTGATTTGAGTATTGAAATGGGTTCGGTTGAACATAAACCTGTAACTTCCCTAATCACTTCCTTTGTAATTAATTTGGGCATATCTTTCCATACAAACTTGTTGTGGATGCAACTCAATGCGATTCTCACCCAAACATCATCATGGAAAAAGTTGGGAAACCCTTGCCAAACATCAAGCTTCTTTGCAACCAAATTATGATACTCTGCTTTCACTGCAAATTCATCACCAATGAGCTCTTTTCCCACTCATCACCAAGCTTTGAATGATCATATACTTCTAATTTTCCATGAATGTAGATTCTTATGTCCTCTGTATGCAGAACACCATAGGGAATCCTCGAAAAAGCACCTTTCAGATTGACTTATGTGGATTTATCAAGGTGTTTCTTGAATTTAGGTTAGGGTCTTTCTATGACCTCAATATTCCTTGGAGTTTCCATTGCAAATGCTTTCTGAAAAACTAGGGTAAGTGAAAAAAATGTAAATACCTTCTACTTTGCTTTCCGGCCAAGGTTTTGTGCGCACCAAAACTCAATTACTTCGATCACTCCAATTCGCTTCTTCACTACTCCGCTCTTCTCAAATGCTCGTTGCAAATGAATTTGATCAAGTGAAATCACTTATAACCCTTTCAAAATTGACCTAATTTCACATTGAATACTTCAGTCAATAAAGTTGGGAAACCTTAACTGTCTGCAAAGTCAACTTCAAATACTTTGCAAACTTCCGCATCATGATATTTTCTATCAAGATCTTCTCCAATAGATCAAAAACATTGATTCACACCTCATATCCACGTGCTGAAGCATCAAAGCCATTTTTTTGGTAGGGGATGAAATATTTCCATTAAAGCCCCCATGAGCCAAACCTCTCATCTTAGTTTTTGGAGGTAACATCTACACCAAAAATTGGTATAGACTCATCCTTAACCTTTGACTCATCCTTGTTTTTTCAAATCTTGTCCATCTCCTTCTTAGTCTCTGTTGGATCAATATTTTGTACCGGTTCATTCTTCTTTACTAGATTATCCTTCATATTTTTTCTTCTACAAAACTTAGAAATGTGTCCAGGCCTATGAAATTGTAGCATATAACATTCTTTTGACCAATCTTACTTTCATTCATTCTAAATTTGCATTGATTAGCTTTATGCCCAAATCCATTGCATGTATAATAGTAGCCATTGAAATATTGAACCATTCTACCATTATTAAAACCATTCATCATTTGACTTATGCATTCATTAGCTCTATGACCAAATCTCTTGCATGTAAAACACTGACCGGGAAAAGATTGAACATTATGATTCATTATGCTTCTACATTCCATAGCCTTATGTCCAAATTTATTGCAAGAATAACAAAAACCATTAAAAAATGGGTACCTTGTGTAATTGGTTGTCTGGTCAGTGGTCTTCTAACTTCATCCTTTGATTTTAGATCTGCTTTCCATTGTTCTTCTTGTCTTTAGTCTTCTTTTCATGCTGGTTTATAGTTTGATCTTTCTTGAGCTTTCTCCTATCTCAAACCCTAATCCACCTTTGTTTTTAGATCCTTTCCAATTTGCAATCATTTCATCAAGCTTTGTAGAACTCATCTTGAATTTTTCTTCATGAATCCTTGCTTTTTCAAGATTTAATCTCATATTCACAACTTATTGCTCAAGATATGTACATTTTTCAGATTTTCTTTTCACCATTGCATTTAGACATTCTTCAATTATTTTTCTTTCTTCAACTTGCACCTTCAGACCGATAATTGTCATTTTCTTGCTTCAACTATTCACTAATGTCTTTATCTGAATTTATTGATTTTCTCTCTCAATTTTCTAATGCATTCATCTTCTTCCTTGAAATTTTATTTGAAGTCTTTGTTTTCACCTTCAATTCTTTCTAGATATTCAACAACAATTTTGAATTCTCCATTTATATCGAATATATAATCTTCTTCTGTAATTCCAACTGTACAAATCTCTTTTGGAGGAACAGGTAGTCTTCTAACAACCATGTGTTCAACCTCTAAGATCTTCCCAAAGTGGTTAAGCTCCTTCGAATGAACCAAGCTTCGATACCAATTGTTGAACCCTCAGAATACTGAGAGGGGGGTGAATCAATATTCTTTTAAACCACTTAAGAATTTGATGCAAGAGCATTCAAGGCGTAAGGGAAATCTTGCATCAACCAAAAAAAAAGAAGTGTGGTTTTTTCAATAAGGGCTAACTTGGCTAAGGTTTGTTGGATGAGAGAATGGAGTTTATGACTGCTATTGTGAAGATGTGCAAAGTTCGAGTTTCGAGCCTTGAGCTTACCGTTTATCATCTACCAAAGATGGAGTTAGTCAATTTTCCTCTAAGTCTGATTAGTTTTTGGACTTCAAGTTGATTTCTTACTTGTTGCTAAAGAGGATTGGACTTCGGTCTTTGGAGTTGTGGCTTGTGCTAATTGAAGTGGTGTAATGGGTATGTGGAAACCTCGAACCCTGACACCAGAAAGGGAAGAAACAAGAAGGTTTCGCGAGGCGATGATGAGGCTTACGCCCTACATGAAGACAGTAATCAAGATGATGGATGAGCGAACTCCGACCTCCGACAAGCGAATGTATAGTAATGTCTTCTAGTTTCGTCGTTCAGTCTAGCTCCTCTATGCACTTCATGAAAGCAGTATGAAGGAATTGAGACTCTCGACTCCCAATGGTAAGGGAGAATGAAGTCGCTAAAAATGGAGGGAAATATTTCCAGAAGCAAAGTTGAATCGATTGACCAGTACGGATTAATGACACATGGACGATGTGGTTGGAAGATTCACGTCATTGTTTTGAACCATAAAATTTAAGGTTAATCAAACGATAATATTTTGAAGTGTGGAGGCTAAGTTTTAATGACAAACTTGGCGCAAATCTTCTGGTCGATGGTTGCATGAGACAATGGCGTAGATGATGAGTAATGGTTACAAAAATGTTAATGCTACAAGGAGGCGGATGGTGACACTCAAGCAAGCATGGGTGAATGACTTCAATGCACATTCTATCGACAAGAAGAATAGAAAAAAAAAATGCATGCAATGAGAAGAAGGAAAACCCTAAGGTCGTGTTGTTAAGGCAAAAAGAAGAAGAGATACTTCAAACCAGGGGGGATAGTAATGATGAGGGATTGAGCTAATTTCTCATGGTGAAGGAACTAAGTTTGAAGGAGAGTTAGCTCTGATTTGAAGATTGACATACTGCGAAGTCAAGAAGGCCCATATGAGGGTGAATGTAGTAATGTAATATTATTTTTTATTATAGTAATAAACAAATACTAGTTCTCTCTTGCATTCTTGTTTGGTGTTTCTTGTTATAGTTGTGAGTTTTTGTTTTGAAAGGGGAGTACCCTGCATTAGTTGTGTAGACACCTAAATTTGGACACTTAATTTATCTAAATTTATCCCCTTTCGTCTAAACATCCCCTTATCTGCATTAATTAAGTAATATCACTATTATTTAATTAATCCCTCTAAAGTTCTTCTAATCCCTAAGGTATCTAGTTAAATAATTAAATACCTTCCCCCTTTCATCAAATGAATCAAATAAATATGCCATTTATTTAATTCCCTTTATGTCACATCCTCCATCATTTTTTTATCTAATCTTAATTATTTCTCCTAATCTCATCATTAGGGATGTGCACATGCCTAATCCTTGATTAGGATGTGTCACATCCTCCAACTTTTGCAAGTTGGCCTCTAATCTCTCTTAGCCACCTAACCCTCCTCTAATCCTTTATTAACTAGCATAATCAACCTCTCAAGGAATTTTTAATTCCTTTTATCCTTCCAAGGAATATTAAATTCTTTTTTCTCTTCCCCATGTGATCTTTGACTTGTCACATCAAGTCACATGTCACACCCTTCATAATCTCCCACTTGCCTTTAACATGTCATTAATTAGTCTAATCAAGTACTTGCACAACCTTAATCACTTAATTAGGTCATCCCTAATCCCCATATCATTTATGGAATGTGTCCTTAGTCAACTTCATTAAAAACTTTCTCTTTTTGAACAAGACGCTCCATTCCCCATGTGAATTTTTAATTCACATTTAATCCCCCAATGCATTTAAAGGAATTTTGAATTCCTTCTCTCATCTCCATGAGAATATTTGAGGAATTTTTAATTCTCCACATGTCCTCTCACCCACATGGGGACAAGTACCTCCTTTATGAGGAGATCTTGTCCAATCTCAAGGTACTATGTACTCCCTCCATGTCATGTACTATCCTTCCACCTCATGTACACATCACCCTTTTTAGGCCATATCACATGCCACATGTCAAGATGTGAGGGCTTGTGAGTTCTCAACTCACCTTAGCCCTACATCTTGATCTTGGTGGCTCAATCCCAACCATCAATTTCCCTAGAGAATTCTAGAATCTCTATAAATACCCCCTCTTTTCTCTCATTTTGGGGAGATCATGCATTGTAGCCAAACTCTTGCAAATTTTTTCTAGGAGCCATACTTAGCCATTTTTCACACTTGCATCCACTTTCATCCATTCTCATATCATCATCTAGCTTGGATCTTGTGCCATCCAAGGAGCATACAACACCGAAGATCGAAGGGCCAACCAAAGGATCGATTCAACGCAAGGTATAAGGTTTCATTTTGTCATCTTTACTTTGCATTGAATCCAACTAGGCTAATCTTGAGGTGTAGGTTGTTTTTAGTGTTATTTGCATTCTATTTTTTGCTGTTCGTATTCTAGCACATAAATTCGCCCTATCACAAGTGGTATCAGAGCAAGTTCCAGAGTGTGTAATAGAACCCCGAAGAGAGGCAATTGCACCAGGATTGTGTTGTGGGTGTTGAAAAAAAATGGATGGGAGAGGAGCTCATCGTGGTAGAGGAAGAGGAGATAATTTTGTAAGAGATGATTATTTTAAAGCCTTGAGAAGGTAGGTTGAAACTTTACAAAATGAGATAAGGAGAGGATTTGCAAAGATGAGAGACCTAGGAAGTGATGATGAAGATGAAAGCACATAGAATGATAGTTTGGATACTGAGCAAAGAGAGGAAATTGCAACAGTTGCAAATGACCCACTACTGAAAGCTTTAAAAAAATGGGAAAGAGACCAAAAGTGGGCGTGCCTACATTTAATGGAAGTTTGAATCCAGAGGAATTGATAGATTGGCTTAATGAAATGGAGGATTATTTTGAATTTGAAGAGATAGAGGATCCTGATAAAGTGAGATTTTCCAAGACAAGGTTGAAAGGACATGCCTCAATATGGTGGAGAGAGGTTCAATTAGAAAGAGGAAGAAGACGAAAAGAGAAAATTACAAGATGAGATAAAATGGTAGAGAAAATGAAAAGGTAATTCATTCTAGTAGACTATGAGCTAGAATTGCTTATAAAGATGCAAAGCTTGAAGCAAGGAAGCAAGAAAATAAAGGAGTACACAAAAGAGTTTCACAAAATACTCATTAGAGATGGACATTCTGAGGCAACCAAGGAGAATGTTGCAAGATACCTTAATGGTTTGAGGTCAAGTATACAAGAGGAGATGACACTGGTTATAGTTGTGACAATGGAAGATGCTTATCAAATAGCATTGAAGATAGAAGCAAGGATGAACAAGAGGTTTGAGAATAAACAAAAGGGAAAGGATAGAGCTTATGTGCAAAAAAAAGAGGATGAACAACAAATTAGAGACATTAAGGACAACAAGGATGAAAGATGTGAAAGTTCAAGCAAGTCTCATGATCAAAATTTTAGAGGAAGAGGAAGATCGGGTAGAAGATTTGATAGATGAAATTACAAAATAAATTGTTTTAGATGTGGGGAAGAGGGTCACAGAGCATATGATTGTCCTCATGAAGAGGAAATACCAAAGAGAAGAACTGAAAAATCAAAATAGAGCAGCAAACATAAATGGAGAAGATGCACATTCAACACATTCTAAAGAAGCGAAAGATGGTGAAATTTTGATGGCAAGGAGAACCCTCTTGAATGAAGATGACAAATCAATTCAGAGAAGTTTTTTTAGGACAAGATGCAAATGCAAAGGTAAATTTTGTAATGTCATTATTGATGGTGGTAGTACTGATAATCTTGTTTCTACAGAGATGGTTGAGAAGTTGCAGTTGGAGAGAAAGAGGCACCCACATCTGTACAAGATCTCATGGTTGAAATGCAAGATGGTCATAAGGTGTTGGTAAATGAACAATGTGTGGTAAGATTTAAGATTGGAAGTTATTATGATGAAGCATTGTGTGATGTTATGAAAATGGATGTTTGTCATTTGTTGTTGGGTAGATCATGACAGTTTGATAGAAAAGAAATGCATTATGGATGTGCGAACACTTATAGTTTGATGAAGGATGGAGTTCATCATAAGTTGAAGCCATTGGATGAGAGAGGAGGCAAGGTATGTAGCAAGGTTAGAATTTTTTTGGTTAATGATTTGAAACCGTTAGAGAAAAAGGATGAAGATGAGGAGGATGACTTGCTGATGCAATTGGAAGCAATCAAAAGAGAGTGGAATGAGAAAATTTTAGCTAACACAAAGGTTGCAACTAAATGTAATGAGGTAATTTCAGATTTTTATGCTTTTTATGATGAGAATAAGGATGTAGTTTCCACAGTAGATGTGTTGGAGATAGGTGAGAGTGATGAGCAAGATATGAATGTGAAGTTGGAGTTTACCGATGATTCCTTGTTTGAGAATGATGAAGGTGAAGATTCACTAATAGAAGAACTCGATTATTTGTTGTAGAAGGTGGATGATGAGTCACAAGATTATTATTCTAACATTGTTTTGGGTGTAGAAAATCAATTTGCAGCAGTAGAGTGTCTTTCTAAAGGCACCAAAAGAGTGATAAGTTGCATTGAAGACATGGAAAAAGAAGAAGAAGAAGGTATAGCAGTAAGAAAGGTAATATAGGACACATGTTTTGTTGAAGAAGAAGGTATGAATACCATTGATTTGTTTCATTTTGGTAAAGCACATTGGTGGGAGGTAGAGTTTGATAATTTGTATTTCAAGGGGATGAGAAAAGGAGGAAAGAGGAAAGGGAATACTAATGTGAAGGTGCAGGATGAGAGGAATAAAAAATTTCCAGTGAACAAGGAGCAGGGGTGGATCCAAGATAGACACAGAGTATACAAATGTTTATGAGTTTCACTCATGAAACATTTCTTTTCTACTGTGGGTGTCTGATATAGGAGCATCCAAGGTGTAAGGGAAATCTTGTATCAACCAAAAAAATAGGAGTGTGTTTCTTTTCAATAAGGGCTAAGTTGGCTAAGGTTTGTTGGACGAGATAATGGAGTTTATGATTGCTATTTTGAAGATGTGCAAAGTTTGAGTTTCAGGCCTCAAACTTATCATTTATCATTTACTAGAGATGGAGTTAGTCAATTTTCCTCTAAGTTTGATCGGGTTTTGGACTTTGGGTTGATTGCTTACTCGTTGTTGAGGAGGATCATACTTTGGGCTTTGGAGTTGCGACGTGCGTTGATTGAAGTGGTGTAATGGGTATGTGGAAACCTTGAACCTCAACACCCAAAAGGGAAGAAACAAGAAGGTTTTGCGAGGCGGTGATGAGGCTTACGCCCTACATG
Source organism: Sequoia sempervirens (assembly GCA_007258455.2). Classification (NCBI taxonomy): domain Eukaryota; kingdom Viridiplantae; phylum Streptophyta; class Pinopsida; order Cupressales; family Cupressaceae; genus Sequoia; species Sequoia sempervirens. Next base: position 94,129 of record VDFB02251973.1, on the reverse strand, counting down.
GAGACGGTAACCGGGATGATGGACAAGCAAACTCTAACCTTTGACAAGAGAATGTAAAGTAATGTCTTCAAGTTTCATCATTTAGTATAGCTCATCTACGCACTTCATGAAAGCGGTATGAAGGAATTGGGACTCCCAACTCCCGATGGTAAGGGAGAATGAAGTCACCAAAAAAATGGAGGGAAATCTTGCTAGAAGTGAAGTTGACTCAATTGACCAGTACATATTAATGACACATGGCACGAGGTGGTTTGCAAATTCATGTCATTGTTTTGAACCACAAAATTTAGGGTTAATTGAGCAATAATGTTTTGAAGTGCGACAACTAAGTTTTAATGACGGAATTGACGCAAATATTTTGGTTGATGGTTGCATGAGACGATGGCACAGACGATGAGTGACAGTTACAAAAATGTTAATGCTACAGGAAGGTGGATGGCGGCACTCGAAGAAGCATGGGTGACCGAATTCAATACAGATTCTATCGACTTGAAGAAAAGAAAAGAAATGCATGGAATGAGAAAAAGGAAATCCCTAAGGTCATGTTGCTAAGGAAAAAAAAGAAGAGATACTTCGAACCAGGGGGATAGAAATGATGAGGGATTGAGCTGATTTATCATGGTGAAGGAAATTTTTTTGAAGGAGAGTTAGCTCTGATTTGAAGATTGGCAGATTGTGAAGTCAAGAAGGTCCATATGAGGGTGAATGTAGCAATGTAATGTCATTTTTTATTGCAGTAATAAACAAAGATTAGTTCTCTCTTGCATTCTTGTTTGGTGTTTCTTGTTGTAGTTGTGAGTTTGAGTTTTGAAAGGGGAGTACCCTACATTAGAATTTAAACATTCAATCCTCATAGAATATTCAATTTTTAGTAATGAATGAAAGCATGAAAATAACCAACAACATCACATAATACATGAATACCATATTTTTATGCGGAAAACCCAAAATGGAAAAAATCACGATGAGGATTAGCTCACAATATAATATAACCAATTATAGTATATTACAGAAGTGTTCACTGTAGGTGGACTCACTATCTAAGTGGATTCATTTCCCATTGAGAAAAAGAAAAGATAGAAGAGATTGGTGCACACAACCAAATTTGAACTATTACAAAATGCATCTACAACATGCTAGAGTACAATTCCATTGAAGCTCAATATACTGACTTCACACACTTCATACTGATCTAAATTAACACTTTTCTCTGCATTCACCTTATACTCACAATTCACATCAATTGATATACATCATACACACATACACACACCAAAACATCAAAAATATCTTACACACATATATATATATATATATATATATATATATCTGTTTATCCACAAATACCTACAACATCAATTAGGTCAGCCTAATTGGATGCATTATACAAAATATAACTTGGTTCAATATCCACACATACACTCTTTGCACCAAGATCCATGACTTGTAGAAATTTGATATAGGTCGACATGGACCCAAAATAGCTCCTACATAACGAATCAACACGCATTCAAACTATGCAAAGTACAAAACTCATTAGGTCGACACCGGTAATGACTAGGTAATAACCAAATTTTCCAACTATACACCCACATTCAGAAACGTGGACCTCCAAACTCTATGCCAACTAGCATGCACACTCTACTAACACTTGTCAACAACTCCACAAAATTGCAAAGCCAAATTCCAATCCGTGGAGATGTGCGGATTCACCAAAGCATATGCATTGAATTGGAAAATTTCTGTTATTGTCAAGCCGATACACTGTCACTCATAACTTCAACACCAAGAGCTAAAACAAGATGAAATTCTAGATTTATGTTCTATCATCCAACAAAATTATATTAGAAGTGCAAAGCAAGATCTTATACAACAGACCAATGTAGACACAAAAAATGAATGTACTATATACCCAAATACCTATATTGATACTTAGTCAATTTCTCTTTCACTTGTCTTCATCGGATCAAACCTTCATGCAAATATCCACCGGATTACTATCTTCAAACATGCTCAATCTATACAAACTAATCTGCACAATGGACTTCATATTGAAATACAATGTTGACATCAATAACAACACTGCAATGCATAACTGTACAACTTGTGCACATCCCACATGCTTATGTTGTCAAAAAATGCATCAATGACAAACTCCTTATTCTTCCAACATAGTAGGGGAAAATAAGGAGCTACAAGCTTCCCTAAAAATAAATGAACAACTAAAAGCAATTCTTTGAGATTATGAGAATTAAAAATTTTAGCTAGATATGTTGACTCAAATGATTGAAGAAGAATAAAACGCACAAAAGTTGAGTCAATGCAACATGCAATCGAAGAAGTGCCATTTGCAAACCAACCTACAACTATTGCTATATGTACTCTAGATGATGATCACCAAAACCTTTGTGAATTTAATAATTTTAAGCAATTTAAAATATCAACTCAATCAAATGGACCCAAACTTGAACCATTATTATGGACAAGGCATGGAGTCATCAAGTCTACGAAGAATGCATGGGCTTAAGAGAAGAAAGAGTTGGAAGAAAAAATCAACAAGGAATTAAAAAATAAAGACATGGAAATAAATAGATCATACTTGTTTTGAGAAAATGAGTGAACTTACTGTGTAGATAATGGAATGTTGCCCTTCTATTAGGTCAAAAGCAATTTATTTGAAAGAGAAATTTCTTTATTTTTAATTTATGCAAATTTACTATGATTTGACTTCTAAAATAGATACACCTAGGCAATTTTTAAGAGCTTATAAAGAAAACACCACTGACTTACAATATAATTTGTGTAAATTCTATCTTCATGACCTAGTTGAGCCATATAATTCAAAATGGAATCTCATTCTATATGTGGGAAATTTGTAATTGAAAAAGTTTAGCTATTTTGTAAGAAATGAGAAAAAGAGGGGAACAAATGTGAAAATATATAGTGAGAAATCTAAAGGGAAGCTAAAAATATAGAAGAAATTATAGAACAATGGATACAAGTTTGATAAATATTATCGTAGTACTTGAGAAGATGCAACATGATCAAGTTGATTATAGCATGATCAAGATAAAACATGATCAAGTTGATTATAACATCACTTAATAAAAAAAGGTGTTATAGGTGATGGAGCGACTAGGTGGGAAGCGGAGTGGGTCTTATTCTACTAAAGGAAATGGTGATGGAGGATCTGAATCCAATAACGATGATGCAAATGTTTGGTTTCTTGTAGTCCTGCGGCTTAAGTTTCATGAGTTGGGCACTAGCGGGAGGGTTTCACTGCCTTGATTTGTTTGTTTTCTTGGAGCTACTATTGTGCCCTCTATTGTAACTTTGATTATTCTTTTTTGGAATCCTTTCTATTGTCTGCAACTGGTTGAGGGTGTTGTTGTGCAGTTTTGTGTGGAGGTTGGGACTATTGTTTTAGTGGCCTCTACTGCTGCCTACTTGGTCCATGTTGGAGCTCTTGGGTGGTTGGAGGTTTTTTGGCCTGCTTGGCTTGTGTTGGGGTTTCTCCCATTCTTTGTTATCTTCCCGTGCCTGTGTTTGGGGGCTTTGGCTAGGGTGAGGACTTGTGTGCTCCCAAGTTTGGCTCAAAGGATTTCTATTTTTTCAAGAATTTAATATGGTTTTTAGAGAACCTTTTGCTTCAATTCATGTTCAAGGTGGTTCTGGTGGAGTAGGGGTATGTTGTTTTTTGTTGTAGCGTGATCAAATTTGGATATTGGAGGCTATTGTTCTGCTTCTAGTTCTGTTAGTGACTACTGAGTTGCAAAAGGATTTGGTCTTGTGCAACAACTATGATTTTTGCCCTTGTTCCCTAAGATTTCAATGGTTTATTGACTATATGGAGCAACCTATCAGTTATATATGCTTATGGTTTTTGGGGGTTGTTGTTTTGTTGAAGTTCTTCTTTGAGGAGGCTTTCTCTAAGCCTTTTTGGGCTTTCCTGGTGGCCTAATAGTTAAATTTCATGAATGGAGCTTATGTTATCCTCTCTATTGAATGTTGAATTGGTTTGCAGTTGTCTGCGGATGTAGTGGCTTTGGTTCTCTTGGTTAGCGAGGCCATATTTTTATTGCCTCAAGGGAGGTGGTGTTGTATGGAGCTGCTTGGATTTTGTTTGTGGCCTTGTTCTATTGACTCCTTGTTGCAAAAGTAGTTGATGGGGTTGTCTTGAAAGCTATATTGAAAATTTTGTTTTCTTTGACAACCCGAGCATTTTTGGGGTTAAAAGGTATTGTTGCTGCTCTTTTTGCTATTTTGTTTTCTCTCTTCCTAGTTGCTCAAAATGTGACTCCTATTGAGGTGGAGTTATCACATATACAGGTGGTGGTTGTTGATGTGGTTGAGACAACTCTTTGTTTGCAATTGGCCCCTATTTTGGCTTCTCCTTTAGAGATGGAGAATGGTTAGGCTGGAGGGTCTTGATGTTTTTGTAAATGGGTTTTTGTTACCCTCTATGATGCCCTACCTTCTTACTCTTCTATTGAGGTAGAGTTTGAGAGTGTTGATGGAATCCTGGATCTACATCATGTGATTGTGAATGTATGTTTTATCAGGCTTAAGGCCATCGTTGTTTTTGTCTTAGACTCAGGATTGTTGTTTTTTTATGAGTAGTTTCATTGTGAGGTTTGTTGCCTTGGGTAGATACAAATAGTTTCTCATGATCTTATCTTTTGTGGCTGTTTTGTTTTGGCTGTTGGTTGGCTTTATTTTATTTCTTTGGAAATGTTCTTTGTAATGATAGGGTCTCGGGTCCTTTAAAAACCTATCTGTAAAGGGTTTCGAGTCTCTTCAAAACCTATTTTTCCCACTAATCAAAACATGATCAAGTTGATTAGTAAAATATATACCTCAAATTAGCACTATTAAAATTGGGAAATGACCATTTTCTTTCATCAAACTGAGATGATAAGATATCACACTTAATATGGATAGGAAGAACTCTATTCCATGTACAATTATAAAACAATAGTGAGTAGGGAAACAAGGTACATCCACTTTGATAAACAACACACCCTTGGGTTGCTTTAACTAGCCTTCCATCCACCTATACTACGGTTTCCTATTCCCAACTAGAGAGGCAACATATTTTTTGGTGAAACAGGTGAAGATGTCAGATGAGACATGACTGAAGGACAAAAATGGCTCTATCTCAGGTAGTGTGAAGGATCTATAGACCCATTTGATTTAGATATCTATATTTAATGTATAATCATAGGTCATGATTGTTTGAGGACAAACAACACCTTAAGTTGAGGGTGTGATGAGATCCAACATTTCCTTCATCTAATGATCTGTTCCCTATTTTTATTTGCATTTTCGAAGACATTCACATCCTTTAAACAACATATTTAGTTGATACTTTGACAAAACCACTATTTTTAAATGTATAATGTTTAATTGAATGGTTATATATTAAAGTAGTTATTTTCAAAATAATATATATTTTCTTTGTTATGATGATTGGCATCTTGATGATTATTTGAAGTGCAAAAAAATGGATTTAGTGAAGTTAACTATTGCCTACAATAGCCAAGGTCTGCAACTTGCAACGATGGATATAGCATGCTTGTAGCTATGACTCTAGCATGTATACAATAGGAAAAATATTCTACTTATAAGTGTGACTACATATTTCACGTAGCTAGGGGTGTAGCACACCTGTAGTAGAGAAGAGTCCCTCAATAGGTGGAAAAATATTGACTCTTTAACATGACATGTGGATTTTGCAAAGAATTGAACAACTAAATTCATTCATCCTTATTTTCATCTAAAAAATTCTTATCAACACAATGTATTGTCCTAATGTAAATGTTCTTCCTACCTACCTAAGATTTAGTTTCCTAGTTTTATTTATGTTTTTAAAATAGGATCTCCTTCTCTAATACAATCGAGAGTGATTGGATGGATGTAGTAATAGTAGTTATATAATAGAATACAAATAATAGATGTATAAAATTCCAATAAGGCCAATAATAGAAATATAGATATAGCAAGGGAATCTAGAATATACTATAGTTAATATATTTGAGAACATGTAATAGATTCTATCAAGTTAATAATTGATTAAGTTTTTTGTTCTATGATTTATTTCATTATCATTGTGTCATGAGTGTGAACCAATATCCTACACCTGCAAGAACACAACAAATGAACACATTAATAAGATCAAATTCAAGTTAGAATAGAGATTCCTCAAGAAATCCATTTGAATGTAAGAGAAAATGAATGAAATGAAGAATACAACACACTTAAAACAAAGATAAACAAATCCTATTCTAAAACAAAGCAAACTCTTAATCTCTTGAGGGAGTTGGTGCCAATTTGATGTGAAAATTGGCCCTTTCCCAACTCCAATGATGTGATGAAGATGATTGATGAAACATGCATGCTTATGGTGATGACTTCAATGGAGCTCCATGTTGAAAACTTGCAAAAATCCTAACTATGCTTGGATGAATTTGATGAAGATTGCTATGAATTTGAGTATAGTAAGTTTACTCAAGTTGTGGATGATAAAATGAGGAGATTAGCCTCTTATTTATAGAATGTCAAGTTGAAGAGATGTCCAAAATGGAGCAATGTGGGACTAAAGATCCACCAATGACAAGATGCCACTTGTCATCATGTGAATGGATGGAGGATGTGCAAGATTTGAAGAATGTGTCAATAAATGCATATATTTGAAATTTGAAATTGTTGAAATGACATGTAAGAGGGAAAGAAGGTGCATTGAATGCCACTTGGATCAAGGAAAAAGGACCTTTTAGGTGGAGTAAATGCCTTGTTGGAAGGACAAAGTCCACTTGGATTTTGAATTCAAATTTGAGGAATATTCCTTTATTATGCCTTTTGAGAAAAAATAGAGATTTAATAAATGAATTAAATCTATTTTCATGTGCAAGTTGCAAAAGATAGAGGATGGGACATGAGAAGAGATTAAATTAATCAAGGTTAATTAATTTAAAGAGAGATCAAAATGATGTGACATATTGATTTAAATTTATGGATTGATTTAAATCAAATATGAGAAGAATATGATTTCAAGATTAATTAAATAAAGATTTTTGTTTTATTTAACCAAGGTGATGAAGTTAGATTAAACTAAATAAGGTTTTAATTTATTTAATTTAATGGATGGACTTTAAATATTTAATCAAATAAAATTGATTATTTAATTAAATAGGGATAATTAGATTAGACTGATTGATTTAATTAACAAAAAGGGTGACTTAATTAGATAAATGATTTATTTAATTAAGAGAGGAACATTGATGAATTTAATCAAATAAAGGTATTTGATTAAATGGTTAGACCAAGGGATGATTTAGGATGAAATGGTGTTAGTGGTCGGGATTAGATGTGCAATGTCGATCAATACATTTTCTATGTCTACATTTTTCCCCTCTTTGAAGCAGTGCACTCGTTGCGTTGGTTCAAAGAATAAATAGTCTCGATCAAAAGCCAAAAAAAAATTCATTTTAAAAATTTGCCTCACTGTTGCCCCGGCAAAGGAAATTAAGGTAACATACTACCCCCTCGAGAGATTGGATGAAATTATGATTTTTGGGTGATCTCACGAAAAAAAGGACAAGGTGCCTGACAGGTCCAGAAAGGCTCTAGGAGGTAAAAAATGAGGTAAAATGCCAAAAAACGGTGTGAAATGACCTTCAGATGGAAAAAAATGAGATTGAGGGTCTAAAACCTTAGCAGGATTGCCAAATGGGGTAAAAAAAACCCTAACTTTTAGGCTTAAATAGGCCTCGAGGGGCCACTTCCAATTCATTATCACATTCATCCTTAAGAGACTTCACGATTTGTGCCTTGATGCCCTGATGAGATGGCACAACGACAACTCCCGTTGCATAGCTCCGATCGAGTACAAATGTACCAGCGACCTCCCAACATTGGAGTATCGGTATGTGATCCTTACTTGAGCTTCATTTTTCATTTTATGTGTTCACTTATTGCATTTAGAACTAGGTCTTTTGCAACGGTGCTATATAGCGCCGCTCAAATTTCAAACTGGACCGCTCGGTCTTTTAAATTAGACCGCCATCACAAGATGGACCACGGTGATGGAGTTTGGAGTTTTGAAACATACTTCAAACTCTAACGCATTCATGAAATGGAGCGCTGAATTTCAAACTCCGATGATGCGGTGAACTTTAGAATTAGGGTTTGGAATGCTTAAACAAAGTGCACAGCTGCAGTGCAGTTTGGGATTTGAAGGTGCCAACGTCGCTGTTTGCAAATTTCAAATTGCAACGCCTTCACAATTTGCAATGCTGAGCTAGTTTCTTTAACGCTCAGGATAAATTTTCCTGATGATTTTAACACGGTGACCTTTCCTGATGCTAGAGGTAGCAAGGGAGCTCTATTCTCGTGAGCACAGATCGTGGGAGATATTTGGCTACTTGCGAGATCTGACTGACAGGGAGCAAGACCGACTTCGAGAGATGGGGCTATGGTACATTGCCTACACAACACTTGTGCAGACCCATCTTGGCATGATGTTTGCGCTTTCCAAGAGAAGGCACAGTGAGACATCGTCTTTTCATCTTCCCAATGGCGAGGCCATCGTCACCTTAGAGGACGTGTAGTGCGTCCTTAGATTGTCGATACATGGTCGGTGAGTTATTCATGATATGGATGTTGGATGGGATGCTTGTCATGTAGTTCTGGCTACATAGGATGTTATGTTTTGCGAGGGCAGATAGAGCTAGAGTGCCACAAGTTGCTCATGATGCCCTTTCGACTAGTGATTGTTGTGATCATTTCAGGTCTTGTCACTCTGGATCGATGAGGTCGATACTTCAGTCCTGGTTGGGGGCTTTGCTGGGAGCGGATGGTTCATGACAAGTGGTCGCATCCACAAAAGGATATAAAAGTCATGGAAAATCTTAACTTGGGAATTGGAAATTCCAGCAGGTGACTAACATCTTCTTATGGTCATTCATTTACATTGTCAAACTAGGGAACGTATACTTAAAATGGAGCGGAACTGTATGTGCACTAAGAACCAGTTTCAGTCACAATTTACCAAAAATAAATGCTTGGAAGGAATTCTACTTATGTTGCAGGAATGTAATGTAAAGTCTTCTTAACTTAAGCATAAGTTAATAAAAGCAAAAATCATGACAACTATTACCAAGAAACAAACACATGGATGGATTCCCGATGTTGCAGGAACAATATAAGACTGAGTTTGCACTGAAACCTTCAAGAATGAAATCTAACTTATAATCAATAGACGATAAATAACTAATTACAGATACTCACTAAGTGGGCCCCCTTAGCAAGCATCAACCAGTTTATGCAAGAATTGAACTCAAAACTTCATCAACTTTTATTCATAAACTTGGAATCATATACATTGATTGTTCTGCTTGTAAGAAAACTAACACAAAACACTGTTTCTCATTATAATACTAAATTTAACACACTCTGTTCTGGTTCACTCACGCAGGAGGAACACTTATTTATATTAAAAAAGTAACTAACTACCTAACTCTAACAGAAAAAAGACATGGACATAAATACATCCTGAAACTGAGGAACAAACATCTCATAAATGAAGGCATATCTGTTCAACACGATTCAGAGAAAATTTAGTATTCCACTCTTCCTAGATTAATGATCATTTAGATTTCTTCCCAATAGCCTAGTCAGAGAGTCTTTGCTAGAACAACTTCCTCGATGTCATTCTGGAAATGGACTTTACTTCAGGGTCGAGATCTGCTGCACTTTGACTCGTTCATGCTTCCTTCAACAACTTACGATGTACATGGTGACATAAACAAAAGAAAGCAGGTGTGGAAAATAACACAATACGCATACATTAATCACATATTAAATCCATTTAATTATCCAAAAAGAACATGCATTATATCAGTCATTCGGGAGGTCAAATAAGGCAATTAATACAGACACATAGAGATGTTAAGCTGTAGGAATATAGGAATGTGTTACTACAAGATACTACCCAATTTTAGATAAAAACCTTTAATCAAAGAGTTAAAACAACTATTAGTAATAAGAGTAAGGGTATTAAAAATACATCATAACATTCAAATTATGAGCATATTTCGAGCTCATCATTTTCCCCCTACTTATCCTAATGATGGTCCTCCAACATTAAGCTTTCTAGTTGTTTCTCTAAAATCAGTAGGAGTAGCATGGCCCTGTAATGAAGTTTCGAATTTGTAGTAGAAACCTCTGAAACTTTTCCATCTCTCATACCTGTGGGTTTCTGCATCCTCATTAACATCTGTAGCCCTATAAAGGTAAAGTGGCCACATCAAAACTGGAGGTCAAAATGTTAATGGTAACCATAACTCAAACCTTTTCTGGAGACCAAGCTGCACATACTTCTCTGTCCTTCTGATGGCTGCCTTAAAGTTCAAAGGGCTATGAGGCTCAGATTTCCTCAGACCAACAGTCATTTTTTTCCATCTTGTTTCAATTCTGGAAGATGAAAGCTTCCAAAATAGATATGTTTGGTCTTTGAACTCATCATACACCTGCTTCCTGATATCAAATATTTTCATTCTTTCTGTGTGATTATTAAATCCATACACACCAGTAAGCCAAGTTCTCAGAATTGTGTGGGGATCTGAGCTTTCAGGTGATAGTGGAATAGGTTAATTTCTTTCAGCCTCTTCATAAGCCTCTAATTGTCTTCCATAGTTAGTTTCATTGGTCGCCCAAGACATGAGTGACCTCAAATGAATGTCACCAATGTAGAGAAGTGGATTCCACTTTGTTTCAGAGGGAATTAGCAAACCATGCAAATAAAACTCACATAAAGAATTTTTCAGCCAACTAGGTGCTACTTGATATGCATCATAAAATTCCTTAGCTGTGTGAATGACAGGGTCTAAATTTCTTGAAATTCTCATCAATTGGAACCAAAAAAATTTCTCTTTAAGGTACATAGAATATACCCTAGGTGGTGGTCTACATTCCATAATTTTACCAGTTATCTTCACCATTTCATCCATTTTCTCTTTCATTTCTTGAATTTCATGTTTTTGTCTTTCAATTTTCTTTTTCAATTTCTTCTTTTCTTCTTCCCAAAGAATTTGTTGAATTTTAGTTCTAGCCAAATGGCGGAAACTCAAAGTTTGAAATGTAATAGGCCTCCATGTAGTCCTATGATATTCCAAATATTCAATCAACAATGTCTTTTTATAAACAACTAATGCTTGACAAGTTTCATGGGGTAATGGGGTTTCATTGGACACTTCAGATGGTTCAAACTGTTCTTCCTCTTGCTGCAGGATGGACTCTTGTTGCTTCTTAGGAGGAAGTTGTGTTTCTTCTAAAATTTTCCTAGCTACTTCAGCCAAGTCATCAAGACTTGGCATCCCCCTTTCATTACCACTACCATGTTGTGCTTCCTTAACTTCCACTGTCTCAGTTTGCACTTCCCCAGGAATAACATATGGTCTTTGTGGAACATTCTCAGATACATTCTGAGAAACATCATGACTGGATTCTTTAGATTCCTCAAGAATTATTATAATTTCAGGTTGAATGGAGGTTGAGGTAACTTTATGATGTTTCCTTAATGAAACTCTTTTTGGCAATGTTTCTAAAGAACAGCTGCAGGAGACACTTTCGTGGCTTTCCTCTTTTTAACCTGCCTAGAGGATTCAGACTCAGTAGGAGAAGATGATAGTGAAATTGTAGTGGCAACATGTGTTGTTGTAGGAGAAACTACTACAAGGGAAGATGCTGCAGGAAAGAGTTGAGTAGAACATTTTCACTTTTGAACATGAGGGTCAGATTTTGGGGTTTGTTCTGCCCTAAATGATTCTCCTACCTTCATTTTCCCTTTTTCTTTTCTACTAGCAGACCTAGTTTGTACTTGGGTAGAGGGTTCTGGTGTGGCGGCTGTAGGACTAAGTGTTGCAGAAGCAGATGATTCTTGCTCTGCTTCCCTACTTGTAGATTCTACTCTCTTTTTATTTTTCTTGTGCTGTACAAGGAGTGCTCTAGGAGGCTTTGGAGGTTGCAGACCCTTCTGGGCAACAAATTCTTGCCAAGAAATGGGTGATACATCCCTCAGGGAATGCTCAATCAAGAATTTAATGAGGGCATGATGGGCGATAGAGTTGTCCCTACCCCTCTAGGTTTCATGGGAACAATGTTTCAAAAGGTTTAACAAAAAATTTGGAACATTGACAACTAAACCGTGCCTCATATGACTCAATAGTTTAAAATGATAGGAATGCAAATAGGAAAAATATCCCTCACAAGTCAAGTACCTGATTATGAAGTTGGCATATTCTGAGTATGGAGGAGGCAGTGACACCTGTTTGCATCCTTGTTTGGAAACCTTCAAGGGTCCATCTGTTGGTATTGTGAATTCTTCCCTAGCAGAGATAGCATCTAAAGAAAAATTCTCCTACCATTGGAAGCCCAGTTACTTCAGCAATTCATTCTTTTATAATGGCTATTGTCAAACCCCACATTGTAGCTTCTCCCTCTGAAAGAGTTCTCAAAAACTCACCTGCAACTTCCTCATTATAGGAATCGAACCTCAGAAAATAGTTCAGCCAACCACAATTGTTGAATTCCTGAACCGCTTGAGGAATTTGCGTCAAGAGTTCATGAGCTACAGGCTCATGTCTTACTAACTGGCCACCCATATTCACAAATTATCCCTGCTAAGATTTCTGAAACTCAAACTTCTTCTAAAAATTCGAAAAACTTTTTTTTCCCTTCTTCTTTCTGCCCTACTGTCACTTTTCTTTACTTTTCCAAGAATGACACAAAGGATAATTGCATGAAATGATTGTTAAAAACTACTCAAATTAAGCAATTAACTATTGTTTAGGATGGAAGCACATAGTCGTACTTGGTAAGTACAAGAAAATAAAAATGTCTTAACAGTTGTGACAGTGGCATAAGAAAACGTTAAAATGGATTATCCCCACCCCTACTAAAAATTTGGCATGTGTCCACACATGTGTGAAAGGATAGGCGAAGAACAGGCAATAATAACTGATATGTACATAGCAATTAATGAATAAATGAAATAAATAAACGATGTGACAATAAAAGATATCACATACTTTGTAATAAGTGCTCGCACATGCTGGAAAAGATCACAGCTCATCATGAAATGACGGCTGGAATTGAAACCATAAATGAGGGCGGTACGGCAGGATGGATGACATGGATGGGTGACGTGGAAGAAGAGGAAATGAATGGTGGTGATAGATGAAAAACGGAGAAAATGGCTTCCTTAAAAAGGAAACCTTTATTATGGGCATGCAACATAGAATTTTAAAGAGATGTTGCAAGAGAAAGGCTGAAGTCTTTTGCTGTAGGAAGATCAGTGGCCGCATCTAAAATAAATTGCTTCATAAATTATTCTTTGGACGCTAGCTTATGATACAACCTAAGACGGTGTCCATTAACCAGTAGCTTGAATCAGACATGATCTATTGTAGCTAACTAAACTAAACCATTATCAAACACATTTTCTATTTCATAAGGACCAATCCATCTTGTGGTGAGTTTACCTTGATTTTCCTTGTACCTAGAATCATAGAGCAGCGCCCAATCACCGACAGAGAATTACTTAGTTCTAATATGGTGGTCATGCCATTTTTTTCTATGTTGCTGGATAGCTTCAGTATGCTGCAGGGCAGCTTTCCTTATCTCATCCAATGCATTCAGCTACAGGAGGCATTCCTTTTGGGCTTCTGAAATATCAATGTTAAGCTGGAGAGCAGTCTGTAAGGTCTTATGCTCAAACTCTATTGGCAACATGGCAATTTTTCCATAGAATAACTCAAAAGGATTGAACCCTATAGTTGTTTTCCATGTTGTCCTATAGGCCCATACTACTTCAGGAAGATGACTGCTCTAATATTTCTTGTGTAATTGTACTATCTTAGTAAGGATTGCCTCAATTTCTCTGTTGGTAACCTCTGCCTGACCATTGGCTTGAAGGTGATAGAGACTAGACTTTTTGTGCCTGATCTTGTAATCATTCATCAATGCAGTGATTAAATTTGATGTAAACTGAGCTCTTTGATCAGTAACAAGTTCCCTTGGGACTCCAAACCAAGTAAAAATTTGCTCATAAAGGAACTCAACTAAAAAGGATCACTTTCCACTGCCATTTGTTGACCAAGTGCTAGACTCATTGTCTGGTAAAAATTATTTCTCCTTTTTGGATGGATATAGTGGATATAATCAAATTAGAATTTCCCCTGAGGATCAAGACAAAACAAATTTTACCAGTCCATGGGGCACTTTTTCCTACTCTTTCTTACCTTTTGGTCTGTGTAATGCACCTGTAACATTTCAAAGGGAAGTGATCAGTATTTTTGCTGACATTTCTCATGATTCTATGGAGATCTACATGGATGACTTCACCACTTATGGAGTTACTTTTGAAGAAGTATTAAAATTTTTGGAGAAAGTGTTGAAAAGATGTAAGGAGCAAAATTTGTCTTTGAATAGTGAGAAGTTTTTTATGATGATGCAAGAAGGAATTGTTTTAGGCCATCATATTTCTCAAGCAGGAATTCAAATTGATCTTGCAAAAATAAAAGTCATTCTAACTTTGCAAACACCTATGAAACAAAAGGATGTTAGAAGCTTCCTAGGACATGCTGGATATTATAGAATATTTATCAAAGATTTCAGCAAAATAGCCAGTCCATTATATGCATTATTGACTAAGGATTCTGAATTTAACTGGACTGAGGCCTGTGACAAATTTTTCCTACAGCTTAAGAACTTACTTACTCAGGCACCTGTTCTTCAAGGACCGAAGTGGAGTCTTCCCTTTCATATACACACAGATGCTTTTGATTATGCCATAGGGGCAGTTTTAGGACAGAAAGAGAATTCCATAGAGCATGCCATATATTTCATTAGCAAAAACCTTCAAGGCCCTAAATTAAACTATACTGTCACAGAGAAAGAATTGCTAGCAGTTGTGTATGCCCTGAACAAGTTTCAACATTATGTCAATGGTTACCAAATATTTATCCATACAGATCATGTAGCAATAAGGTACCTCATGAATAAGCCTGCCATATCTAGTAGATTAGCAAGATGGCTCCTATTGTTGCAGGAATTTGATATCACAGTTATTGATAAGTCAGGTCGGGCTAATGTGGTGGCTGATTTCTTGTCAAGACTTCAAACAACTACACCTGCCACCCCTGAGGTAATTGATGATAGCTTTCCCGATGAACATCTATTTTCTGTTGCTGCTCAAACTCCATGGTATGTAGATATTGCAAATTATTTAGCAGCCAACAAGATCCCAAGCCACTTCTCACCAAAGGAAAGAAAATTGTTGGTAGAGAAATTTTTTAACTTTTCATGGATTGCAGACTGCTTATTTTACACAGGACCTGACCAAGTCATGAGAAGGTGTGTTAGGGAAGATGAGACCTATGACATATTGCATGCTTGTCATGATGAGCCATGTGGTGGGCACTTTGTAGCCAAGAGAACATCTATGAAAGTGCTTGCTACAGGATACTATTGGCCCACACTACACAAAGATGCTGCAGCCTACACCAGAAAATGTGACAGATGTCAACGCATGGGGAGACCAACAAGGTTTGATGAAATTTCCCGGTATCCTCAAGTGGTAGTCAGTCCCTTTGACAAATGGGGCATAGATTTTGTTGGGCCTATTGATCCTCCATCCAATGAGGAATCATGCATTTTGGTTTGCACTGATTATGTAACCAAGTGGGTGGAAGTGAAAGCAATGACACATGCCCGTGACAATAACCTTATTGAGTTTAGCTCTCTGTAGTCTACACAAACTCTCCACTTTCCACCTTTTTTAGGAATAATTACCAATGGAAATACCCATTAACTGTTTGAAATGGGGTAGATAAAACCAACATCAAGCAATTTTTGGAGCTCGTTTTTAACTATTCCCTTCATATCCCCATATCCCCATAATCCCATGCAAAAACTCTATGTTGACCTTGCAGCATTGTGACTAGGGAAATTTGTTGAGATTGAGGCAACTTATTATTGATGTTTAGACAATGGCCTGGAGACACTTCTACTTGGGTGGTAAGATCATTCATGGAGGCTGCTGATAAAGGTGGTGTTTGTATTTCATGTGGAAGAAAATTGTGATAAACTACAGGAAATTTAGGTGGCAGGCTCTCAGGATTCAATTGTTGCAGGAAACACTGCTGAAGACAGCTATCTGGAACATATGAGCTACTCAGATTAGAGTTGGACTACAAAATGTGTAAAAGCAGGCCATCCTCACTCTGAAGCTGGGAAAATGGATTAGTTTGTAGCATCATTAGCTGAGCCAATGAATTGAATTCTTCTGTTTCCTCTCCTAAATATGGCCAAATTGGTTGAGACAAGTCTGGTTGAGGCTGGGTATGTGGGTATAAAGCCAATTTATTTCTTGACTAATCATCAGAAATTGTCATGAACGACATCCTATAAAAGTATCAGTTGTGGCTAACCATGGTCTACCTAGGATGATGATAGGATATCCTCCCAAAGTTTCTTTAGTGGACAATATGGTGAAATATGCTAGGTATTCCCAAGACTCAAGGATTACAATGACATCTTCTACCACTCCATCAGGTGTTACTATGGAACTATCAGCAAGCTGTAGGACAGTAGGTGTACACCGAATGGTTAGGAGATTCAAATACTCCATAGTATGCTTGGTCATTACATTGATGGCTACACCAAGGTCAATCAAAACATTCTTTACTAACTGGCCATTAATATTTATTTTTACCACAGGACTCCCAGGGTCAGTATATTTTGGAATGACTACCTTCACTAACATAATATCTGCCAATTGTCCTAGAACATGGATAGTTTGGGGATCCTTTTTCTTCCTTCCTAGTTTCTTTAAACATGCCTCTTTAATGACTTTTCCATAAATTGGGACATCTTTAATGGCTTGAAAAATAGGAATTTGAATGTGTACATTATTTAGCTGATCCAAAATATCAAAGGTAGGCTCTTCCATAGACTTAGATGTACTAATTTTCAATCTCTAAGGAAAAGGCGGTTTGGCCTGATGTTGCAGGACAGGCTCCTTAGAGATAGTATCTGATACAGGTATATGTTCTGCAGGATCAATAGGTTGTTCAAAGGTAGAGTCTAGAATCTCTGTAATTATAGGCGGTTGTGGAGCAGGGAGAGTGGTTCCAGACCTGAGATGGATATCATTAATATTCAAGGCATATGTTGGATACTAATTGGCTTCTACAAAATACATAGGCTGTTGTTGTTGTTGCTGCTTATTATTAGGATTTGGCAATGGTTGAGAAGGCATAGGCATTTGTTTTGGAGGGTCAATATTTGTTGCAGGTGTTGCAGGAGATGACATGAGAGCTGGAGGTTGTGGCTGCTGAAGTTGCAGGGATCCAAGGGATTGGTTCTGCCATTGCTGAGAACCTCTCCATTGAGGATTCTGTTGCCAATTACCTTGGGGTGGAGTCCATTGTCCTTGTAGCTGCTGCCAACCTCCTTGAGGAGATTTCCATTAAGGACTCTGATAGTTAGGCCAGTGTGGTTGAGAAGTATTCCAAGGTGGTGATGGGCCATATGTAGGTTGTCATTGGTTATTGTAATTAGAATAAGGATTACCAAAAGTCAAAGGATCTTGAGGCATACCTTGTCTTTGAGCCCATGGTCGCCTTTGTGCAACGAAGAATACTTGGTCATCATCACCCTCCACTATCTTGAAATCAGTAGGTAATTGCTTAGCCTCCAGATTAGCCACCATCTTACATCTACAATCACGTTTCTTCTATTTGCAATGTGGACAGAACTTAGCCAAGATTGCTTTAACTTCCTCATGTTTCTTCCGATCTTGCATAGTATCCAACTGTGTAACCATATTGTTTATGATATCCTGCTTGAAATCAAACAACAAATGTGTGATCTCCATCCGTGAAACTCCATTAGTAGAAGACTTTCCCACTGTGGCTTGATGACCTCTACCCTTCTTAACAATTGCTCAAGAGTAGTTATGACATATTTTCTTGATATCATCCCAAGGCACTTGGGTTATATCTCCTCCTCCTATTATATCGAGGGCATCTATACAGGTGTCACTAATTCCCCTTAGAAAATTAGTTTCTAAGATTCTTCATTGAGAGTATGGTCTAAATTCTTTTTCAGGGAAAACAAGAATCTGGAGATATAGTCTTCCAGGCTTTCATCCTCCTTTTGTTGAATTCTAAATATGTCATCACCCTTACTACCACTCTTACAATATTCCTTGTATTTCTCAAGAAATTTTGTTTTCATAGCTGCTCAACTATCAACAACACCCTTTCCCAAACTCATAAACCATCTAAGAGCTCCCTCCTTCAAAGTAGCAGGAAACAACTTCAGCTTGTGAGCATCTGAAGTGTAATCATAGCTGTGAAAAAGGATGAAAAACTCAAACAAGAAAGTGTATGGGTCCTCTGTAACTAGTCCATAGAACTTGGGAAGTAATGAAGAAGGAATATTTTTAAGGTTATCATTATCTTGCTGAGCAATGATGGGGAATTCAAAAGCAGGAGGTTGATTAGGTGGATTACCTACCATATCTGCTTGATGGAGTATCAAAGCAAATGGATTTTCTCCAGGTTCTTCGTCAGCTGGGTCAAATAGCAATTCAACAAGCAGGTTTTCAGCAAATGGATTGATATCTTGGTCTCCTCCTTCCTCAAATAGATTATACGCTGGTTTGGAATTGTTATCAATGAATGGAAGGTCAGGGAGGAATCTTCCCAGAGCGTCTCTTCTTCTATGCATGCAATAGAATTAACCGTAAATTGAAGGAATTTGAAAATGCTCGAATAAACACACTAAACTACTGTTAACAATGACTATGATAGGTTCTTAGCTTGACACCATCCCCGGAAATCGCGCCAAAAATGGTCGTGCCCACAAAAGGATATAAAATTCATGGAAAATCCTAACCTGGGAATTGGACATTCCAACAGGTGACTAACATCTTCTTATGGTCGTTCATTTACATTGTCAAACCAGGGAACGTATACTTGAAATGGAGTGGCATTGTATGTGCACTAAGAACCAGTTTCAGTCACAATTTACCAGAAATAAATGCTTGGAAGGAATTCTAATTATGCTGCAGGAATGTAATGTAAAGTCTTCTTAACTTAAGCATAACTTAATAAAAGCAGAAATCATGACAACTATTACCAAGAAACAAACTATGAACTGGCTTTATGCTGCATGAACAAACACAGGGATGGATTCCTGATGCTGCAGGAACAATATAAGACTGAGTTTGCACTGAAACCTTCAAGAATGAAATCTAACTTATAATCAACAGACGATAAATAACTAATTATAGATACTCACTAAGTGGGCCCCCTTAGCAAGCATCAACCAGTTTATGCAAGAATTGAACTCAAAACTTCATCAACTTTTATTCATAAACTTGGAATCATATACATTAATTGTTCTGCTTGTAAGAAAACTAACACAAAACACTATTTTTCATTATAATACTAACTTTAACACACTCTGTTCTGGTTCACTCATGCAGGAGGAACACTTATTTATATTAGAAAAGCAACTAACTACCTAACTCTAACAGAGAAAGACATGGACATAAATACATCCTGAAACCGAGGAACAAACTTCTCATAAATGAAGGCATATTTGTTCAACACGATTCAGAGAAAATTTAGTATTCCACTCTTCCTAGATTAATGATCATTTATATTTCTTCCCAACGACTCAATTAGAGAGTCTTTGCTGGAACAACTTCCTCGATGTCATGCTGAAAATGCACTTTACTGCAGGGCCGAGATTTGCTGCACTTTGACTCGTTCATGTTTCCTTCAACAACCTGCAATGCACATGGCGACAGAAGCGAAAGAAAGCACGCGTGGAAAATAACACGATACACATTCATTAATCACATATTAAATCCATTTAATTATCCAAAAAGCACATGCATTATATCAGTCATTTGGGAGGTCAAATAGGGCAATTAATATAGACACATAGAGATGTTAAGCTGCAGGAATATAGGAATGTGTTACTACAGGATACTACCCGATTTTAGATAAAGACCTTTAATCAAAGAGTTAAAACAACTATCAGTAATAAGAGTAAGGGTATTAAAAATACATCATAACATTCAAATTATGAGCATATTTTGAGCTCATAACAAGCCAGTCTGTTTTGCATGGGGTCTCATACTTCTTGCCTCCCTTTATAGGGATTTACATGAGTATGCATATTTGGATGGCAGGGCACTTGGTGCAGGTGTCATGCTCCTTCATGTTTGGGCATGGGAGCATATCTCTGTTCTTTGGCCGCAGGTTGTTCTGATTCCAGTCGGGCCCGATGATCCAATGGTTTGGCATTATAGGGGCGGTGTGTCCTTCACATACACAGGCGAGCATGAGATCCCTCACTAGAGGAGGGTCATTGATGAGATGACGGTGTTCACATGGCGCCCATACCTTGGTCGGCCCGGATGGTCCGATGATGTACAACAACTGTTCTTTGCCCGCCAGGACCGACTTATGCAGGGGCGAGAGCACACTATGATCGAGAGGTATCTGTCGGGATGAGTTCAACGTTAGTTTGGGGAGGTACAAGACAAGCTAGACAATGATTGCATGGCCATTTTTTCTCGCACAGTATCGCAAGGTACCTGGGGGGCGATACATTCTTGCCTCTGAGGCAGTGGACAGTTTCAGGCACCTGTTGGCTCGGCCATGGGCATATGATCAGGGGGTCACAAATCTAGGAGTGAATCAGGTGTACAGAGATTGGTTCCGACCACCTCTATATTTGACAATTCCAAGTGTACCCTTCATTCGACGAAGAGCCAGGGGGAGAGGGGCAAGTCGAGGACGAGGAGGTGGTGGTCCTCCAGCAGAACAACCAACACAGAACCAGCCAACACAGGTCCAACTGGCACAGGTTCAAGTGGATCAACCTCATGATGATGCACATATGTAGGACTGAGATCAGGGGTCGGAGGGTGGACATGACGAGCACAGGATTGGGTTGCCACACACCACGAGCCAAGGGTGAGGACCAGCCTCATGTGTAGCCTCTGGCAGTATAGCCAGCAGGTCAGCCGGATCCGAGGGACGAGTTGATATTACAGTTGTAGTCCTAGGTCCAGGCCTTGACAACAAAGAGGAACCATGCCCGTGCAGAGAGAGATCAGGTGGTTTTACAGAGGCAGGCCATAGAGTTACAAGTGGCTGCAGAGATGGGCCACAAACATCAGCTAGAGAGTATGGCGGCCTCCTCCTCTCACAGCACAGTGCCTCTTCGCTCATACAGGGAGGCCATTCGAGAGGCAGATTACTATCGGTTACTTTACCATCAGGCCATACCTAGACTAGCCCAGGCCCTAGATTATTCACAACGGACCAGCCACAGACCAGCAGAGGGTCATGGTGACATAGGCGAAGGCAGCAGATAGGAGGGTTAGACCTCTTTTTTTATCAAGATATTATTCTTTCGTGCCATATGGGATCATTTTTGATAGCCCGTTTGGTCCTTTTTGTACTTATTGACATGCACACATGTATAGTGATCCAATTACTATTTTGTACTATGACAGTTACTTGATGATATATGAGATGATGATATTGATGTGATGTGTCGTGTCACATTTATTTATTATGCATTTATGGATGGTTCTACTTCTATATGCGATGCAATAATGTTATGGTATTATGTGATGGATACATATATGGATGCATTCTTTTTTATGGTGCATGTGTTATGTGATGGTTATGGATATAATGGATTTATATGATATGGATGGATGATAGATGATATGTACATTTTTATGATAGTGTAATCTATATGATGATTTTATGTATGTTGATGCAAATGTGATGATTTATGAAATGATTTCTTTTTCGATATCTTTTTCTGTTATGATGGTGATGATGATGTGAATGCAGTGATCATGATATGCGGCTATGCAATGATGAATGTATGTGATTTGGCATTGTAGACATGTAAAATATACTGATTGACATTGTGCACTTAATTCTGACCTACTAACATCATTTCTTCCTGAATCATCCCTTGGCCTAACCATTTAATCAAATCTCCTTATTTGATTAAATTCATCAATATTCCTTTCTTAATTGAATAAATTATTTTATCTAATTAAGTCAATTTCTTTGTTAATTAAATCAATCCATCTAATCTAATTATCCCTATTTAATTAAATAATTAATTTTATTTGATTAAATCTCTAAAGTCTATCCATTAAATTAAATAAATTAAAACCTTATTTGATTTAATCTAACACCATCTCTTTTAATTAAATAAATCAAAATCCTTATTTAATTAATCTCTCATCTATTCCTCCCTTATTTGATTTAAATAAATTCATAAATTTGAGTCAAAAAAAGTCACATCATCTAACATCTCCTATTAAATTAATTAACCCTTGATTAATTTAATCTCATCTCATGTCCCATCCTCTAGATTTTGCAAGTTGCACATGAAAATAGATTTAATTCATTTATTAAATCTCATTTTCCTCACAAGGCATCTTTTGGAATATTCTCTCAATTTGAATTCAAAAATTCCAAGTCAACATGTACATCCAACAAGGCAATAACTTCATCTTACAAGTCCTTTGCCTTGAGCCAAGTGGAATTTATTGCATTTTCCCTTCCCTCTTACAAGTCATTTCAACAAATTTGAAATTCAAAAATATGCATTTATTGGCACAATTCCCAAATCTTGCACATCCTTCATCCATTCATAGATTGACAAGTGGCATCATGCCATTGGATGAATGTTAGTCCCACATTGCTCAAATTTGGACATTTATCCATCTTGGCATTCTATAAATAAAGAGCTCATATCCTCATTTCATCATCCACAATTTGAGTAAAGTTATTATGCTAAAATATTTGGCCATTTTCATCCATCACCATTGAGTTCTTAGCTAGGTTCTTGCAGATTTTTGGCTTGGAGCTCTCATCTTTCATCAACAAAGGTGGATCAATCTCATCAACATATCAAGTTTGCATCTTAGGAATTGGGAAAGGGCCAATTTTCACATCAAATTGGCACCAATTCCCCCATGGGATCATGAGTTTACACATTTAAATTAGGATTTAATCTATTTTCTTGTTTTATTATGTCTTTCATTGCTTTTTTTTTCCTACTTTGAGTTTGTAAATGGATTTCATGGGGAATCCTTGTTTTAGCTTGCAATTTATTGTTTAACTTGTTTATTCTTGTTGTTTTGCAGGTACTAGGATTGGGGTTCACACATTTGGCGCTAGGAGGGTTGGCTATCATTATTTATCTTTTCTTAAAATTTCTACTTTTTTGCTTACACACAGAAAATTCCAACGCTGGGAGCTCAGTGTCGTTGTTTTGGCACTGTTGTCTCTTCAGCGTCGCTATATAGCACCGCAGGAGACTCAAAGTGCTACGCTGGACTCGTCCCGCCAAGAAAATTTGAATTTCTAACTCCGCCATTTGACCATTTGACTCGTAGGAAATTTTCAAAAAAAATTGAACTGCGACGCTAGGCGAAAACTGCGACGCAATTGAGCTCACTGTCCTGACACAGAGTGATGCTGACTGGTAAGCGGTGCTATAAGAGAATCGCTTGGAAATCAAACTCTGACACAGTCACGAGTTGCGCTGTTGCCAAGGAGTAAAAAGTGGAAATAAAATTTTAGCACGTGCTTTTTGATTGATGATTAATTTGTCTTATGTTTTCTTCCTTTTAATCTCTGTATTTTCCAGAATCTGACTGGTTTTTCTTCCTCGTAGGTTGGAAATCAAAATTGAAGAAAAGGAGAAACATGAGGAGGATGTTTCATCAAATCAAAGTGTTTTTGAACACTTTAGTGTTTGCTTAACACTTTTTAAGAAATTGTTATCATTTCTTCCTTAGGACACTAATTTCATTTGGGCTTAAAAAGAATCTTTCCATTTCTTGCAAAAGGCTAAAATGAACATTAGGACCACAACATACTAAAGTTTGTTTTTGGTTAACAATTGAACAAAATGTCTCTCACTTGTCTTTTGGTGCTTAAAAAGAACTCACACTTTGCTTTGTAGATTTAAAAAGAACAAATGCAACTTTGTTTTTCGTGAAGGCTTACTTAAACTAAAGGCACTGAAAAAGGACGTATGCACTTCTCTCGCGCTTTATAGAGATCTTCATAATCAAAAGACCTTTTTCATGACTTTAGGGTGAGACAAAGCAATCACCTCCACACTTCAATTTGGGTTTTAAAAATTGAACAAAATCTTGTATGAGTGTGAGTGGGGGCATTATTTTGTATATTCTCTCTCTTTGTTGCCAACAAATATTGATCGAGTTACGAATATTGTTTTCACTCACTTTTGTTTATCCTAGAGGGCCTGCCTTGGGGAAAAAGTACTCACCCAAGGGAACGACTCAACCAGTAACACTTTAAAGCCAAGAGTATTTCCAATCGATATATAAATGTGGGTATTGGAGTAAACGTCAATATCACGTGGTTGATTTTGACAAGATGGATCCGAAAGGGGACTCTTGCTGTATGGGTCAATCTCCACGAGCGGAAAGTCCTTATTACAACCCATGTTCTAGAATTTTCCAAAATCCTTTAATCTATTTGTTGGTGCAAGAACGGTCATTCTAAAGCCACCCCACACTTTTACGGTCTTTTAGTAGAAATGGAAAACATGCCATGAGAGTTTCATGGGTGTTGATGCTTGGCTGCCCCGTATAAGTGAGTGTCATGGAGGGGAGCCAGTGGGTTCAAGCATCTAACCATTTGCTAAAGATAAGCATAGATGGACTTGTTCAAGTGGGAATCCAACAAATATTGTCTTACACATCCATAGGGTTGTACTTATTCTTGGGTTACAAAATGCATTGCTTAATCGAAAACATCTTGAAAATAAACATTTAACATCATTATCCAAATTTCAAACCCTTTTGGAAATAAATGCAATTGACTCAATCCATATGTTATTGCTTGCCCTTGGGATTCACATCCTTAGAGGTTTCTAAACATTGGATTACACCTCGATTTGTCTCCTTAAGTAAACAATAGGAAAACCCTTGCCTTGATTTCATCGAATTTCCACATAACATATCTTGTGGGGTTTGAAGAAATTAAGACATTGGACATCTTAGTTTGGAAACTTAATCAAAGAAAGTGTTTTTGGTAAAATAAATCCATTAAGCAAAGTTAAGCAAAATGAACTTTCATGTGTGTTGAAGACTCATGATTTCCAAAAATTCCAAATCCCAAAACAAAAGTCATTGGTTCCAAATCCCAAAATGAATGTTCAAATGGAATCATTTCTTGGTTACAAAGGTCTATAGAAGCATTGTATGCTCTTCAATACCTAGGTCTAGGAAAATAAAGTGTCTTTTTTAATTTCATCTTATGATCAAAGCAAATCAAAATCTTTTCATCCACCCTTCAAACATCAAAACAAAAATCATCTCACCATCACCTTTTGGAGAAATCTTGAAATCATCCTTAATGCTAGGCTTTTTGGCAAAATCAAAATCATCAAATCTTTGGGACTAAATCCTTGAAAACTTTATCAAAATCACCTTTGGATAGGTATATGTAGATGCATCCTTTTGCATATGCTTAGTCAAAGTTATCAAAATCATCTTGTTTAGCTTAGTAAATGTGGATGAATCTTTCTTCATATGCTTAGTGAAACTATCATCTTGTTTTGAATAGGTGTGGGTAGATGCATCCTTCTCCCCGCACATATTCAAATTATCCTCCTTTGAAACAAATATATCCCTTAGATAATCATCCAACATCTTAGGGTCTTTTTGTTCAAAATCAAGAGCAATCAAAATCAAAATCAAGGACAAATCCAAAATCCAAAATCAAATCAAAATCAATATCCGAAACATATCCAAAAGTCCCAAGAGCCTAGCATCCCCCATCAAGATTTATCAAAAGACCATAACATCCACATCATCCATCCCTAACATCATCATATCACCTTTTGATCCTTAAGATATCCTAAAATTTTCTACTTTGGACATAAAGTAAAGATCAATCCAAAGAATCAAGAGATTCATCTCTCCTATTCTTAAAAATTGATCCTTGTTTTATGGTTCAAACTAGATCTCAATACAAGAAGAGTATGGAAGCCAACAAAGAAACACCCGCTTCAAGTGATCTTAGCCAAACAAACGTTGAAATGAATCCCGCCGAATCAAGCAATCCTTTGGCCATTTCATCATCCCAAAATATGCCAGAGGAAAACCAAGGAGAGGATCTTACCTTTGGGATGTATCATGAAGAAATAACTGAAATGCTTCAAAATCCGGACAACCATAGAATCATCAACATCATGATGAGGCTTAACCCTTCATTATACGTGCTTGAGCTAGCCAAAAAAGGGGCCAAGTTACCTTCAGATTTTGATGTGAGTACCATAGTGGAGACAATATTTCCTCTAATCTCATCCACCATTCCCATCTCATCCACGCCCCCATCCCAAAACATTTCACAAATCATGACATCTTTTGCTCCAACCCAACCCAATGTTAATAAGGTAAACACATTTCTCAATGCTATTCAAGCACACCCCCTTGTTAATAATCAAAACTTTGATGCAAATACCACCTTGGAATAAAACATACTTGAAAACCCATAACATAAAAATGGTCCCCTCACTTTCCATCAAGATCCATCATCATCATTTTTTTGCGCAACACCTCAAAATCCTCTCCTCACAAATTTACAAGAGGAGGGAGATATGTTCGGACTAGGGGCATATTCGACACCACAACATTCTCGCAAGAGCTTGCACCCCTCACATTTCCACCTCTTCCACCATTGCCATTATCATCCACACCACTCCTTGGATTAGGGCTTCCCCCTCTACCACCTATCAATCAAACCAACATCCCAAGCATTACGCCAAATGCTCAAAACTTGTTATCGATATCGCAACAACAAATGACAAATGCACAAGCAATTGTAACACCATCAAACACCCTCCTAACATTGCAAAGCATGGTCTCCCAAGGACCAACCACCACATCAACACCACCATCTATCACTCAAAACATCAACATGACATCATCGCTCACCACTAACACTATTCCAAATCCACCACCACCCCCACCACCACCAACTTCCACCACATCAAGTCAATACAATGCGGCATTGCAAGCTACTTTTCAAAGGGGATACCAACAAGTGAAAAAACAAAAATCCGTACAACTAGCTGCTCAACAAGCCGCTCAAGCTGTGCAAGTTTTCCAAGCTTCCTTACAAGTGCAAAAAGCCCAAGCTTTATTGCAACAACAACAAAAACAAGCCACCCAAGCCGCTCAAGCATTGCAAGCACAAAATACTGCTCAAGTACAAGCTCTACTACAACAACAAGTAGCACAAGTTCAAGCTCATGCAAACGCCCAATATCAAGCACAAGCACAACTTCTTGCACAAAGACAAGCAACGCAATTGCAAGCAATAAAGCAATATCAAGAGCAGCAAGAAGCAGCTGAATTGGCAGCCCAACAACAAGCACAACAACAAGCGCAATAGCAAGCACAAACCTTAGTGCATCAACAACAAGATCAACAATAGGCATTGTTCATACAGCGACAGGTGGAAGCCTACCTAGCTTGGCAGAACATACAGATACCATCGAACAACACCAACCCACCCATCCAACCCATGATTGAAACACCCCAAAACAATTTCATCCCACCCCCTGATCCACAAAATGATGTGACAGCACAAATCAGGTGACTCTCGCAACAAGTGCTCGATCTTCAATTAGGGCGAACAATGAAGACACCAAGCAACTTGTGTCTATATCCATTCGATAGAAGCCTAGTGATGAAACCATTCCCAAAGGGATTTGAAATCCCCAAATTTGACAAATATCGAGGGACGGGAAACCCTGAAGATCACATCAGGGAATTCCAAGTTCATTGCATGGAAGTCGCATATGATGATACTTATCTGATGCAGCTATTCCCTAGGAGCTTGGTAGGCCATGCTATGGCATGGTTCTCTCACTTACCTTCAGGTATTAGAATATTCCAAGAAATTATGGACGCATTCATAAAAAACTATGCATGCAACATTGCAATGGATGTTAGTCTAGAATAACTCTCAGCTTTAAAACAAGGAAAGGGTGAATTATTTGCTTCATTACTACAATGATGGTGATCCAAGGCCAATCAGAGCAAGTGGACCATGCCAGAAGAACAACAAGTTTGCACCATCATATCCAACCTTGAAGGTCGCTTGGCATTTCATCTCAAGGTTCAGGGCATCACCACATATGATCAGTTGATCCCCAAGGCACTTAGCATCGAAAGAGCCCTTATAACTCAATCCGCGGAATCAACATCATACCACGAACAACAAAACAACTGCCCACCATCCAATTACAACGATAAACCTCACACGTGGGAAAGGAACAAAAACATTACTAATGATGGTGTCGTCAATGCCAAGGTGGTCATTAGTGCTCCTCGCCAACATACACCCGCACAACAAATCCAAACACAACACCAAAACACTCATCACACAACACACCAACCAAACAACAATCCAACAATCAATAATCTCAATGAGCAAAGAGGACCACCTCAACGCAAGAGTTATCCCAAGCGAAAATACACGACTTTGGGGGAACCACTTGAGGACATAATGAAAAAGCTGATAGACGAAAAACTCATCAAGCCTCCTACATTTGAGAATTACCAAGAACCGGATGTGAAACCTCCTTGGTATAATGAAAATCAACTTTGTGAATTCTATAAAATCAAAGGCCATACCACAAACAATTGCATGAGACTGAAAAACATCATCCAAGATCTCATCGATAAAAGAATCATAAACGTGGAACAACCTACAGGAAATCAAGATCTTAAGATATATACGAATCCGATGTCGAATCATGGCAACAAAGGGAACAAAAATGATAAAGGGAAAGGCACCCACTCAAACGTAAATCATGTGTATGAAACAATCATTGCCTCCCTAAATGAAAACTGCATGGTCATTACTATCAAAGGCGCCTATGCCGAAGATTGTGGAGTCACCACAAGAGACAAAAAAGTAACCATCGCAGGATCATCCCAACCAAACAAAGTCCCTGCATCTAGATCTGTTCCTAACGGCTATAATGTCCTAGATCAACTTAAGAGAACGCCAGCGCAAATCTCCACCATGGAGTTGCTAATAATCTCATCTACCCATAGGAAAATCCTTGAAGAAGCGTTGGCCTCATCCACTATCCCCGCTGATCTTGATGCGGAACAATTCCAAGCTATGGTTGGAAATATCATTACGCCTAATCTTCTTAAATTCTCTGACTAGGATTTCCCCACTCAACCGTTTCACAACCATGCACTTCACTTGGAAGCCATTGTACATAAGAGAAAAATCAAAAGGGTCTTGGTGGATGGAGGTGCGGGTTTGAATATTTGTTCTCTCAGCCTCATCAAGCAGTTGAAAATATCAGAAGATTCCATTGACAAAGTGAAGGGTATCACGATAAGAGCATATGATGATCAAGAAAGAGTGTCTCAGGGTACGATCAAACTCCCTATTCAAGTAGGTTCTGCCATCATGGAAACCACTTGTCAGGTCTTGGACCTTGACTTTCTGTATAACATCATCCTAGGACGTCCATGGATCCATGCGATGAAAGCAGTAGCATCAACTTTCCACCAATGTGTGAAATTTACACATAACGGACAAGAAGTTACCATACATGGAGATCCTGAACCCTTCTCCTATTGCAAAAATCTTGAAGCAAAGCACTACAAAATCCCCCAAGTACCAAAAAATGATGAGGGCCCATCCACACCTTACATCGATCCTGCCACTCTCACATCCACTTCTGCGATAGAGAAACCCGCCACTCCCACCATTCCCACCATCTCTGACATCAAGCTCATCATCCAAGATAACAGCTGTGGAAACTACAAGCTCCCTAATAATGCTTTTGTGGTAGGAGAGTTACCACAATCTCCTAGATCACGAGGACGACTGCAAATAAATGAAGCCTCCACATCCCAAACGTCTCCTGAAAACTATCCCACTTTTACAAGTTGGGGAGATCTTGGACGAGAATTTATCAAGATAGATCCATCTCACATGTTGTACCAAGATGAAAGACCAGCAGCTGAATTACCAATGGATGACAGAAGCAAGGGTCTGCAAATGATGCTCACAATGGGCTATGACATAAATCAAAGACTTGGACAAAATGACAATGGGATCATAATACCTATCTTGCTAGAGATGTGACCGATAACAAATCTTGGCCTTGGATGTACCCCTCTAAGTATAACCATACGTGGTCAAAGTCCTCCGGTTAGATCTGTTAACAATCCTCCTCAGCCAACCCTAGCAGAATTATGCTTACCAGTGTCTATAGGTAGAGTCATAGATAACTTTACATTTGATATAATCGACGTCTGTAGTAGTAGCGATGATGAGGATCCCACACCTAATTTACCTAGGCTATTCGAGGATACCACTCTTTGCATGATTAGTACCCTATCCTTTGAAATAGACCATCAAAATCATGAGATCTGCCTAGTATATCCCCAACTCATTGACTACGACCAACGAGGACCCCTGGTTTTAGATACATTAGAAAATGATGAGGTGCTCTCAGAATTCATGGGACTGCGAGATAACATTCCAGATGGGGATCACAAAGCAGGGTTTATAATGGAGTTAGACACACACGCTTATTACGGGGAAACGATTGAATCCTTCAGTCACAAAAGCTAGAAATTAAGAATAATATCCAAGTCCTTGAGTGAAAACCACACTATGGCACTCTTAGACTTGAAAAAAGTAAAAAGAAAGGATGTATCCAATGGTGAAAACCTCTTTGAGGCACCCGAGGATGGGGGATTCAATCTTCCTTTAAGAGCTATTCATCAGGAAAAGTCAATAGTCTTGGTAGAAAAATACAATCCTGTCAACTTAGGAACAAAGGAGACCCCGCATATCACATTCTATGCGGAATCACTATTATCAGAAGAGTAAGACCTCTTAGCGGCATTCCTAAAAGAAAGACAAATAAACTTCACATGGAGTTATGCTAGCATGCCAGGGCTTGATCCAGAGACCGTGGTTCATCACTTAGAAATGTATCCAGAAGCAGAGCCGGTAAAAAAAAAGCTTCAAAAAATGCACAGTCAGATTGCTCTATTAGTCAAAATGGAGCTAAAAAAGCTATTAGATGCAGGATTCATCCAACCAATCGATTATCCAGAATGGGTGTCAAACTTGGTAGCTGTTTCAAAACCCGACAGAAATATCAGAATCTGCACAGACTTCAGAGATTTGAACAAGGCATGTCCAAAAGATGACTTCCCGCTTCCCAACATTGACATGATAGTAGACATGACAGTAGGACATGAGATGTTGTCACTAATGGATGGACTCTCAGGGTACAATCAGATCATGATAACTAAGGAGGACCAACATAAGATAGCTTTCACTTGTTCGTGGGGGACCTATTGTTGGAATATGATGCCATTCGGCTTAAAGAATGCAAGAGCAACATATCAAAGGGCCATGACATTGATATTCCACAATATGATTCATAAAATAGTCGAAGACTATGTTGACGACATTCTAGCTAAGTCAAGAAAGAGAAAAGATCACATAGCAACCCTAAGTGCCATCTTTGATAGACTGGAGGAGTACAAGGTCAGACTCAACCCAAAGAAGTGTGTCTTCGGCGTACAATCAGGAAAATTGCTAGGATATATAGTGTTAATGAGAGGCATCGAGGTGGATCTAGCAAAAGTGAAAGCAATCCTCAAGATGGAGGCACCGAAAACATTAAAACAATTGAGAGGTCTTCAAGGCAGACTCCAATCCATTCGATGATTCATAGCACAATTGGCAGACAAATAGAACCCATACTCTCACCTACTCCACAAGGGAGTAGCGTACAAATGGGATGCCAAGTGTGAAGAGACATTTAACAAAATAAAGTAATAACTACTAACACCACCAGTTTTAATGCCACCAATCCCAAGAAAGCCATTGATTCTATACGTGTCAACAGCAGCAACAGCCCTTGGAGCCCTCTTAGCTCAGCATGACGAAAATGGAACGGAAAGGGCTATATATTACATCAGCAGGACAATGGTTGGTCATAAGCTAAACTACTCATTCATCGAGAAAGCATGCCTCACAGTAGTGTTTGCATCACAAAAATTTAGACATTACATGTTGGCACACAAAATAAAGCTCATCGCCAAAATCGACCCTCTCAAGTATCTACTATCAAAGGAAATGCTTACAGGAAGAATGGAAAAATGGGTGATGATACTATCAGAATACGACATTGAATATGTGGAGCAGAAAGCAATCAAGGGCCAAGTCATTGCAGACCAACTGGCAGAAGCACCAATCTATTCTAAAAACCCTCTTGTCTCAGAGTTTCTAGATGAATCCATCTTTAATCTCAATGTAGCTAACCACTGGAAACTATACTTTGATGGCTCATACACACAATATGGATCAGGAGCCGGTGTTTTCTTTATTACACCACAAGGGGAATGCATACCAAGTTCCTACAAACTAGCATTTCCCTGCACTAATAACATCGCGGAATATGAGGCTTTGACTATAGGTCTCAGGATAGTAGTATAATGGAACATCATAGCTCTCAAAGTGTATGGAGACTCTCAATTGATTATAAATCAAGTAAACGATGAATACCAGACCAAGGATGACAAGCTCACTCCATACAAGAAATTAGTGGAGACTCTCAAAGAATCTTTCATAGAAATAACATTCGAGCATATTCCTAGAACCAACAATAGAGCAGCGGATGCCATGGCAACAATTGGATCATTGCTCGATATCCCCCACAACATTCCAAAATATGAATTCTTGATTGAGCAGCTTCTCGTACCTGCGTTTGAGGTACCAGAATTAGAATATGTGTGCAAAATCGTTGGTCTCGGTGATCCTTGGTACCACGACATTTGCACATACCTTCGTATAGGAGTCATACCCGCCGACCTACCTTCAAACCTAAAATGAACCTTTGTTAAAAAGGCATCCAAATTTGTCATCCTAGGTGATACCCTATATCGTAGGAGCATAGAAGGAACCCTTCTACGCTGCCTAAACGTTGAGGAGGCATTGACCACTCTAACTGAAGTGCATAATGGTATCTATGGTTCACACTCGAGTGGAATGACCATAGCCAATAAATTGCTGAGGATGGGGTATTATTGGCCCACAATGGAAAGAGAAGCACATGATCATGCCAGAAAGTGTCTACAATGTCAGCAACATGGGGACCTCATCCATACTCTAGCTCAAGAGCTTCATCCTATCGTCACACCATGGCCCCTTTTGCAGTGGGGACTTGATCTCATTGGGAAAATCACGCCCACTTCATCTAACGGCCACAAATTCATCATAATCGCAACAAAGTACTTCACTAAGTGGGTGGAGGCCATACCCATGACGTACATAACTAGAAAGCAGATTTCAAAGTTCATCCTGAACTATCTCATTTGCCAATATGGTGTTCCACAAGCCATTATCTTAGATAATGGGACACCATTCAAAAATAAGGAGGTCTGTGACTTATGTGAGAAATTCAAAATCCAACATCACTTCTCCACCCCATACTATCCCCAAGGCAATGGCCAAGCAGAAGCTACAAACAAAACCATTCTAAAAATCCTCAAGAAAACAATCAATGACGCAGGTCGTGATTGGCATTTACAACTTAATCCCACCCTCTAGGCCTATCGAACCAGCATCCACACACCCACCAGTGCCACCCCCTTCTCCTTGGTCTACGGATCAAAAGCAATACTCCCCATAGAGATCGAGCTCCCATCCCTCAAGATATCACTGCAGAACCTCATCACAGATGAAGAGTACTGAGTATCAAGATTGAGTGAGCTGGAGCTACTGGATGAGTGACATATAAATGCTTTGAATCATTTGCAATTCTATCATAATAGACTCAAAAGGAGCTACAATAAGAAAATCAGAAGCAGGACGTTCCAAGTTGGAGAACTGGTCTTAAAAGAAAATTAGAAAAATGTCCCAAACCCAAGCAGCAAAGGAAAATTTTAACCCAATTGGTTGGGACCATTCGTCATCACGAGTTACAAATTAGGGGCATATCAGCTATCAACACCCGAAGGGGAACCTCTGCAGGACCCTATGAATAGCTCTCATCTCAAAAAAAATTATGCCTAAATCTTTCAAGGTATAGAACCAAAAAATCCAAAAAAATCAGAAAATGTCCTAAAAAAATGGTTACTTCAGCGAAAACCTGGCAAACAGGCATCTTGGTGACAACAGAAAATCAAAAAATCAAAAAATCCAAAAAAATAAGAAAAAGGATAAAAAATCGTCCTCTAGTGAAAACTACTTTAGTGGCACTTTGGGCAAGTACCTTGGTGAAAACCGGAAAACAGGTGCCTTGTGTAAATAAACTCTCCATCCATCAAGATCTTTATGGCTTATTCTTCATCATCCATCCATCATCCATCGCATTCAGTCTCCATCCATCACTCATCCACTCACATCTGCATCATAGCTTGGTCCTTGTTATATCATGATCCCTCCTAGTACTACTCGACCCATCCTCAAGGTTAGTTTGTCCTACCTTTATCAAGTAGTCTATTGCATCACGCTGTTCTTGTTCGGATCAGATTCGTGTATAATCTTAAAGTCCTCAAACCAAAAAACCCAAAACATCAAAAAATCAAAAATCCAAAAACATCGAAAAAATCAAAACAATCCAAAAACATCAAAACATCAGAAAATCCAAAAACATCAAAAAATTATCAAAGTCCCAAAACAGGTCAAAAAGTCAGTCAAAAAGCCAAAAAACAGTCATTTTGTCGAACTACGTGGTCTCTGCGTGTATAACGTAGGCAAGGCTAATTTGTTGATCAGCCCCCAAGGCCCCTAGGATGGGTCTTTAGGTTAGTCTCTTAGTCAAAATCTCAGAAAATCCCAAAACATTGGAAAATCAAAAATCAATACATTTGAAAATCCTGAAAAATACCAAAAACAGCCTCAAAACATTGTAAAACATCAAAAACATCCAAATATTTGAAAAAATCCATCCACCTCATCTCGCGTGCACCCGCAATAACACTACTCATAATAAACTGATCGTCATCCTCAACCTTTGGTGAAACAGTTAGAAGCAAGCCTAGCAGGTCGAAAGTGAAAACTCAAAACGTCAAGTCTTAGGTCTAAGTCAGTACATAAGCAAGTTGGTCATCTCTTTCTATTGGTAACTCATCATCTGAATTGGTCCCATATCAATCATCTTTTAGAACACTTTGGGTAAACGAAATGACATGTTGCCATCCACTAACATGTCCTAGGATGAATCCTTCCTACAATGGGCATTATCTTTTGGCAATAAGTTTCGGTTCTTATCCTTAAAAAACACATCCTCCTTTGGTTAGCGGTATTGAAGAACATCAGTTTATTTGTTTACTTTGTCTTTATCTTTGACTTATCTTATTACGCTCATTCCAAGGACTTCTCGATGATATCCCAAAATAGAGGATTTAGAGAAATAGGAATGGGGCAACGGTCATTATCTTTTTTTCTATTATGCTTGTTGGACGTTCTTGTAATATAACCTCGGCGAATACTTGCTTTGTTAGGTATGAATGGAAGAGGTCTAAGGAAACTTGTTGACTATTGCATGGATAGGTTTACCTTTCCATTTTTTGGTTTGAGGTGTTTGAAACTTCTGAAGTGCATCCTAGCAAGGTTTCTATATGTCAGGTGTGAGCAAGAATACTCCTATATGCTTTTCAAGTCAAAGTCCATCACACTAAGTACAATGCCATCCTAGTTTCCTATACCTTGATGCATCATACCACGTGCGTTATCGAACATAAGAAAATTTGGCCCTTTTGAAAATTCCAATTCCTCGGCAGGTAATCATCATCCTCATTTGCATTTGCATCATCTTGTGTCTTGTTGAAATGACTTCTTCTTTTCTTGCTAACCGCACTAACAAGGTACTATGACAGTTGATCATCACCATCACCATTGCTATCATCATTAATCCTGCATCCACAAATAATTAGCATATTACATCAACATAACATATACGAAACATATGCATTGCATTTCCACCATATTATAAAAGTGCATCCATTCTTTGCATCATATTACATCTATCACATAAATCATCACATAACGTTTGCATAAGTATTTCATAATCATTTCACCATTACCACATATGGCATAATCATAAACAATACATATATAAGCATTATAAATAATTCATTTGCATACATACTTGCATAGAATCATGACATCATCTCACCAGAATACATTCATATTAACATATCATTACATCATATCACTTTGCATTAACATATCATTGCATCATATCACTTTGCATTAACATATCATTGCATCTTATTAAATGCATCACATACATCATCATTTAATATGTTTAGGATAAAAGCATTTGTTATTCTAAACATCTCATAAAACCATCTCATTTGCATTACACCATTTCATTTGCATCATATCACGACCATCGCATTCATATCACATCATCCATATCATCTCATAAATAACATCATAAATCATTCATTGCATAAATCATCCCACATAAGCATAAACGTACAAAATTTATTACAAACAAAGCGTATATGCATCCATAAACATGAGTCACATATCATTTCACAGGTACACCATAGATCATATCATTTTACATATCACAATCCATATCACATATTAGATTATCCCATTTGCATCAACATAAATAGATCATCATATAGACAACATCATTGCACACCACATAAATACATCTCCATGTCATAAGGCGACATAATATAGATTTGTTAGTCATAATCATAACGCATACATCATTAGAAATAAATGCATCCATAAACATACAGAAGTAGAACCATACATAAATAAAGAGAACACATCGCATCACATCAAAATCATCATCGGCTCATATATATCATCAATAACGTAACTATCATAGTACAAAGAATAAATCGGATCATTGTACATATATGTCAATCAGTACAAAAGGCCCATCAGGCTATCAAAAATGAGCCCATAAGGCACAAAAAGTATCATAACATCTCGATCAAGCTCGGTCCCTGTGAATGTTGCCCTCGCCCCTGTCACCGTGACCCTCTGCTGGTCTGTGGCTAGCCCGCTCTGAATACTCTGGGACCCGCTCTGCTCTAGATACGGCCTCGTGATAAAACTGCCAATAATACTCTGCCTCTCGGATGACATCCCTATAGGATCGAACTGGCACAGTACCCTGGGAGGAGGAGGCTGCCATGCTCTCTAGCTACTGTCTCCTGCCTAGCTTTGTGGCTGCCTGTAGCTCTGCAGCTTGATCTCTCTCAGCTCTGAGCTACTCTCTCTCCGCCCTCGCCTGATCTCTCTCAGCTGTCACGACCTGGACTTGGGCCTGCAGCTGCGCAATCAGCGCATCTCGAGCATCCACCTGTCCTGATTGTTGTACCTGTGGCCGCACATGAGGTTGATCCTCACCCTCAGCTCGTGGTGGTGGAACTGGTGGCACCTGCTGCTGGTCCTGCATGTGCACGTCTTCATGATCTAGTTGGACTAGAGGCACAAATGGTGGGTCCTGTTGAATCTCAGCTCTTCATCCTCATCCTCCCCCTCTGCCTTTGACTCTCCACAGATTCGGAACTGCACCTAGAATCATCAACCGAAGAGGAGGCCAGAACCAATCCCTGTAGGCCTGGGTAGTGCCTGGATCTGCTAGCCCCTGATCGTAGGCCCATGGTCGGGCCACTAACTATCAGAAACTATCAACCGCCTCTGAAGCAAGAATGTATCGCCCCCATGAAACCTGTGTATGGTGAGGGCAAAGACGACTACGTAGTCATCATCTGGCCGATCCTGCGGCTCCCTGAACTAATGTTACACGCACCCAGGCAGGTACATCTCAAGCATAGTGTGCTCCCACCCCTGCATAAAATGGTCCTAGCAACAGTAGAACATATGATTGACATCGTTGGCCCATCCAGGCCGACCAAGGTAGGGTCGCCAGGTAAAAACTTGCATCTCGTCCAGGACCCACCTCCAGTAAGGGATCTTGTGCTCACCGGTGTGTGTAAAAGACACACCACCTCTGTATCGACACACGAGGAGATCATCTGGTATCATTGGAATTGAAACAATGTGCAGCCGAAGCATAGCAATGTGCTTCTATTCCCAAACATGAAGTAGGGTCACCCTTGCTCCCAGCGCTTTGTCGTCCATGTAGACGTACTCATGGAGGTTTCTATAAAGTGAAGCGAGAAGAACAGGCCCCCACACAAAACGAACTAGTCTGTCTCGCACCATCGGCTCCCAGCAATACCCCCAGCCGAGACTGAAGTATCACCCTCATCTGTCAAGGGCAACAAGGCCTGAAATAATGGTTGCAATCACCCAGCGGTAGGGAGGTGCTAGGATCCTGTGCTGCTCAAGCTCTATCTGCCCCTTGCAAAACACAATCTCATCAGTGGCAAGGACTCTAAAGCAAGCCTCACGCCCCTCGTCCATGTTAAAAATCACTTGATGACCGTGAATGGGAAATCTTAAAATCTGCCAAACGTCCTCTAGAGTGACGGTGGCCTCACCAATGGGAAGGAGAAATGAAGATGTCTCGCTATGCCACCTCTCGGCCAGCACTGATAACATCCCTAGGTGAGTACGAATGGGTGTTGCATACGCAATATGCCACAACCCCACAATCCGAAGTCGATCCTAGTCCCTGTTGTTCAAGTCCCACAAGTAGTCGGCTAGGTCTCACGACCTGTGCTCTCAGGAGTAGAGCTCCCTCGCCGCGTCCTGCATCAAGGAGGGTCATCATGTTAAAAAAATTGAAAATTTCTTCATCGAGCGTCCAAAAAACTTCTCCAATGATGCAATTCGTGATGGCATCGCAGTTTGATTTTTAATCAAACTCCAACACTAGGCCCTAAAAGAGCAAAATCACACCACCGCGGTGCACTTTATCACCTAGCAGCGCAATTTGGACAAAATCGTATCACTGCGTTGCACTTTGCAAATCCCTTCGTTGGCTCTGAGCTTAGCATCAGAGTTTTTAAACTCCAAACTACACCGTCGCAGCGCTATTTAGCACCGAGCGGCGCAGTTTGACTTCTGAGCGGCGCTATATAGCGCCACTGTAGATGAACCGCCCCTTTAAAGGCATTAATTGAAGCAATAAATGAAAATGAAACTCGGGTAAGGACCACTTACCGGTGCCTCAATGCCAGGTGGTCGTTGGTACGTCCGAACTCGATCCAAAATGTGCAGAGAAAGTTGTCGTTGCACCATATTGTCAGGAGGTTTGAGCTCAAATCTCGATATTACTATTGGAGGTGTTTGAAAGTGACTTGAAAGTGACCCCTCGGGCCCCTTCTAAGCCTCAAAATTAGGGTTTTCTCACCCTGATTAGTTGACCTGCTAGGGTTTTGGGGCCCCGAACCTGTTTTCATCCAGTTGAGGCTTTTTTTTCATCGTTTTATTGTGTTTAGACACGTTTTTAGCCTCCCAGAGCCCTTTCAGACCTATCGGGTACTTTGTCCTCTTTTTTCGCAAGATCACCTAAAAATTGAAATTTTCGTCCAATCTCTCGAGAGGGCATTATAATGGCATGTTTTCTCTTGCCATGCAGCAGTGGGGCAAGTTTTTAAATATCAAAAATTTTGGCTACAATCGAGATCGTTTATTCTTTGAACCAACGCAACAAGTGCATTGCTTCAAAGAGGCGCAAAATGTATACACGTAAAATATATTGATTGACATTGTGCACTTGATCCCGACCTACTAACATCATTTCTTCCTGAATCATTCCTCAGCCTAACCATTTAATCAAATCTCCTTATCTGATTAAATTCATCAATATTCCTTTCTTAATTGAATAAATTATTTTATCTAATTAAGTCAATTTCTTTGTTAATTAAATCAATCCATCTGATCTAATTATCCCTATTTAATTAAATAATTAATTTTATTTGATTAAATCTCTAAAGTCTGTCCATTAAATTAAATAAATTAAAACTTTATTTGATTTAATCTAACACCGTCTCCTTTAATTAAATAAATCAAAATCCTTATTTAATTAATCTCTCATCATATTCCTCCCTTATTTGATTTAAATAAATTCATAAATTTGAGTCAAAAAAAGTCACATCATCTAACATCTCCTATTAAATTAATTAACCCTTGATTAATTTAATCTCATCTCATGTCCCATCCTCTAGATTTTGCAAGTTGCACATGAAAATAGATTTAATTCATTTATTAAATCTTCATTTTCCTCTCAAAGGCATCTTTTGGAATATTCTCTCAATTTAAATTTCAAAAATTCCAAGTCAACATGTACATCCAACAAGGCAATAACTTCATCTTACAAGTCCTTTGCCTTGAGCCAAGTGGAATTTATTGC
Organism: Sequoia sempervirens; assembly: GCA_007258455.2. Lineage (NCBI taxonomy): Eukaryota > Viridiplantae > Streptophyta > Pinopsida > Cupressales > Cupressaceae > Sequoia > Sequoia sempervirens. Next base: position 53,665 of record VDFB02251973.1, on the reverse strand, counting down.
ATTTTCCCTTCCCTCTTACAAGTCATTTCAACAAATTTGAAATTCAAAATATGCATTTATTGGCACAATCCCCAAATCTTGCACATCCTTCATCTATTCATAGATTGACAAGTGGCATCATGCCATTGGATGAATGTTAGTCCCACATTGCTCAAATTTGGACATTCATCCATCTTGGCATTCTATAAATAAAGAGCTCATATCCTCATTTCATCATCCACAATTTGAGTAAAGTTATTATGCTAAAATATTTGGCCATTTTCATCCATCACCATTGAGCTCTTAGCTAGGTTCTTGCAAATTTTTGGCTTGGATCTCTCATCTTTCATTAACAAAAGTGGATCAATCTCATCAACATATCAAGTTTGCATCTTAGGAATTGGGAAAGGGCCAATTTTCACATCAAATTGGCACCAATTCCCCCATGGGATCATGAGTTTACACATTTAAATTAGGATTTAATCTATTTTCTTGTTTTATTATGTATTTCATTGTTTTTTCTTTCCTACTTTGAGTTTGTAAATGGATTTCATGGGGAATCCTTGTTTTAGCTTGCAATTTCTTGTTTAACTTGTTTATTCTTGTTGTTTTGCAGGTACTAGTATTGGGGTTCGCACAGGCATGTATGATATGTACTTATGACAATGCTATATAATGATGTGATGTGATGTTATACATGAAATGATATGTTATGCCAAATGGTATGGAGATGATGATTTATGGTGTATATGCAAAATGATATGTGAGTAATGACCTTATATGTGATGGCATAATGAATGCTTTTATGAGATGTTTTATATGATTATGGATGGATGGATGCACTTAATGCAATGGATTATTTATAATGCTTATGTACCTGTTATGCTTCGTTTAATTGTGCACTGATATGGGATGATTTATGAAATGTTTATGCAAAATGATTGCAATGTGGTGATTTATGAGATGTCTTATTATGATATGGATGGATGATGGATGATATACTTTATGCAAATGGATGCAAATGCCTAACCTATTTATGTGATGCGATGGTGGTTATATGATTATGCAATGGATGATGTGATGGATTATTTATGTTTTTTGTAATTACGTAAGAGATGGTTATATGCAAATGTGTATGTGATGTGATTATGAGATGCTTAGAATAACAAATCTATATTATATGCATATGAGATGATCAAATTTTTCTATATGATATGCATTGTGCTGACGATTTTGTGGATGCAGGATTAATGATGGTGGTGATTAACTATCACAGTACTTTGTTAGTGTGAAAAGCGAGAATGAAAGAGAAGAGATTTCAACAAGACAAAAGATGATGATGATGATGAATATCTTCCGTGGAGTTGGGATTTTCAAAGGGTCAATTATCTTATGTTTGATAACACACATAGATATGATGCATCAAGGTATTAAGAACCATGATGACGTTGTATTTAGTGTGATGGACTTTGACTTGACAATTAGATAGGAGTATCCTTGTTCACACCTGACATATAAAAACCTTACTAGGAGGCACTTTAGGTATTTCACACATCTCAGACCAAAACATAGGAAGGAAATCCTTCCTATGTGGTCAACAAGATATCTAAAACACCCCCCGTACATACCTAAATAAAGCAAGTATGCGCCAAGTTATATTACAAGAAAGTCCAACAAGTGTAACAGATAAAAAGATAATGATCGTTGCCCCATTCCTATCTCTCTAAATCCCTTCGTTGGGGACATCATTGAGAAGTCCTTGGAATGAGCATAATAAGATAAATCAAAAGACAAAGATACAACACACAAACAAGATGATGTTCTTCAATACCGCTAGCCAAGACTAAACTATGGTGATGTCTGATGTTGATGTCCATTGTAGGAAAAATGCATCCTAGGACATGACGATATCAGATGATTTGATATGGGACCGATTGGATGATAGGCTATTGACACAAAGAGTTGACCAACTCGCTTAGGTACTAACCTAGATTTTGAGATTTTGACGTTTTGAGTTTTCACTTTTTAACCTGCTAGACTTGTTTTTGACTGTTTCATCAAAGGTTGGGGATGATGATTGATTTATTGTGAATGATGTTATTGCAGGTGAAAGCGAAATGGGACGGATGGATTTTTTTCAAATATTTGGATTTTTTGGTGTTTTGAGGCTGTTTTTGGTATTTTTTAGGGATTTTTCAAATGTTTTGATTTTTTGAATTTTCCAATGTTTTGGGGTTTTTTGAGATTTTGACCAAGAGACTAACCTAAATACCTATCCTAGGGGCCTCGAGGGCTGATCAACAAATTAGCCTTGCCTACGTTATACACACAGAGACCATGTAGTTCAAATGACGACTTGACCGATTTACATGGAGATATACATGATGAAATGTCAGTTTATTATGACGGACTCTTAAAGGACTGACCTAAGTGTCTCAGGGGATGATCAAAGATCAACCTTTCCTATGTTCAAGGTTCAGAGACCCGTAGTTCAACAAGACAACTTTGTTTTTGACTTTTTGAATGACTTTTTGACCTATTTTGGGATTTTGATATGTTTCAAATGTTTTTGGATTTTTGGTTTTATGAATGTTTTGGATTATTTTTTTGATGTTTTTGGATTTTCTGATTTTAGGACTTCAAGAATATGCACGAATCTGATCCGATGAGAACATGCCCCCCATGATGCAATAGACTACTCGATAAAGGCAGGACAAACCGACCTTGAGAATGGTCGAGTAGTACTAAAGGGATCATGACATGAAACACAAGACCAAGCTATGATGTGGATGTCAAATGGATGGGTGATGGATGGAGATATGAATGCGATGGATGATGGAAACGTAATGGATGGATGATGCAGAATGAGCCGTGAAGATCTTGGTGGATGGAAAGTGCTTATTTACACAAGGTGCCTATTTTCCAGGTTTTCACCAAGGTACTTGTCCAAAGCGCCACCAAAGTGGTTTTCACCAGAGGACGATTTTCTCTGTACAGTTTTTAATCATTTTTATGTTTTATTTTTATTTTTTTCTTTTTTGATTTTTTTGTTGTCACCAAGATGCTTGTTTTCCAAGTTTTCGCCAAGGTAACCTTTTTTTCATGAATTTTTTTGATTTTTTGATTTGTTGGGTTCTATACCTTGAAAGATTAGGCATAAAACTTTTTGAGATGAGAGTTGTTCATGGGCTCCTACAGAATCTCACCTTCCGGTGTTGATAGTTGATATGCCCCTGACTTATAGCTTGTTGTGATAACAAATGGTCCCAACCAGTTTGGTTCAAACTTGCCTTTATTGTCTGGATTGGGGATATTCTTCTGAATTTCTTTTAGCACTAGTTCTTCGACTTGGAAAGTCCTTCTGATTTTCTTGTTATAACTCCTCTTGAGTTTGTTCTGATAGACTTGCAAATGATTTAAAGCATCTATATGCCGCTCATCTAGTAGCTCCAACTCATTCAGTCTTGATACTCGATATTCTTGATCTGTGATGAGGTTTTGTAGTGATATTCTTAGTGACAGGAGCTCGATCTCAATGGGCAGTATGGCTTTTGATCTGTAGACCAAGGAGAATATAGTAGCGCCAGTAGGTGTGCGGATGCTAGTTCAATAGGCCCAGAGGGTGGGATTTAGCTACAAATGTCAGTCACAGCCTGCGTCATTGACTGTTTTCTTGAGGATTTTCAAAATGGTTTTATTGGTAACTTTTGCTTGGCCATTGCCTTAGGGATAATATGGGGTGGAGAAGTGATGTTGGATTTTGAATTTTTCGGAAAGGTCACGAACATCCTGATTCTTGAATGGTGTTCCATTATCTGAGATAATAGCTTGGGGAACACCGTATCGGCATATGAGATAGTTTAGGATGAACTTTGATATCTGCTTCCCGGTTATATATGTCATGGGTATGGCTTCCACCCACTTGGTAAAGTACTCAATGGCGGTTATGATGAACTTGTAGCCATTAGATGAAGTGGGAGTGATTTTTCCAATGAGATCGAGTCCCCACTGCAAAAGGGCCATTGTGTGATGATGTGATGAAGTTCTTGAGTTGGAGCATGGATGAGGTCCCCATGTTGTTGACATTGTAGACACCTTCTGACATAGTTGTGTGCCTCTTTCTCCATAGTGGGCCAATAATACCTCATCCTTAGCAGTTTCTTGGCCAAGATCATTCCACTCGAGTGTGAACCACAAATCCCATTATGCACCTCAATTAAAGCAGTCAAGGCTTCGTCAGTATTAAGGCAGCATAATAAGGTTCCCTCTATGCTTCTACGATATAAGGTATTTCTTGGGATGACAAACCTATAGGATTTTTTAATCAATTTTCTTTTTAAGCTTGAGGGTAAGTCAGCAGGAAAGACACCTATCCGTAGGTAGGTATAAATATCATGGTACTAGGGATCTCCAGGACCAACAATTTCGCACACAAATTCTGACTCTGGTACCTCGAATGTGGGCACGAGAAGCTTCTCTACCAAGAATTCATGTTTTAGGACGTTGTGAGGGATTTCTAATTAGGATCCAATTGTTACCATGGCATCTGCAGCTCTATTGTTTGCTCTAGGAATTTTCTTGAATGTGATCTCGATGAAGGATTCTTTGAGAGTCTCCACCAATTTCTTGTATGGAGTGAGCTTATCATCCTTAGTCTAGTATTCACCATTCACTTGATTTATTATCAATTGGGAGTCTCTGTATACTCTAAGGGCCATGATGTGCCACTACATTGCTATTCTAAGGCCTATGGTTAAAGCGTCGTATTCTGCAATATTTTTGGTGCAGGGGAATGCTAATTTATATGATCTAGGTATGCAGTCCCCCTGTGGGGTGATGACAAAGACACCAACTCTTAATCCATGTTGCATGTATGAGCCATCAAAATAAAGTTTTCAGTGATCGACTATGCTGAGGTTAAAGATGGATTCATCTAGAAACTCTGATATAAGTGGATTCCCTGAATAGATTGGTGCTTATGCAAGCTAATCTGCTATGACTTGACCTTTGATTACTTTCTGCTCCACATATTCAATGTCATACTCTGATAATATCATGACCCATTTGGCCATTATTCTAGTGAGTATTGCCTTTGACAATAAGTACTTGAGGGGATCAATCTTGGCGATGAGTTTTATTTTGTGTGCTAGCATGTAATGTCTGAATTTTTGTGAAGAAAACACTACTGCTAGACATGCTTTTTCAATGAATGAGTAGTTTAACTCATGCCCAACCATTGTTCTACTGATGTAATAGATGGCCCTTTCTGTCTCATTTTCATCATGTTGAGTTAGAAGAGCACCGAGGGTTGTTGTTGTTGCTGACACATGGAGAATTAATGGCTTTCCTGGGATCGGTGGCATGAGGATTGGTGGTGTAAGCAGATATTCTTTGATCTTATTGAAGGCTTCTTCACACTTGTTATCCCACTTGTATGCTACTCCCTTGTGAAGTAGGTGAGAGTATGGATTATATTTATCTTCCAGTTGTGCTATGAACCTTTAGATGGAATGAAGCCTACCTTGGAGACCTCTCAATTGTTTCAATGTTTTGGGTGCCTCCATCTCAAGGATTTCTTTTACCTTGGCAGGGTCTACCTCAATACCTCTCATTAATACTATGTATCCTAGCAACTTTCCTGATTGTACGTTGAAGACACACTTCTTTGGATTTAATCGGACCTTGTATTCCTCCAGCCTGTTGAAAATAGTACTCAAGGTTGCTATGTGATCCTTCCTCTTTTTGGATTTGGCTAGTATGTCATCGACATAATCTTCGAAAGTTTTATGGATCATGTCATGGAAGATTAATTTCATGTCTCTTTCCTATGTTTCTCCTGCATTCTTCAAGCCAAATGGTATCATATTCCAGCAGTAAGTCCCTCATGGACAAGTGAAGGTTGTTTTGTGTTGGTCTTCTTTAGCAATCATTATTTGGTTGTATCCCGAGAATTTGTCCATCGGGGAGAGAATTTTGTGTCTATTGTCATGTCCACAATCATGTCAATGTTGGACAATGGGAAATCATCTTTTGGACATGCTTTGTTTAAGTCCATGAAATCTGTGCAGATTCTGATGCCCCCATCGGACTTTGAAACAAGAACCAAATTTGACACCCATTTTGGATAGTCAATTGGTCGAATGAATCTTGCATCTAGTAGCTTCTTTAATTCCATTTTGACTAGTAAGGTGATTTGAGGGTGCATTTTCCTGAGCTTTTGTCTAACAGGATTTGCTTCAGAGCATACTGCAAGGTGATGAACTACAATTTCTGGATTGAGCCCTGGCATGTCAGCATAGCTCCATGCAAAATTAACTTGTCTTTCTCTCAAGAACGCTGCTAGGAGCTCTTGTTCCTCTGATAGTAATGACTCCGCATAGAGTGTGATGTGCGGGGTCTCCTCTGTTCCTAGATTAACTGGATTGCATTTTTCTGCTAGGACTGATGATTTTTCATGATGAAGAGCTTTGAAAGGAAGATTGAATCCCCCATCCTTAGGCGCCTCAAAGATGTTTTCACCATTGGATGCGTCCTTTCTTTTTACTATTTTTGGGTTGGAGAGTGCCACAATGTGGTTTTCACTCAAGGACGTAGAGATTATTCTCAGTTTTTCGCTTTTGCGACTGAGGGATTCAATCGTTTCCCCATAGTATGCATGTGTATCCAGCTTGATGATAAATCCTACTTTATAATCCCCACATGGAATATTATCCCATAGTCCCATGAATTCTGAGAGTGCCTCATCATTTTTGAATGTGTCGAGAATTGGTGGTCTTCGTTGGTCATAATCGATGAGTTGTGGGTAGACTAGACTGATTTCATGGTTTTGATTTTCAAACTCATAGGATAGGGTACTAATCATGAGAAGGGTGGTATCCTCAAAGAGCCTAGGTACATTGGTTATGGGATCCTCATCATCACTACTACTACAGACATCAATTATGTCAAAAGTGAAATTAACTAAGATGTGGCCAATGGATACACGTAAGCGAAGTTCAGTTGGTGTTGGTTCACAGGGAGTCTTGACTGCTTTAACTGGGGGACCTCGTCCACGTATGGTTATACTCGGAGGGGTACATCCAAGGCCAATATTTCTCATTCGCATCTCAGGAATGAGGGGTATTATAAGCCCATTTTTGTTCGGCCCAAGTCTCTGGTTTTTGTCATAGCCCATTGCGAGCATCATTTGCAAACCTTTACTTTTGTCATCCATTGGTAGATTAGTTGTTGGTCTATCATCTTGATATAGGAGATGAGATGGGTCCTCCTCTACGACTTCTTAGCCAAGATCCCCCCAACTTCTGAAGTTGGGATATTCAGGGGATGTTTGGGAAGTGGAGGCTTGATTTGATTGCAGACATCCTCATGATCTAGGAGATTGTGGTAACTCTCCTACTACAAAGGCATTTTTGGGAATCATATAGTTTATGCAACCGTTGTCCTGGATGATGACTTTGATATCATAAATGGTAGGGATGGTGGGAATGGTGGGTGTCTCTGTCATAGAAGTGGAGGCAGGAGTGGCTAGATCAATGTACGGTGTTGATGGACCTTCATCATTTTTAGGAACTTGAGGTAGTTTGTAGTATTTTTCCTCAAGGTTCTTGTAGTAGGAGAATGGTTCAGGATCTCCATGGATGGTGACCTCTTGTCCTTCATATGTGAATTTGACACATTGATGGAAGGTTGATGCTACTGCTTGCATTGCATGGATCCATGGGCGTCCTAGGAGAATGTTATAAGGCAAGTCAAGATCGAGGACCTGACAGGTAGTTTCCATGATAGTTGGCCCTACTTGAATAGGGATTTGTATTGTTCCTTGGGAAACTCTTCTTGATCATCATATGCTCTGATTGTAATACCTTTACCTTTGTCGATGGAATCCTTTGAGATTTTTAGGTTCTTAATGAGCTTGAGGGAACAAATATTCAAGCCTACACCTCCATCCACTAAGACTCGCTTGACTTTATTTTTCTACACTAGGACCTCTAAATGGAGTGCACGGTTATGAAATGGTTGAGCGGGAAAATCTTGATTGGAAAACGTAAGGAGGTTTGGAGTGATGATGTTTCTAACCATAGCTTGGAATTGTTCTGCATCAAGATCTGCGGGGATGATGGATGAATCCAATGCTTCTTCAAGGATTTTCTTGTGGGCAGATGATATTTTTAATAACTCCATGATGGAGATTTGTGTTGGGGTTATTTTTAGTTGATCAAGGACATTGTAACCATTGGGAAAAAATATGGGTGCAAGTACTCTGTTTGGCTGGGATGATCCTACGATGGCAATTTTTCCACCTCTTGTGGTGACTCCACAATCGACATTGGCTCCTTTGATGGTGATGGTAGCACAGTAGTCATCTAGGGATGCGATGACATCGTCGTACACATGATTCACATTCTTGAAGGTACCTTTCCCCTTATTAGTGTTATTGTTCCCTTTATTGTTATGGTTAGGCATCGGATTCGTGTATATTTTGAGATTTTGATTCCCTATTGGTTGTTCCACATTTATGATTCTTTCATCAATGAGGTCTTGGACTAGGCTTTTTAACCTCATGCAACTATTAGTGGTGTGCCTTTTGATTTTGTGGAAGTTGTAGAGCTAATTTTCATTGTACCAAGGAGGTTTTACATCTGGTTCTTGGTAGTTCTCATAGGTGGGAGCCTTGATGAGGTTTTCGTTTATCAGTTTCTTCATGATGACTTCAAGTGGTTCTCCCAAGGCAGTGTACTTCCGCTTGGTGAAGTTCTTGTTTTGTTGGGTTGGTCCCCTTTAATCATTGACGTTATTAATCGCTTGATTGTTTGGTTGTTGTGTTGTTTTCGATGGATGGTTGTTTTGATGATGGTTTTGGATTTGTTGTTGTGGTGTGGGTATGTTTTGTCGAGGGGCACTGATGACAACTTTGGCATCAACAACACCATCGTTGGTAACATTTTTGTTTCTTTCCCATGTGTGAGGTTTGTCATTATAGCTTGTAGATGGGCGATTATTCTATTTTTTGGGATATGAAGTTGATCCTCTAGGTTGTGTCATAAGGGCTCGTTCGATGTTGAGCGCCTTGGAAATCAACTGGTCGTATGTGGTGATCCCTTGGACTTTGAGATGGAAGGCTAAGAGGACGTCAAGGTTGGATATGATAGTGCACACTTGTTGTTCCTCAGGCATGACCCATTTGCTCTGATTGGCCTTGGATTGCCATCGTTGTAGGAATGAAGCAAATGATTCATTCTTACCTTGTTTCAAAGCTGATAGTTCCTCTAGACTAACATCCATGGTGATATTGCATGCGTAGTTTTTGATGAATGCGACTATGATTTCTTGGAATGTCTTGATGCCTATAGGTAGGCGAGAGAACCATTCCATGGTGTGGCTAGCCAAACTCCTAGGAAATAGTTGCATCAGATAGGTATCGTCATACGCAACTTCCATGCAATGAACCTAGAATTCCCTGATGTGATCTTCAAGGTTTCTCGTCCCACAGTACTTGTCAAACTTGGGGATCTCAAATCCCTTTGGAATGGTTTCATCACAAAGGTTCCTGTTGAACGGATAAGGACACAAGTTACTAGATGTTTTTGTGGTTCACCCTGATTGAAGATTGAGCACTTGTTACGAGAGAAACTTGATTTGTGTTGTCACATTGTTTTGCAGATCAGGGGGTGGGATGAAAGTGTTCTGAGGTGGTTCGATTGTCGGTTGGATGGGTGGGTTGTTTGGTGTGTTGTTTAATGGTATTTGCACATTTTGTTGAGCCATGTATGCTTGCACTTGATGTTGTATAAACAACGCTTGTTGTTGGTCTTGTTGTTGTTGTGCCATGATTGCATGTTGTTGAGCTTGCTATTGTGCTTGTTGTTGCACCAACAACACTTGTTTTCAGGTTGCTTCTTGCTACTCTTGGTATTGTTTTACCGTTTGTTGATATGTTTGTTGTTGTGCAAGATATTGCACTTGTGCTTGTGCTTGTTGTGCTTGATATTGGGCTTGGGATTGAGCGTGCGCTTGAGCTTGTGTCGCTTGTGCTTGAGCTTGTGCTTGTGCCTATGCTTGTTCCTGTGCAGCTTGTTGTTGTTGCAATAAGATTTGGGCTTGAGCAGCCTATTGTGCTTGTTGCACTTGTAATGTGGCTTGGGCTTGTGTTGCCTATTGTGCTTGTTGTGCTTGTAATGCGGCTTGGGCTACTTGAGCTGCTTGCACATCTTGAGCGGCTTGTTGAGCATCTAGTTGTGCAGCTTGTTGAGTAGCTAGTTGTGCAGCTTTTTGTTTTTGTACTTGCAGTAATTCCTTTTGATAGGTAGCTTGTTGAGTGGATTGCAACGCAATACTGTATTGGCTTGATGTATTGGAGCTTGGTGGTGGTGGTGGTGGAGGTGGATTCAGAATGGTGCTTGTTATGGTGGTGAGAGTCATTGTCGTGTTGATGGTTGGGTTTTGAGTGGTGGATGGTGTGATTGATGTGGTTGGTCCTTGAGAGATCATGTTTTGAGATGTTAGGGGAGTGGTTGATGATGTGATGGTGGTGCTTTGCGTCATTGGGATAGTTGTCATCTATTGTTGCGATGTTGATGACAAGTTTTGAGAGTTTGGTGTGATGCTTTGATTGATGTTCGAGGTGTTGGTTTGATTTTGATTGATATTTGGTAAAGGGGGAAGCCCTAAGCCAAGAAGTGGTGTGGATGATGATGGAAATTGTGGAAGTGGTGAAAACGTGAGGGATGTGATCTCTTGAGGAAATGGTGTAGTGTTGAAAATGGCCCCTGGTCCGAACATGTCACCCTCTCCTTACGAGGTTATGGGGAGAGAGGTTTGGGGTGTTGCGCAAAATGATGATGATGATGGATCATTGGGATCATGGAAAGTGAGAGGGACATATGTATGTGATGGATTTTGGGGTATGGTTTGCCCCAAGATGGTGTTTGCATCCAAGTATTGATTATTGACAAGGGGGTGTGTTTGTAAGGCATTGAGAAATGTGCTTCCCTTGTTAACACTAGGTTGAGTTGGAGAAATAGATGATGTGATTTGTGGGATGTTTTGACTGATACTTTGGGATGGGGGTGAAGATGAGATGGGGAGTGTGGATGATATTGGGGCTGTGATCCCAAAATATGGTTCCACAATAGTACTCACATCAAAATCAGAAGGTAGTTTAGCCCCTTATTTTTCCAAATCAAGCATGTATAGTGAAGGGTTGAGTCTCATCATGATGTTGATAATCTTATGGTTCTCTGGATTTTGAATCATTTCAGTGATTTCCTTGTGTGACATTCCAAAGGGATTATTGGTAAGATCCTCTACTTCCTCTTGAGGTTTTTGTGATGATGAGGGAAATTTAGTTAAAGGATTTCTTGATTCAATGGGATTCATTTCGGATTTTTTTTGGCTTAGGTCACTTGAAGCGGGTGTTTCTTTGTTGGATTCCATGTTCTTGTGTTGAGATCTAGTTTGTACTATAAAATAGGGATCAATTTTCAAGAATATAAGAGATGAATCTCTAATTCTTTTGATTGATCTAATCTTAGGCACAAAAGAGAAAAATTTAGGATGTTTTTCAAGGATCAAAGGTGATATGATGGGGATGATGTGGATGTTTGAACTTTTGAGAAATCTTGAGGGGATGCTAGGATTTTTTAGGACTTTTTGGATTTGTTTTTTAATTTTGAATTGACTTTGATTTGATTTTGGGTTTGCTTTGTTTTTGGATTTATGAACAAATAGACCCTAAGATGTTGGATGATTGTCTAAGGGGTATATTTTCTCAAAGGATGATAATTTGAATATGTGTAGGGAGAAGGATGCATCTACCCACACCTATTCAAACAAGATGATAATTTAACCAAGCATGTGAAGAAGGATGCATCTACATATACCTAGCTAAACAAGATGGTTTGATTATTTTGACTAAGCATATGCAAATGGATGCATCTACACATACCTAGCCAAAGATGATTTGATGCTCTTGATTCAAAGATTTCAAGCATTTTGTTTCAAGGTTTTGATTATTTTGATTTTTTCCAAAAAGCCTAACATGGAGGATAATTTCAAGATTTTTCGAAAGGTGATGGTGAGGTGATTTTGGTTTGATGTTCAAGGATGAATGAAAATGTTTGATTTTGATCCTAGAATGTACCTAAAAAGACACTTGTTTACTAGACCTCGGTATTGAAGAACATATAATACTTCTAAGGACCTCTATAACTAAGAAGTTCAAATTAAGCATACATTTCTGGATTGTTCAAATGAATGAGTCTATAGAACCTTGTGAATTTTTTGTTTATTTTGATATGTTGCTTTTGATTGCACTTCCTAATGTATTTCTTGATGACCTTTTGAGTGTGATTCCTAAATTTTGAACTTTTGCTCAAGGACTTTTGTTTTGGGATTTTGACTTTCTTGGAAATCATGAGGAACTAACACATGTGTGAGAGCCAATTTTGTTATCTTTGCTTAGTGACTTTGTTTTACCACAAGCACTTATTTGATTAGATTTTTCAAACTAGATGTCCAATGTCCCAATTTCTTCGAATCCCACAAAGTATGTTATGTGGAACTTTGATGAAATCAAGGCAAGGGTTACCTATCGTTTAACTTTAGTAGGAAAATTGAGATGTAAATCCAAGTATTTAAAAACTTCTAAGGATAAAATCCCAAGGGAAAGCAATAACATATGAATTTGATCAATTGTATTTGCCTCCTAAAGGGTTTGAAATTTTGATGATGATGTTAAATGTTTGTTTCCAAATGTTTTCGAACAAGCAAAGCATTTTGACTTACAAGCAATATAACATCCTAGCTTAATTGGTATGTTTTTCTTGGTGGGCTTGTCTCATGCCCTTCATAGTAGAAGAGAAGATTTTACATGCAACCAAAGAAAAAATATAAAGGTATGTTAAGAATGAAGTCTTAACCTCTATATTTTAACCAAGATCGGACATGGCAAGTAACTTCTTGGAATATAAGTTCCAATGCACCACTTTGATAAACTCGTTGGATGGACTGGTTGGCTACTACAAACAAGGTTCTTAGTGACGGGACATCGGGGACATGGCACTTTGCAAGCGTCCAACAAGCCACTAAAGGCTTTAATCAATCCTACTAGGGGCGCTTTTACTTTTTACGATAGTACCCCATTCTAAAAGACACTGTACGGCTAAAGCCTACATACCATGAGGACTTGAAAGTTTTGTCTTATCCATTTATATACTGGCCCGAATGAAAAACCGGTTGGAGTCACCTTCGAGTTCTCCTTTCGAATGTGTCTCTTAGGCAGGCCCCTCTAAAGGTAAACAACAGTGAGCAAGCACATCCGTAGTTCGATCGACCTTCATTTAGAAATAAAGGGAGAACATACAAGATATACCTAACTCACACTCACAAGCTTTGTTCAATTTTAATAACCCAATTGAAAATGTGGAGGAAATTACTTTATCCCAACCTAAGACCACCAAAAAGCCTTTGATTCTCAAGATCGTCGTGAGGCGCGAGAGAAGCGCATACGTCTTTTCAATTATGTTAGTTTGAGTAAGCAATCACGAAAAACAAAGTAGCACATGTTCTTTTTAATCCAACAAAGCAATAATGACTCCTTTTTATAGCACCAAATGAAGTGTGAGAATTTTCCTTTTTCAATTATTAGCCCCAAACAAAATCTAGTGAGTTTGTGTCCTAAAGTTCATTTTAATATCCTTTTGTAACAAGAATTTAAAAAGTTCTTTTTAGAGCCCAAAATGAAATTAGTAAGTCCTAAGCATGAAAGATAGCAAATTTTTCCTTAAGAGGAATATTGAATCCTCTAAGAGTGTTGAACAAACACTAGAGTGTTTAAAAACACTTGGTATCACCAAAGGAGGTCATCATGCTTCTTTTCCTCTTCACCTTTGATCAATCCAACCTATAAGAAAATCAGTTAGGTTATGCAAAAACAGAGGTCAAGAAAGCAGAAAACAAACCAAATAACCAGAATTTGATAAAAAGCACGTGTTAAAAATAAATTAGAAAATCAGTTAGGTTATGCAAAAATAGAGGTCAAGAAAGTAGAAAACAAACCAAATAACCAGAATTTGATAAAAAGCACGTGTTAAAAATAAATTTTCACTTTTTACTTCCCTCTAACAGTGCAATCCACGAAGGCGTCACAGTTTAAAAACACCAGCGGTGCTATATAGCATTGCTTACTAGTCAGCGTCGCTCTGTAGCTAAACTAGTGAGCCTGAAGGCGTCGCTATTCTGGTCAGCGGTGCATTTTGGATTTTGAAAAGATTCCAGTGAACCAAAAAGATTCAACAGTGCTATTTGAAAATTTGAATTCTGGGCGGGAAGTATGGAGCGTCGCAGTTTGAATTTACAACAGTGCAATATGGCGACGTTGAGTTCTCAGCAGTGCTAAACAGCGACGCTAAGCGTCCAGTAGTGGAGTTTCCTATAGAGACACAAAAAACATGAAAAAGCACATAATTTTCTCAAAAAATGTGATTTGATCTTCTAGTCTGCCCTCCTAGCGCCAAAATGTGAACCAATATCCTACACCTGCAAGAACACAACAAATGAACACATTAATAAGATCAAATGCAAGTTAGAATAGAGATTCCTCAAAAAATCCATTTGAATGTAAGAGAAAAGGAATGAAATGAAGAATACAACACACTTAAAACAAAGATAAACAAATCCTATTCTAAAACAAAGAAAACTCTTAATCTCTTGAGGGAGTTGGTGCCAATTTGATGTGAAAATTGGCCCTTTCCCAACTCCAATGATGTGATGAAGATGATTGATGAAAGATGCATGCTTGTGGTGATGACTTCAATGGAACTCCATGTTGAAAACCTGCAAAAAGCCTAACTATGCTTGGATGAATTTGATGAAGATTGCTATGAATTTGAGTATAGTAAGTTTACTCAAGTTGTGGATGATAAAATGAGGAGATTAGCCTCTTATTTATAGAATGTCAAGTTGAAGAGATGTCCAAAATGGAGCAATGTGGGACTAAAGATCCACCAATGACAAGATGCCACTTATCAACATGTGAATGGATGGAGGATGTGCAAGTTTTGAAGAATGTGTCAATAAATGCATATATTTGAAATTTGAAATTGTTGAAATGACATGTAAGAGGGAAAGAAGGTGCATTGAATGCCACTTGGCTCAAGGAAAAAGGACCTTTTAGGTGGAGTAAATTCCTTGTTGGAAGGACAAAGTCCATTTGGATTTTGAATTCAAATTTGAGGAATATTCCTTTATTATGCCTTTTGAGAAAAAATAGAGATTTAATAAATGAATTAAATCTATTTTCATGTGCAAGTTGCAAAAGCTAGAGGATGGGACATGAGAAGAGATTAAATTAATCAAGGTTAATTAATTTAATAAGAGATCAAAACGATGTGACATATTGATTTAGATTTATGGATTGATTTAAATCAAATATAAGAAGAATATGATTTTAAGATTAATTAAATAAATATTTTTGTTTTATTTAACCAAGGAGATGAAGTTAGATTAAACTAAATAAGGTTTTAATTTATTTAATTTAATGGATGGACTTTAAAGATTTAATCAAATAAAATTAATTATTTAATTAAATAGGGATAATTAGATCAGACTTATTGATTTAATTAACAAGAAAGGGTGACTTAATTAAATAAATGATTTATTTAATT
Organism: Sequoia sempervirens; assembly: GCA_007258455.2. NCBI lineage: Eukaryota > Viridiplantae > Streptophyta > Pinopsida > Cupressales > Cupressaceae > Sequoia > Sequoia sempervirens. The sequence goes on along the minus strand of VDFB02251973.1, from coordinate 38,024 downwards.
AAGAGAGGAACATTGATGAATTTAATCAAATAAAGGTATTCGATTAAATGATTAGACTGAGGGATGATTTAGGATGAAACGATGTTAGTGGTCAGGATCAGATGTGTAATGTCGATCAGTACATTTTCTATGTCTACAATGAGTATTACAAACATTCTAATCTAGTGAATATATTATTCAAAGAAGAGAGAAAGGTACAATTTTACCCAAGCAAGAACCCACTTGATTTGTTGTAGTTAGAATAGATTCATGCATTTTTGTTCTACCATATTTTGTTGTTGTAACTTAGTGAAGTCTACTAACCTACCACATTTGCATAACCTATAACATCTACATCAACCTACAATGTCAAATGTATAATTCTTTGTTTGTTTTAAAAATATTTCCAACAATAAAATAAAGTTCCTTTTTAAGCACTAACATTTACTTCCCTATTTTACTATTTTGATTTATTTCCCTTGTACATAACATTATAATTTCATACCCCTATGAACATAATGAAGTACATATAGTACCAACACCACGTCAAAAGGCTCATCCTTAGATTGACATGTAAATGAAGTAGCAACATGATTCAAAAGACTACTTGATTAATGGATAGTGTGATAGTGTATCCAAGTAAAATTTCAAAGTCATGTCACACTTTTGACCAACTTATCAGCACAAGTGAATTTAATACTTTTAACTACAAGTCAAATTTAGTCAAAAATATGGTCTAACTAGATCCATTCTTAACTAAATTAGATGAGTCATAACTATTCTAACTAGAAGTGTCCATTAAATACATATGCAACATCACTTTGAGGCTAATTTACCAAAAATATAATATTATTAAAAGAACTTGTTATTTTCACAACTCCTATTCATACAAATAATATTTAAAATAAATAAATAAGAAACGCCCTTTTATATATCTAATATAAAGTAGGTCATTAGCACAAAAATATAAGGTTGATTTTTTTGTCAAGAAAAATAGTAAAGTTTATTAAAAAATAAAAATGATACACTAGAGAAGAGATTCCATGTCAAAATGATATAAGAGTTTTTACTTTGGATACAAAATTAAGATAAAAGTTGCTATTCCATTGAAACAATTGTGTTTTCAATACAAACAAATTTTACGAGTTATTTAAAATATATATTTATAAGAATGGAGAAAAATTTAATCCATGCACTAAAGTTTCAAGTTATAAATATGACTAAAAAATTGAAGGAAAAATAATAAAATTTACTATATAAAGATCAATGTCACATTTAATTTCAATTTTGAACATTTTGTTAGCAACTAAATTATTGTGACATTTTATTTAAAAACTAACTATCAAATATATTTTTTTCATTTTTCGTAAAAATTACAAACATAAAATAAATTTACATCATTTCAAAATTTAAAAAATGTCACTTTCTAGTGATTCAAGTTAAATTATATTAGTGTTGGTTATGTTTTTATGAAAGTGTGACACAACTTTGAACTTTCACCCATTTATCAAGTTGTGTGCTAGCCTTAGCTACACTAGGTCTAGTTACGAATTGATTATGCTCCTTAAGAAACATCTTGATATGTCTACTTTTCTTTGGTGCACACTATCTCATGTGACATGTTCCTTAAATGTCATATCTTGAGTCCTTTAAACACACACACAAGATGATCAACAAATAATAGTACACAATTATCCAAAATAATTCCAACACAAAAATCCAATTGCACGTGATCCAAAAACATGAATTTTACACTTCAAAATTATTTAATTTACTCACCAAGAGAAGGTTCCTCATTAAACCTAGAATGTGTAGAACATTGGAGAGAATATCGGTCCTTCTATCTCTAAATGTAAGCCCAAATTCGCCTCATCTAATAAATTCTAAAGAAATAGTTATTTCCCAAATATAGACTACCACCATAGATGCTCTCATAAGTTGAGAACCTTTTTCTATTGGGATCATACAATAAGTGGCTCCTAAGTCAATAAGAATGCACTCTTGTGCATGTGTAGCAAGAGTGACAAGAAAAACATCACCACCATCATAATTGGAGTTCAAGTTTTATTATCTTCCTACTCCTCCTTGTGGTCTTGTCTAAACAATCCCAACTTACCACAATTCCAACACCAATCCCTAAATCTAGTAAGAGATAGATCCCCCCTTGATTTGGAGTACCTATATTCTTTTATGTTCTTCCCCTTGTCCTTGGAATGATCTCTATTAAAACATCCTTTAATTTTTTAAAGAGTTCTATCTTGTCTCTTTGGAAAGCAACAAACCCACCACCTCAACAATATTCAACTTTGAAATGGTGCTATTGATTGCCATCACAAGACTATCCCAACTCTCAACAAAAAATGTACAAGGGAAATATATTATTCCTCCTCATCCATCTTTATATCCACAAATATTATCTAACTATCCAAAATATTAAAAAAATTAGTTTCTCTAGCACTAAGCCATTATCACCAATCTTTAGTGAATACAACCTCTTTCATAGGAAAAAGCTATTCACTACAAACTTTGTCTAATAAAAATTCCCAAGGTTATCTTAAAGCTTCTTAGTATTCTCCATCACAACATTCAAAAGCACTAAATATGCAAGACATAACCTAAACATTTGCCACACCTCAAGGTAAAAACAAGATAACAAGTCCTCTTTTAGTGGAAGTGTTGTATGTAGAAAAAAATTGATAGGAACAAGTAGTCGTTTCTTAAAAAATTGGTACCTATTTCATAAAAATGGGCATCTATTTAGGATTGGAATCCCAAACTTTAACTCCTACATGTATGGAATGGGTACTCATTTCTATTAATATCATATACATGTTCCTTGTTAGAACATATATGCATTTTGGAATGAGTACACATTTCATAAAATTTGTAATTTGAAACTTGTAGTTTTGATTTTGTTTAAGGCTTATAAACCCAATCCTCAACCTTGGACTTGCAAGTACACTACCATGAAAAAAAAAATGAACTTCGCCGCTCCTTCTGCTAAGGTTTTCTCCAAGCCTTTTGTCCCAACTTCTCTTGCGGCTTGTACAGGGACCGACTATGGTGTGAGCGCCCATGCTAGCACAACAATGATAAATGTTTTCTTGTGCCCTACCAAGAATGGAGTTAGGGCTTCTCAAATTTTGCAGGGTTCAACGAGGGGTGGGGAGGCCGGTTCTCCTCGCAAATTAGAGTCATACTAAGCGGCTCTGAGTCTGGATGCATCACACGCTGCGGGGAAGGAAGCAGTTGTCAAAGGCCTCTTCCCAAGATCCTTTTTCTTCCTGCCCATGTGCTTTGAAACCCCCATTTTTCATCCGCAATTCTGAATCGGCCCCAAAAATATGTTTGGACAACATCGCTTATGACAAAGAGGCGTTTCAAAAAGACATGCCCTGATATGTAGATTCATGCGAGTTTGGCCGAAATTGTGCGACCTCCATACCTGGATAAGCAAAAACTAGAAAGAATACATGGAGGATGAAATTAGCATTTATCTATGTGCAAAGGGTTTTTTTATTCTGAAATTTGAATCTCTAGAAGATAAGGAATTGATCCTCAACACAGGTTTGTGGTTTTACCACAGTGAATTTTTATGCATGAAGCCTTGGTTCCCCTATTTTGATCCTCAAATTGAGATGTTTTCTTTGGCATTTCTCTTGGTAAGATTGCCCTACCTTCCTTTGCAATTTTGGGAAATTGAGTGCTTGATTGCAATTGCCAATGGTCTAGGCAAGTATCATAGCTTTTTGAAAGAAACTATCAATTATGAAAACTCTACATGTGCCCGTTTATGTGTTGAATTTGATTTATCGAAAGGCCTACTGACTGAAATCTCATTGAAAGTTGGAAAAAGACGCTGTCGACAACCAATAGATTACCAAAAAATTGCTTTTAGATGTAGAAAATGCTTCTCAACAGCCCATGGTACTTCACAATGTAATAAGCAGCAAGCTAAGGCACAAGGGGAAGTCTCTTATCAACCTTCTTGGTGGGATGGGGCTAAATCAAGCCACTATGTAATTGCAAAGGATAATTTGAACTTGTCTTCTCCAAAATCTTTACAGGAGTGTCCCCTCCCTCAATGGCTCCACAAAACAATGTTCATGAGGTAATTGGTGCATCTTCAACCCCTGGCAAGTCATCCACACAAGGTCAATCTGATTTGCAAACTTCCGAGTCTTCAGTGATCTTAACAAATTCAATATTTGAAGCAACCAAGCAGGGAAAATACTTTGAACAGAATATCTCCAACAATCCAAAGCAAGAATGGACGGAAGTAAAAAGAAAGAAATCTTCTCCCTCAAGGACTAAACATTCAATGACATTAAGGTCATCAAAATCTAGGACAAATATTTAAGTATTTTTATCCAGGAATATGTAATCTTGTTTTCAAAGAAATATAAAGAGTGCTATGCTCTTTGATAGCAGTTTGCCAAAAAAAAAAACCTTAAAAAAATGAACCAAATTAAAACCCATTACATATTATGATATCTAATTTACAAATATGCTATTTTTTTTACTATTAAACATATTTTTCTCTTTATTAATTAAGATTTAAGCAAAGAGACTCATAAACTGGAAATGACATATATTTTTATTTTTTAATACTTTTAATTTTGGTTTTTTTGAATTTTTTAATGCTTGACCAATCTAGACATCATTATCTACATGATTTGTTTTTACAATTAGTTTAACTTAAATTATCTTGGCTGCATATGAGGGGCTTTAAAAATACAAATTAGAGCCATATAAAATTAATAAAAATATATTTATTAAAAAAATAAAAAAATATATTTTGACCAAACTTCACCATCATATGCATCTATCTACAAAAGGAATTAGATAAAATACTTTCATTTAGATCCAATTATGTTGGTCATACACATGCATATTTTGATCCAAAAAAACATACAATTTTTTTAAAAACCACTTTTGTACATCTTATAAAAAACCAAATTTTATCATCTAGCTATTAGAATAGATTATATATTTAAATACTAGAAACCAATTCGTACATTTCCTATTTTTACATCATGTTAATATTTTGTGTAAATGCTTCAAAATTTTACTCCATCTATGACAAACTTTAATTTTAAGGAAAAAGGCTTCCATTTTTTGTCAAAAAGTGGACCCAACTTCTTGCACTTACCTTAATCTTTCATACAAGATGGTTTTGATTTGTTATTGCAACTCATAAATCTCTATCCATGAGCAAATCCTTCATCTTGAGCTTTCATAGCTCAATGTTGCCTCCATTGAATTTCTCCACCTCCATTCTATATTTGTTTACCCTGATTGTAACTTGAAAGCAATATTAACGCAATGAAACTCACTTGAACAAGGATTCATATTCCTACTCACAATGATGTAATAAATCAACAAAAATTTGATACCAAATGAAGAGAAATTATGCAAATTTAATTTCACAATTAACCTTCTAAGAAGTGTCACAAGCTATCTGAATGACACAATTTTCAACAATATTTTTGAATAACAAAAAAAAAAAAACCAAGAATGAAAGAACATAATGAAGCACACACACGAGTATAAAACAATGATATATCTTGAAAAAATTTGTTAAGAAAACTTAGCCTTAAAAGCCTAATGTATTATTCAACAATTGAAAAGATTGCAATACACTTTCAAGCTCCCATTGCTTTGAAGAGATCTAAAGCCCAAACTCAATGACAAATCAAATGCAAATAACCTCCTCCCCAAGCCCTCTTTATATGCAAGAAGGCATCAATGAAAGATAATTTTACTAAAAGCCTACCAACTACTTTGCCACCAATATTTAATGCCCTAAACAAAATATTAAATGTATAGAGTGAGCTGAAGTAGTTAATTCTTTTACAATATTGAATGCATATTACAAGACCTCAAAATGTATGAAATGTTTTCACCTATTAAGACTAATTGACCATGTTCCCTCCATATTATTATTTTTTGCAATTGCATATACAAACTCCCCTAAAAAATATTGCCTATATCGAAGACATTTTACAAGACCTTAAAAAATATTAAAAATGCATTCACACAATGAGCCAAATTAATCATATAACCACTCGAATATGGCTCCTTGACGTGCCACCCAATCTAAATATATTTGTAATTGTTTACAACCCCACACACACACACCCCTCTCGACCAAGAAAAATACTATATCCATATTGAATGTATTTTACAAGGCCTCAAAAATATTAAATGCATTCACCTAATGAATCAAATTGAATGTGCACACAAAACTACTACTCTTTGATGTGTCACCCATATTTATAAACTCTTGCAATTGCCTATATAAACTTGCTAGAAAAAAATGTCCACCTTAAATGTATGTTACAAGACCTCAAATAATATTAAATGCATTCATCCAATGAATCCAAATACCGTGTTCACTAGACTATAACCCCTTGATGTGCCACCCACAATAAATATTTTACAATTGCCTATACAACCTCCCCTAAAACATATTACCTATATTATATGCATTTTATAATAACTTAGAATATAGTAAATGCATTCACCCAATGAACTCAATTAATCATTTGTTCATTAGACTACGACTCTTGATGTGCCACCTATATTAAACAATTTTACAATTACATATAGAATCCTTTAATAAAAATATTGTCCACTATAAAATATTTATCCTCATCAAATGGAAACTTTTTGGTATATGATATGAACCCAATTGATCATTTGTTCATTAGACTACAACCTTTGATGTGCCACCCACATTAAATAATTTTACAATTACATATACAATCATTTAATAAGAATATTGTCCACTATAAAATATTTATCTTTGTCAACATGTAATGAAAACTTTTTGGTATATGATATGAACCCAATTGATCATTTGTCCATTAGACTACAACCTTTGATGTGCCACCCACATTAAATAATTTTACAATTACATATACAATCATTTAATAAGAATATTGTCCACTATAAAATATTTATCTTTGTCATCATGTAATGAAAACTTTTTGGTATATGATATGAACCCAATTGATCATTTGTTCATTAGACTAAAACCTTTGATGTGCCACCCACATTAAATAATTTTACAATTACATATACAATCATTTAATAAGAATATTGCCCACTATAAAATATTTATCTTTGTCAACATGTAATGAAAACTTTTTGGTATATGATATGAACCCAATTGATCATTTGTTCATTAGACTACAACCTTTGATGTGCCACCCACATTAAATAATTTTACAATTACATATACAATCATTTAATAAGAATATTGCCCACTATAAAATATTTATCTTTGTCAACATGTAATGAAAACTTTTTGGTATATGATATGAACCCAATTGATCATTTGTTCATTAGACTACAACCTTTGATGTGCCACCCACATTAAATAATTTTACAATCACATATACAATCATTTAATAAGAATATTGCCCACTATAAAATATTTATCTTTGTCAACATGTAATGAAAACTTTTTGATATATTTCATTAGACTGCAACCTTTGATGTGTCACCCACATTAAATAATTTTACAATTACATATAAAATCCTTTAATAAAAATATTATCCACTATAAAATATTTATCTTTTATCACCACATAATGAAAACTTTTTAGTATATGATATAGACCCAATATATCATTTGTGCTATCAAAATTAAATAATTTTACAATTACATATAAAATCCTTTTGCCCACTATAAAATGTTTATCCTTATCAACATGTAATGGAACCATTTTGATATATGATCTCAAACCAAGCTGGGTGAATGTTACCATATTCCAATAACAATGGCTATAGAAAAAATTGTATATGCTCTAGTGTTGATTTTCTATTCCTTGTATGCCTCAGCAGACGATGACAGAGAATTTAGTAGAAAAGCTTTTCCATTAAATTTCATATTCGGAGTTAGTTCATCTGCCTACCAGGTATTAAGCTTCTACTTCACTGAGCAGCATTCTTATACACGTAACAGAAGAGGATTTGATTGAAATAGTAAAAATAAATTAAAACCCATTTGAATACAGTACTTTTCATTCTTTAAGGAGGAGATCTGTTTCAATTACTGACTTGACTGAATGACAACGTGTAGTACGAGGGGGGTTATGTTGAAGATGGAAAAGGTCTCAGCAATTGGGATGTGTTTGCGCATGTCCCTGGTATCAAATTACACTTTTGTACTCTTTTTCACATATACAATGCTTGAATAAGGAAGTCTCATATACAAAATTTGGTGTCTAGTTTTATGATGACCTAAAAAGAGGGTTTTACCTTTATATTGCAGGAAAAATTGCAGATGGAAAGAATGGTGACATTGCAGTGGATGAATATCACCGCTATAAAGTATAACCACAGAAACCACAAACCTCACCGTTATTTAGTATAATTATTGGACAGTAAGCAGAGAAACGATTATTGGCATTAAATGTTGAATAAAAAGTTATATACATTAAAGTCCTTTACAATATCATCCATTTTCCAGAATTTTTATGTGTTTTACCAAACATTAAACTTTGAGAGACAGCCCAACCATTGGGGTCTATCAAACTACCGGTGGTCTTCCACTAGCTTGATGGGAATGGAGTGTTAAATTTTGCAGGAAGATGTGGAAATAATGTGGGAAATGGGAGTGGAGATGTATAGGTTCTCCATTGCTTGGTCACGCATTTTTCCTAGTAAGCAAATTAATAATAGATTTTCCTGGTACCATTTGTAGAAAGATCTTTCATGGGATGATATCAGTAATATACTCTTCTTATTGGGATCAAAATTGGGACCATACCTCGAAGGTTTTCGAAGTCCCCATTTCTGGGAAAAGAAAATAATTTGAGTATTGTCAGGTTTTTTATTTTCGAACAGATAATAGTTTTGGAGCAGGGTCAGGAAAAGAATTGCATGAAACCTCTTAGAGATATGATCAATTTCTTTAAACTTTGTCTATCTGCAGAGGGTGGAGGAAAGATCAATCCTCTTGGAGTCAAATACTACAATAATCTGATCAATGAACTTCTCAGCAAAGGCATTCATCTTTCCATTTCATCTTCCTTTTTAAGTCTGTAATTAGCCTTATTACTTATGGTGTGGAAGAGGACTTTCCCAAAGGTTTGGATCTTATCTGTGACAGGGATCCAGCCATTTGTGACACTTTTTCACTACGACATACCACAGGCCTTGGAAGACCAAAATAGGAGTTTCCTAAATCCACGCTTTGCGTAACATCCTATGCTACGCTCTGCTTCTCTTTTGTCTGGTGCAATGAATTTTAACTCCTTTACACTGAAGAGATTTGATTTTCTTCATTTTTTACTTCTGCAGAGATGATTTCACACAATATGCGGAATCGTGTTTCAGATTGTTTGGTGACAGAGTAAAATACTGGACCACTTTCAATGAGCCCAATGTCTTCATACTCAAGGGGTATGATACAGGGGTGTATCCTCCAAGCAGGTGCTCACACCCATTTGGAAGTTGCAGTGCAGGCAACTCTTCAACAGAGCCTTACATTGCTATGCACAATGTGCTGCGTGCCCATTCTGCTGCTGTGGATATCTACAGAAGGGGATATCAGGTACGGTTTAATTTAAGAATAAAATAGGATAGGTAATGTGCACTATGTAGGATACAGGAAGGAGAAAAATTAGGAAAGATTAGACTGTCATTTACAGCAATTTCAGTTAGCCTGTAGATTTCTGGATTAGACTATGTGATCATATTTCTTTATCCACATTTTAAATCACATTTTTCTTTTTAATACTTCATTTTTCTACTTCAAAATATCTCTAACTTATCTAGCCACATGTTTAACAGGTTATGTTAACTATTGATATCTTCTCAGATTTATTTTTAGGTTCACTTAGATCCAATGCTTCTTCACATACTGGTGTTCAAGTTTTCCCTTTTTTGAAGGGCAAGCATAGGTAGTCACAGAATAGTATTTTGCCATTCCCCTTCAAAATGACGAGGACAGAACTGATTCAACATGGTGCATATTTTTATATGTTGTTATTTTTACTTGAAAGGGTATGTGATCACTAAATAGATCTCATATTAATAAAATCTGATTTTCTTAGCATGGTTCTGTCAAAGATTCTATACCCTTATGTACGGAATCCTCAATAACTGTTGGTTTGTCAAGTAAATCCACCTCTTCAATTCTCATTTTTAATCATTTTCATCTTATCATAGTACCATCATTTATCTGAGACAAGCATCCATCTTCAAATTTCTTTTTTTTTTGTTGGAGATACTCCCAAGGGGGTCCCCTTTAGCTTAGAGCCAAGGTCTGAGGGGTATCCATTCCGCCAAAATCTGTCCAGGGCACGATCCTGGCCTCATCTCTTTTTTAGGCGTCGGGGCCTTGCACTCAGCAAGACACTTGATCCCTGGTGGGCTCATTCCAAACTTTTCAACTTCACCAGTAGACCAAGGGCCCATTGACTCAAATTTCATCTTGATTATAGACGAGTTTTCTGTCAAGAAAAGGTCTTTTTAGACAGTTGTTCAAAGGAGGAAGAAAGGTCTTATTAAATCTGTCTCTCAATAGTCTCTCAAGATAAGGTCTTCCTAGACAACTGTTCAAAGGAGGAAGAGAGGTCTTATTAAATCTGTCTCTCAATCCCAAACCAAAGTTAAGGGTGTGAGGTTGAATAAGGTAGGGTCTGGCATTACTTAGGCTGGATCCTCGGATAATATTTTGTGTTTGACAACTTGATTGCAATTGTTTGACAGCTTGACTGCAGTTGAATTGATTTTGTCCCATCTAGAAACTTATGTTGGCATTCTAATGTTCTTCCTAATGTACAAAATTCATGATCCCTTCAAAATCAATTTATCTAATGAAAATAAAATGAAATGATACTTTTCTTTTAACAGTAATATTTATTATTACCTCTATGTTTCTAATAGGTATCTAATAGCCCTACGCTTCTCTTTATGTTATTGTGTTTAATGGTAATATACATCTCTATATATCTTTGTATATCTGTATAGAATAAGGGGTTATAACTTTCACTCCTAATCTTCTGATAAAAATAATTCTCTAATTATCTCATCATTCTTCTAAAAGATTTGACCTCAACTAAAATGCCCTTGCAAAACCATTGTTTTTTACATTCTCTGACCGCAACTAATGTTTTAAAGGAACAATACAGAGTCGTCAAGGAGGCTTCATTGGAATCATTATCTCAGCCGTATGGTATGAACCGCTCAGAAACATCCCACAAGATCTTGAAGCTGCTGACAGAATCATTGCATTTCAAAATACATGGTACTTAATGCCACCTAACTTTGGATTGATAGAATTTTTACTATATATTACATTCTAAATTGCATGTATAAAGGATTAAGTAAGATGATATCATGCAGGAGTTTGGATCCATTAGTGTTTGGAGAATATCCTGCCATTATGCGCAAATTGGTGGGCAAACGGCTGCCGCCTATCACAGAGGACTTGCGCCACCAACTCCAAGGCTCATTTGATTTCATTGGCCTAAATTACTACAGCTCGCACTATGCCACCGATGCTTCAGAACTTCTAAACTCACCCAACCGTGATTTCTATCAGGATAGTTTGGCCAATGTCACAGGTTAAACCCAAAGCCAAAGAACTTGCTTATGAGTTTCTGGTTTCTTGATTTTAACTAATATAAAGTAACTCACCCTTTGCTTTAACTCTATTGGCAGATGAAAAAAATGGCATCCCTATTGGTCCACAGGTTTGTGTATCCTCAATGTGTAATTTATATATTTACAACAGTGTCTGATGCCCTTAATATCATATAAAATGAATGACTGAGAATTTGCACTTTTATACTAGATGTACCCACCAGATTTGTTTGGTGTTCCTTTTGGTATTGAGAAGGTAGTGGATTATCTCAAGATCCGGTATTCCAACCCACCCATATTCATAACAGAAAACGGTATGGTAAACATTAATGTTTTTTAAAACTAAAATAGTACCTCTTTTATTTTGTTAATTAGCTGTGTAATGCTCAAACTTAAAGTGTCAACTATGTTTTCTTCCTATCAGGCTTCGGAAACAAATGGAATGACAGCCTCCCATTCTTACAAATGTTGAATGATACATTTCGAGTAGATTACATTGAAGAGACACTCAGGTACTTGGCAAAAGCAGTAAGGTATGTAATCTATGCTTTTGGAGCCTCTTCTTCAAGTAATAGAATGTTATGCTCACAAAGACGCTTGCACCAATTATACTAAATTTGAATGTGAATGAAATGCTTTCAGGAAAGGAGCAAATGTGCGTGGATATCTTGTCTGGTCACTGCTAGATAATTTTGAATGGCTTTATGGATACACTTCCAAATTTGGTATATATCATGTGAATTACACAAATGGACTAAAACGATATCCCAAGTTCTCTGCCCATTGGTATGGAGAATTTTTGAAAGGAAAGAGTACTCCACATAAAGAGGAATTTTTAAGAGAGTTTATGCATAGTTATGTTGGCAAAGATATCCCTACCATAGCAGCAGTATAAGGGCTGATGGGACAAGATGCTTTTGAAAGATATCGTCTTAATATCGCCCAATGCCCAACTGTGCCTCTGATAATGCACTGTTTTGTGTTACAAGTAGTAACTTGATACAGATTTTCAAAGAATAGGGGCTATGTTTAGTTTGCACTACAATGTTTTACTGTTTGTTTTTTGAGATGATGGTATAATGTATGCTTCAAGTTTCACAAGCATCTTCACAATACTTCGTATCCATCATATTCAGTTGTGTTCTACTACTCTTAATTGAAGTTGTAAATTACTATCATATATTTATGGTAATAGCATTACTACCAACCAGGGCTTAAATTTGATGGCCGTATGGCAGTATTTAGTCATTTTAGCCGTAAAATACAATTAAATTTTAAGGAAGACTGTATCACTTGAAAGGTAAAATTTTAGTTAAATTGTCAAAATTTCTATGTAATTATTTTTATATATGTTTTTTCAATTCTACATATATTTTTCTTAAAATAGATAACCTTTAATATTTGAAAGGCAACTTCAAATAAATGACTGTCACAAAAAAATTGCTTGACCGGCAAGGTCGACCGTCAAATTTAAGCCTTGCTACCAACCATGGGTTAAGGCAATGGGCACAATGGATTTATCTCCTTGTTATTACTCAACTATCTGATATCATTTTATTACTGTTTGAATGAATGTTTTCCAATTAAGTTATTTGAATATATTGTTGGAATTTGTAGAGACAGGATATAACTTACAAGTAAAAATATGTTGCAAATTCAAAGCATCCAAATACATAACAGTGATAAATCATAGATGGAAAGGAAATAACAATACAAGAGATGCAAATGATTACACAAAATATTCATAGAGAAACTCGTGCTGAAAAAAACTCCACACCCAAAGAAACCCAAAGCTTGTATTAATCATTTAAAAGAGTTACACCAATACAACTCCTTTTTTTAATTTCTGCAGCACTTCACTGCTTCAACCTCCAAAAAAAATTCTTCTTATGCCAAGCTCCAATTTATAGCCAAAAATAATACAAGAAATTGTAAATGGTTTCCAGTATAATAGATTCAAACCATGAGTCAAGTAATCTATATGCAAAAAATATCTCATGACATGTGTATAGGATTACGAGCATTTTATTAAAAGCTTCCTTGTTCGATGCCACTTTGCAAAGAGTTTCAAATGTCTAGAAAATAATATTTAATCAAAAAAATGTTTCTCCCCCTGTATGACATCCAAGTTTTCCTTCCATGATTCTTGGAGTCGCATGAAATAATAACCAACAATTAGAATATTAAAGTTAAGATACATGGCCATAGGATTGGTGAAGGATTGCAAGGTTAATATCACCAATCCTAACATAACTAATCCCTCTTTACTTAGTTGAAGTTTATGAAGAGCGTATAATCATAATTTTTAAATGCCTATAGAGAGATAATAATGTTATTTTGAACATTTAACTGCCAAGAGTAAGTTTGTTCTATTTGATATGTGGGCAAAATGAACCTTGAGAAACTTGTAAAATAAAAGTAGTGTATATACTAATTTGAAACAACACAAAAAAAAATAATGGAAAGCAAAGACAATGCACAATATTTTCATCCTGGTAAACACTTTCAGGTAAGAAAACCCAAAACAGTAAAAAAAATCACCATTGCAAAAACTCAACCATTCTACAATACAATAATGAATCTCTCTTACCCGACTCTTAAATATGTGCAAATATAAACAGGTACATCGAAATTCATTTCACATTGTAAAATCATGCAAAAGATAAACATGGGTGCTTTAATTCATGAGCAAAAATATAAAATATAAAAAATAACACATTTTTTTGGAGGCAGGGAGTAAAACAATGAAGGCGCATAGTGGAAGGTCCTACCTAGATGTACATACACAAGAACCCCCCCTTGGTGAAATGGGTAGGGAGAATACACAGTCGAGGTGCTCCCCGAAATAGAATGACTTACAACATGATTCGACACCGAAAATTACCCAATCCAAGGTAAATGAAGACAATGAAAGAATCACTAATTTAATGGAAACCCTAATTGAAGAAGTAGAAAAATCCCCAAAAGGAAGCAGTCTATTTTTGGAATATGTTCAATTTATTCCCCAAATGAGTATAGAGATAGAATCCTACTTTGGAACTAGTTGCTTAATCTATAGGACGTCCCTTGGATCTTTGGAGGCGACTTTAATCTTGTGGAAAGAAGTGAGAACAAATGGGGGGGGTGAACTTGGAATGGAAAGGGAATGAGAGATACTATTGCAGAGAATGAAATCCAAGTTGAAGTTAATTGATCCCATAGAAGGCCAAAAGAATGAATGCACTAGCATTTGGTTCACCTGGTGTAACGCACAAAAGGGGGAAAGGAAAATATATTGCAAGCTGGATAGGTTCTACATGAGCAAAGATTCCTCCTCTATTGAACCAATAGAGGGGTGTTGTGTGGAAGTAGTCCCCCATACTCCCTCTGATCACCACCCTATTAGGGCAAAATTCTACCTCAAAGTTGGTAGGGAAAAGGTGAAAGGGAAGGGAGAAAACTTCCTCCTAAACACAAGGTTGCTAAGTGACAAAGAATGCAGAGATGTTGTTGCATCTCTAAGGGAAATTAATAAATGGATGCATAAAGACCTGGTGCTATTGACAAATGGAATTTGAATGTAAAGGGTTGGAAGGTCCTTTTCCAGACAATTGGCAAAAAGAGGACCTTGGACAAGAAGCAAGAAGAAAACCTTCTCCAAGACAAACTACTCAAAGTCGAGGCTGACCTACAAGGGGCACCTGGAGATGAAGCTTTACTCAGCACTATGGACATAACCAAGAATGCCTTGAGAAAATTGCATACGATAGGGTGGAGTGGTCTTTTGGGTTTCCCAATTCCTTTTGCAGTATGGCAAGGACAATGTTTAAAGATGTTGTTGCCCAAGTAGATGTAAATGGGATCCACACAAAAGAATTCACCTTGGGAAGGTCCATAAGGCAGGGATGCCCCCTTGCCCCAACCCTCTTTGTTATTGCTTCTGATGCACTACACTATATGCTAAGGGGTAATGCACTATCCTCAAGTGTCAAAGGTATCACCCTGCCTAATAATAATGATCTCATTAACATACAATTTGTTGATGACACCTCAATATTGGTCCAATTAGAGGAAGGAAACTTAAACAATCTAATGGATAGACTCAATACCTTTTGCCAAGCTACAAGGGCAAAGATTGCACTCACCAAATCTTACATGTTGGGGTGGAAGGGCACCCTCTTAAATGTGTCTTATAAAATCTTGGCAAAAATCCTAGCAAATAGATTGGTAAACATCCTACCAACCCTCATTAACATCACACATATTGGGTTCACACAAACTAGGTTCATTAGAGGATGATACATCCTAGAGAACCTCATTACCAATTGGGAGGCAATGGATTGGGCAAGACAAACCACTCAAGAGGCAACAATGCTTCTTCTTAACTTTGAAAAGGCATACGATAGGGTGGAGTGATCTTTTGGGTTTCCCAATTCCTTTTGCAGTATGACAAGGACAATGTTTAAAGATGTTGCCCAAGTAGATGTAAATGGGATCCACACAGAAGAATTCACCTTAGGAAGGTCCATAAGGCAGGGATGCCCCCTTGCCCCGACCCTCTTTGTTATTGCTTCCGATGCACTACACTATATGCTAAGGGACAATGCACTATCCCCAAGCGTCAAAGGTATCACCCTGCCTGATAATAATGATCTCATTAACATACAATTTGTTGATGACACCTCAATATTGGACCAATTAGAGGAAGGAAACTTAAACAATCTAATGGATAGACTCAATACCTTTTGCCAAGCTCCAGGGGCAAAGATTGCACTCACCAAATCTTGCATGCTGGGGTGGAAGGGCACCCCCCAAACTAGCTAAAAAAGTTCAACTTTCAATGGGGGGGCCATATAAACAGGTCAAGTACCTTGGCATACCCTTTACAGTGGACCCTAACATGAAAGAAATGTAGATTTGGATTAAGGATAAGATCGAGAAAAAGATTGACAAATGGAATAAACGATATCTGTCTTCGGTTGGAGGAATTCATGTCTGTCAAAAAATACTTTCATATAGTATATACTTTGCATCAATCTAGTTCTTTAGTTGCTACCAAATCAATGAAATTCAAAAAAGAATTAGGAAGTTTTTGTGGTTTGATGGGAAAGGCAACAGGTAAAGGCACGCCGTAAAGTGGGACTAGTGTACCATAGACAAAGCAAAAGGGGGCTTAGGACTAAAAGATCTAAGATTGCAAGGCATTGCATTAGTAGCCAGGTGGATTATTGGTGCTCTCGAAGGTAAGGAAACATGGAAGGTCTTCATTAGGCAAAGCCATTGGAGAACATATTCTATTTTGAAACAAGCTTGCAAAGACATAATCTTTCCTGTTGAAACAGTCTTTAACAATTTGCAGTTCCAAGAATTTATATGGCATGATGGTAATGCACTTTTAAAAGTGAATGCAAAATCAATATACTATACTTTAACAAAACAAACGAACATCTCAAAATATAGCACTTTTAAAAGTGAATGCAAAATCAATATACTATACTTTAACAAAACAAACGAACATCTCAAAATATGTTAACAAGATTTGGGAAACAAACCTAAGTAAAGAGCAATTGGTAAAAATCTTCAAGAAAAATTGGACAAAGGAGTTAGAACCAAAGAAAGCTTGTTTTAGATGGTTACTCCTACTTCAAAAATTGCCATATAAAATAGAACATAATGATACTGATATCTGCAAATTTGCAGAGTACCAGAAACAATGAAACACATTTTCTTTGACTGTCTCTTTGTCAAAGAGATTTGGAAATTTTTCTGTAATGAGCAAAATATCTAGAAAAATAACAATGAGACATGCCATACAAAAATACTACTTGAAATAAATAATAAAATGAACAAGGACCTTTCTTTGTTTTGGATATGCTTATCCACTGAAATTTTATGAGTAATATGGACAGCTAGGAATGAGGACAAATTTAAGGGGAACAGAATGGTGCTTACTAAGTCTACCAAAAGAATCATCCTTCATAATGTTGCCATGCAGGTTTTTATCACCATTGAGATCTCGAAGAGTAAATTCTGGAAGTTTATTAGAGAGAGGCACAATCAAGGTTGACCTTCAGGAGGCAAGGTATGGTCACACTTGGCAACACAGCCATCCAAATGTTGAAGTATTCCTAAGAATTGTACAGGATTTTCAGAAAGAGCTCAGGGAGACACAAAGGAATGAAGAACCAATCCACAGGGATCCTAATTTGCATAGGAAAGAAGACATAACAGAAGGGGAACAGATTGCAACAGAAACTCTTGTCAATATAAAGTACACAGCCAGCAACAGCAGGACAGTTAATAAGTTAATAACAGATGATTTTATCTTATCCAAAGCATGTATGTAAAGCAATGTAATCAATTGTAAAGATGCGATGTAAATCAGTATGTAAAGCAATGTAAGTCAATGTAAATGTGAATATAATGCTGAAACAAGGCAACAGTATGAGGACTGATATGTTGATAGAAAAGTAGATAACAGAGGCATATTTTTGCTGACATGCAAAGCAATGTAAAATCTGTGTAATCCTTTTTTTGGTTCCTCTATATATAATACAAAAAAATCAAAGCATTTTTTCAAACCAACAATTTTTTAATCAAATTTAAAAATAATCGCATCCAAATTATTGATTCCATCTAGATTATTAAACATTGAAAATATACGACGCTTATCCAACACAACATACAAAATTCAAAACATGCTATCAAACTAGCATTATCTTTTTGTTAGGGAGCTTATATATTATTATTGCATGGAAACCTAAGCCTATACTTCTCTGGAGACAACCATTGTCTTGTTTGCACGAGATTTTTTGTGCACTCACCTCCACCATAGGACATATAATGGCTTAGATTAGTAATGGCATGGCCAAGATCTTTACTCAATGACCGTTAGTCTTAGATCACCTCATGAGTCCCAATGTTCCACTTATGACTTCAATCCAAATGTCTCTCCATTTTACTTCCTAATAAAATTTCTTATCTAGTTTTCAAGCTATCCTGTCATGGATACTCCAGGAAAAGTGAATAGGATTTATGAATCTAGGCAAAAAGTGGAGACAAGTGAATTTGAATGGATTTGTACTTTTGTTCTTTCTCCAAAAGATTGATTAATCACTCCTTTAAATAATTTTGAAGATTCCATTGGGGTTTGACACAATGATTCAACATTGGCCCTTGAGGCTAATTTATTTCTTAAAACATTTTCTATTGTATCATTTTGTGAGTCTAGTCTTGAGGTATGTTTTTCATTTTGTAATTACAATTTTCTAAGAACTCCACTAAAGGAGTGCAATCACTTTCTGGCATCTTTACTTCTTGTGTTTCATTGTTAGTTTGTCCTAGGATTGTAATATTGATGCTATAGACCGCAAGAATTGAAGGGAATGTGGATTTTGAAGGCAAATTATGTAATTCTTCTTCTAGTCAACTCCTTGTGGTTTCTAGAACATCTATCAAGCCTTCGCCAAAGAGGTATAACATGTTCAAGAAGATATAAACAAGAAAATCATAGAAATCGAAGAACAACCAAAAGAGACAAAGAAATTGTGAGCACCAAAATTCAAAGAGGTATAAGCTTATCCAACATTTCTACTTGGAATTGCTGTTGACCAAATCAGGTATTCTTTGGATTAAGTTTGGATTTTTTTGCATGTAATTGGTACTTATAGAAATAGTGTTTCAATTTACTTTCATGAAGTTTGCATGATTAATTCTTTAAAAAGATTTAAAACCCTTGGAAATCGATGGGAGAAGAAATCGACAGCCTTTAGGGTTAGGCCCTCTCCCGACGTTCTAGCCATCTATCTTCCAGGGGTCAGCTAGAACCCCAGCGAATCAGCCAGGTTCCCGTGGGAATTATAGTCGGTAGATTAGTAGTTGTGATTATAGTTGAATCTGTCGTTTGATCTATATCCGGGTGGTCGTCTACGAATTAGGCAACACTTTTCACAAATTTTGCAAACAAAAGCACAGATTTTCATATTTGTGGTCCTTTATTTAATTGCTAAAACCTTATTCTTTTTAATAGATTTAATGGGCCTCAATATTATATGAAAACATCTCTGATCTAGATATCAATTTTTTTTCACTAATCTTTTTTATATCTTGATGTTTCTCAACAATCGATCCAACACCAGCAAATCAATTTTTTTTCACTAATCTTTTTTATATCTTGATGTTTCTCAACAATCGATCCAACACCAGCAAATCCAACAACAAGACTAGTAGCAACTCTATAATGTTGCCATGCAGGTTTTTATCACCATTGAGATCTCGAAGAGTAAATTCTGGAAGTTTATTAGAGAGAGGCACAATCAAGGTTGACCTTCAGGAGGCAAGGTATGGTCACACTTGGCAACACAGCCATCCAAATGTTGAAGTATTCCTAAGAATTGTACAGGATTTTCAGAAAGAGCTCAGGGAGACACAAAGGAATGAAGAACCAATCCACAGGGATCCTAATTTGCCCAACTCTATAGCCTCCTAACCCCCCTCCCCCGGTAGTAGCAGGACTAACCTGATGAAGGCTTGCCTTTCATCTACAGCTGACCATATTGGTCTTAGGTCCCAAAGCATTTGAATGAAAGCATGTTTTATTTGAGAACAATTGGGCAAATTTAACATTTAAGGAATGCAAGATTATGAAGCTAACCCTACATAAGAATTCGATACATTAACCATATAGAATCTAGACACAATGAGTGTTCAAAAGAGGGGAATTAAATTGAATCGCACACATTTCTATTATATTTTGTAAGCCTTGTAATTCTTTCAGCCAGGCATAGAGTACCCTAAAACTCCACTCCTTTTCAAATTTTAGAAACATTATTGTAAGATGAATGTAGATGTGGGCACAGCCCAAACATTTTGCATAGTACTCTATTTATGGTTTCAATTGCTCAAGTTTGTGTTACCTGATAACCCAATGCATACAATAATTGATTCATAACATTCCAATTTATCAAGGATGATTGTACAAATATATATTTTGCCTTGTTCGATAGCATATAGTGTGACACTATATGAGCCCAATAGATTATATCATAAATTAAACCCAATTAGCCCATATATTTTACCTTGTTTAAATAATAAATAATTTTGCATAATTTTGCATGAGATGTGGCAGATTGCACCGGTAGGCAAGGACATGTACATTCTCCTAGTCCTTTCATCCTGCCAAAAGACATTAAAAAACAAACATAAACATTCAGTAGAAATTGGGAAATAGGTTTTCCTCCAAAACCTACCACAATCATCCAATGTGGATCATATCAGCTTGGCATCAGAAATGCGAGTTAGTTGTAACTGAGCTATTGCTTACAATTCATTGCTAAAAGTCCAATAAAAATGTCGGTTATGTGCATTAACTAAATACTGGGAACAGAAAAGGGCCTCAAGGCTTGTTCAAATCAACCGAGCTAGACAAGACACAAGACTTGTGAGAGATTTAAAAACCAAAAAATAATAATAATGATAATAATCATAGAAACACGAAATCAAAAATTGTTAATCATTTAACTAAAGCAATTTGAAATAGAGATTTCATCCATCAGAGGGAATATGAAACCCAAAACTGTTTCTCTTGTTGCCTAAGAAATTATAAATATACTTCGGCATGGCAGCATTGACTAGAATAATCCACATGTAGTTCAAGCCTGAATCAACAAATATTAACAAAAAATAATAAACAGAAAGAGAGACAAAGAAAAGTTATTTGAAACAAAAATAATAATAATTAAAATAGAAAGAAATTATTAAATTTAAAAATTAATAAAAAATAAAAAAATAAAAATAAAAATAAAAATAAAACTCCTTGGCCTACATGGCCTACATTGGAAGGCTTGGCAAGAATTAAAAGGACAAGATGCTAAGCCGTGGATAACAAAAGTGAATTCACCCATATCTACCAGAACATTTTTAGGAAGATCCATCATATGAGACAGAAGAAATCGTCTACACAAAAGGTTACCAGACCTTAAACCCCAACTGACATGAAAGTAGAGAGTCAACAAACAGCGACAGAATATGTTACAATCCATGTTTAATCTCCTCACTAACTACCATAACAATATTTACTAAAAACTCCGATATATGTAGGACCGTTGCCATTTATCAGTTCAAAAGTACAAGGACCACCGATTCAAAGGGTTAAAACAAGCACCTGAACAAAAGTGGTGTTATAAAACACCGTTTGAAATAAGCAGCGTCTAGTAGAAACGCGTAGCCCATCAGCACACATCTAGGCTTTTGTCTTCTTGGGAGACTTGGACTCCTTGTCAGAAGCGGCGGCAGACTTCTTGGGGAGAAGCACCTGGTGAATGTTAGGCAGGACTCCACCGTGGGCAATGGTCACTCCGCCCAACAATTTTCCCAATTCCTCATCATTCCTGATGGCGAGCAAGAGATGCCTGGGAATGATCCTATTCTTCTTGTTGTCCCTGGCAGCATTACCAGCGAGCTCCAGCACTTCTGCCGCCAAGTACTCCATTACAGCCGCAATGTAAATGGGGGCACCAGAACCAACTCTCTTGGCATATCTGCCCTTTTTGAGATATCTGGCCACTCTACCTACTGGAAATTGAAGCCCCGCCTTCACCGACTTGGAGACGCTCTTCTTCTTTGCTCCGCCCTTTCTTCCTCCCTTTCCAGCCTTGGCACCTTCCATTGTTGATCACTTAAGCTGAATTGTCAACAGAAACTTGAAATGTATTTGAACTCTTCAGGTACAAACTCACTGCAATGTACTTTGAAGGCCGATTCCCGGTGGTTATATAGAGCCTCTACATTATGTATCCAAGAGGCTTCATAACCCGTCCGATTTTATTAGTGCCGACGGTTCAGATTGATTTCACTCCGATCCGTGGACCAACGATTCAACCAATCGGTGTTTTCAAAACTCCCAATTCAAAAATATAAGCGGGAAATGATTGCTTCTCGTCTAGACGCCTTGGCCTTCTAATCAAAAGGACATCTAAGATACCTATCCTCCTAAAATTTTATATGAAAAAAATCTTTAAAGTGTATAAATTTTATTATGGGAAAAGGATAATTTAGATTTTTTTCTTTTATACTAGAGCAAGCTACTCTTTAGGAATCGAAAATAAGTTGTGAAAAAAAAAAATCTACACGGTTCCACATTTTTTTTCTTTTTTAATATTTGCTTTCAAATTTTTTTCCTAATTTTTTATTCCACAAATTATTATTAATACTATAAATACAAATTTAAAATAATTCTTTAAAAGTAAGTGGAATAAATGAATATTCATGGGGCCACCAACTCCACAAATATTTCTTAAAACAAGTTAAGTAGTCACATAAGGACATGCCCTTACTAGGGTTTTTTTCACTCTCACTTTTATTCTTGCCTCATGTAAGTGATTGCTCTCTTAGAATAATTCAATTCATAATCTTCTTCAAAAAGAATATAAAGATTAATGTGATTACTTATATTGTATTGCATGCAAACTAATATAAAACCTTAAATTTATTGATTTTTTTTCAATTAAAATATTTTACTTGCCTCTCTGTATACACCTAAAATCGGTCATGGCATTTAATTAATTAAATACTAGTTATTTAATTAATATTTTGACTACATATAAATAAATTCTCAATTTATTTATATTGTTCATATTCTAAATTCTCCAAACCTAAAATCATATTCTTCTAACTTAATTAAATAAACAAATTTCTTTAAGCTTGTTTTATTTAATTAATCTTCACTAATCTCGATTAGGAATTCAAGCACATGTCTACAATTTTTTGTGCCACCTCACCAAGGTCACATGAAATTAAATAATTCTAATTTTTAAATTAGAATTATCTTCAACCAATTTTTAAGCACATGGCTTATTCTTCACACACTTCAACCAATTTTCAAACACATGGTCTTTTCTTCCCACACTTTAGTCTTCCATCCATTTGGCATGTTGCCTATTGGTCAAGAGATTCCTCCATCCATTTGGCATGTTGTTTTTGGTCAAGGGGACAACATCTTGATTCTCTCCATCTCCACTGTTCTTTCTTCTTGTTCGAATTTGGACTGTTGATCGTTGCCACCTCACAAGATGCTTGGAAAAGGCTATAAATACAACCCTTTGGCATTATATTTTGCATCCACTTTTGAATAGAGTTATCATGCAGAAATGTCATTTGAGTTTGGGAGCACTTTGGAGTCTTATAGTTACATTTTATACCATGTTTTGCATCATAGTTAGATCTTAGGATAATACTTTGCTTCAGAGTTGCATTTTATGTCATCCTTTGCATCATAGTTGCATTTAGATTAGCATTTTCATAGTTAGCATTTGAGCATATGTAGAATCATCCCATCTCACTACCATAGTATCTACCTCAAATAATCTAGCATCATCATCCATTCATCATAGTATTCATTATCATTTTTATCACATAGTTTCATGTAGGAATTTAATTGGCTTACATGTTGAATATTATCTCATTTCCTAAGTTGTCATTTTAACAACCATTGTGCACATAGAAATTTGAGGGCCAAATGGTTTGATAAATCCTTAGGAATAGAGGACAATGAGATGTTATTAAAAAAAAAATTTGTTGCAATTTAGAGTAGCTTCTTTGCTTTGAATCTTTGATATAATTCATTTTTTTAAGGTTTGTGTTGATTTACTAACTTTTCCACATTTCACACACACAAAATGGCCCCCACCGTAGGGCATGCCCTGTTTTTTTTAACATTCTGGAAATTTTATGTATGCAAGTTCGGGCGTTAGACTTTTGGCGCAAATGACACTTTCTCTAGGGCACTTTGCAACTCATTCAGTGCATATTGCATGCAAAATGGCGCATATTTCAATTTTTCAAAAAAGTTCACCAGGGTTCAAAACATCTTTTTTTTTAGTTTTAGAGCATCTTGCATGTCTTTTGGCGCATCTTGTATGTGTTTTGGTGCATATTGTCTTTGTTTTGGCACATCTTGCATGTATTTTGGTGCGTATTGCATGTCTTCTAGCGCATATTGTCTCTGTTCTGGTGCATTTTACAATTTCATTATTTTTCACTAAATCTAAGAGCTAATTCTCTATGTTTTTGTTTTGCAGGTTTCCCAAATTCGTTGTCAAAGACTCAAACATAAACTACTGACATATTGCAGGGGCTGGAAGTGATTTGATTGTTTCCTTTTGATTAAGTTAGGAACATAGCTTAATTAAAAGGTTAATGAACACCATGTCTTATGTGCTTGATGAATGGTAGGCATATGTTTTCCCCTTAACTGGGTGACCAAAAAGTCATACACATTCACTTTTTGTTTGCAAGTGTGAGTTGAGTATATCATGTGTGTTCTCTCTTTGTTCACACATAAACAAAGATTGATTGAACTACGGATGTACTTGCTCGCTTTTGTTTATTCATAGAGGGTTTGCCTTATGGGAAAAAGTAATCATCCAAGGGAATGACCCAACCAGTAACACGCTAAAGCCAAGCGACTTCCAATTGAGATATAAATGTGGGTACTTAAGGAAAGTTCAAGTATCACAAGGATTGTTTTGACAAGAAGAGAAACAATGGTCTCTTGCGACATGGATGATCCCCCACGAACGAAATGCCTATATTAAAACCCTTTGTTGTAGCAAGGCCAAAATCCTTAATCTATTTATTGGTGCAAGAACAGTCGTTCTGAAGTTGTCCCATATTCTTGCAGCTTTTAGTAGAGATGAGAAATATGCCATGGGAGATTCATGGGTATTGATTTTTGGTCACCCCATAGAAGTGAGTGTCATGGAGGGGAGCCAGTGGGGTCAAGCATCTAGTCATCCGCTATAAGTAAGTGCACATGGAGTAAAATCCAAGTGGAAACTCAACAAATATAGTCCTACACAGCCTAAGTTGTATATGTTTGAAATGTCTTTACCAATGTGTTTTTTAATCAATTTCAAACAAAAACATCACATCCAAGAAATGGTGTTATTCTCCCAGTTTGGTGCATCTCGCGCATATTGGTTTCCTTTTGACGCATCTTGCACCTTATTCACGCATACTGTCCAAGTTACCATAGTCAAAATTTGCTTATAGAGCCTTGTAAAACTTTCTGGCGCATCTTGCAAATCTTGTGGCACATTTTGCACCTGTTTTGGCACATTTTGTACCTATTCTAGCACATTTTGCACCTCTTCTAGCACATTTTGTACCTTTTTTGGCACATCTTGCACCTGTTTTGGCACATTTTGCATCTATTCTGGCGCATTTTGTAGATCAGAAGACCAGTGACCTAAGTTCATCTCCTATCTAATAGTCAGTCTCATCCTGGGAATCATCAATAATGTTCAGTCATTCCTCAGTTTCACCAGCAGTCTAAACTTTCCAAATAGGTCTAACAAGTGAACATGTCTAGCTATACCAATATCTAACATCCTAAAGTGCCCAAAATCATTCAAAACATCTCTAATTTTCAAGCTTAGTTTCCTCATCAAGAGCTATCATCCTTTCATCACGAAACAAACCTTGCTTAATTAGATTCACCCTAGTTCGCGTCAATAGAATTTGTCATTTTATTTAAACTTGGGTAAACCCTTGGCAGTCCCAAATTGTAGATCAAAGTTTAGTTAAAATTATAACACTTGTATGCTTGTTCAAACAAGGTTACAAAAATGAAAACTCAAGGAAAAAGGACTTGAAAATCAAAACATTGAAGATTCAAATCTTGAAACTCCAACCATTGAAACTCCAATCATTGAGAATCAAAACATTGAAACTCAAAATAGTGAGATGCAAAACCATCATGGTTGAGACTGAAGAATACCCCCCTCACATATTTTATCAACCCGAAATAGATGAGGATCAATTCAATTCATTAGCTCATCAAATGAAAAACCTTCAACAACAAATATGGGATATGCAAAGGGAAACAACCATAAAAATATATTTGTTGTCAGACATCTATTCTTATCCATCTGACAGAAATACGGACATGACACCTTCTTCACCAACAACTACATCATCCAAGTTCAATTTCTTTGAATTCTTGAATAAGTTAAATGAGAAACCCAAATCAAAGTCTTCAAACACAAAGGATATTGAACAATCTTACCATGACGTGCATCTATCTTCATCTCCCATAAGCCAAAATATACCTCATGATTCTTTCACCCAAGTTAACGATTCCATCTGACCATCTTCTTCTATCATATCCTCTACACCCAATGATTCATGTCAATCTCTCGGTCCAAACCATGTTGTCATAGACTCCTCTACACCTCAAGATCAAAACATTCTTTCCACTTCATCCAATGATACCAAAATTCCACAAGTTCTTCCAATCTTTGACCAAGACTGAATCTCTCAAGAATTCTATGATGATCCCCTCCTTTCACTTTCCATCCACGATGACTCCCTTCCGTCTCAAGAGAAAAGTATCCTTCCAAGTCCTTCCACCACATCTAATGAATCCATACCATCTCATGATTCCATTGCATCCCAAGAGCATGATAATTATTCCATCCTATCTAATGATGACCTACCTTCTTATGATCAAGATATGCTTTCTATAAAGTCTCATGATTCCCTTCCTCATCAAGATCAATATATACTTTCATTCAAGGATATTCATTCATTCCATGAGGATGCTCATCCTTCTCAAGATCAAGATATGTGTTCCATGTCACTTCATGATGATTTTGTTCCTAATAAAGAGCAAGCTACTCCATCTCCTACACCTCGTGATTATTTTCCAAGTCAAGATCAAAACACCCCATCATCCCCATATCAATATCTTATCACACCTATACAAGTTATCCATGAACCCCGTCCTTATAAACTGGGATCCTCCACCTTCATTAGCCCAGGTTTACTTCCAACACCTATCCTTTCATCCATCTCATATCCTCCCCCAAAATGGACTTGCATGTTGTTTCACAAACAATACATATCCCCTTGGTAAACGAATGTGTCAAAGTATGAATTACAAAGGCAAAGGATTAGGCCTCCATGAACAAGGTATCCTAGAACCCCTTTCTGTTCAAAAACACCCACATTACCATGGCCTTGGTTATGAACCTAAGTGTCCTAGCACATCAAACCTTCCATTTATCCTAGGTCCTCTTCCTAGTTCATCAAACCTTCCTTCTATCCTAGGTCCTCTTCCTAGTTCATCAAACCTTCCATCTATCCTAGGTCCATATCTTATTCCCCAAGAACAACAAAGGAACACATCCTTGATGCCCTTTCAAAATTATACCTCCAACAACTCATCCATGATACCTCCATATCATTCATCTCAATCCACTCCTCCCATTGCTCTTGGAAGCAATTTGGGTGCCAAATATCAAAAGCTTCCATATCAAAATCCACATGTATCACAGGATCAACATGTCTCCTTGAAGAGGCATGCAAAAATAAAAGAAATTTTGATCCAAAATCAAAAGAAAAATCAAAAAGGCCACAAAGGCCCATCAAAGCAAAAAGAAAACTTTCCAAGACCACAAAGGTCCATATATCAAAAGGAAATTTCAAAAGGCCGCAAAGGCCCACCAAAGCAAAAAGAAAATTTTCCAAGACCACAAAGGTCTATAAATCAAAGAGAAAAATCTCAAAGGCCACAAAGGCCCACAAAGAAAATATCAAAGTCAAAAATCGCGTGGTCCTAAAAGTATCACAAAAGCAATAAAATCTAAATTGGCATCCAAATTTGTTGATCCAAAAGCTTCCTCCAACCTTCCATTTAAAAACCTCTCACCTTCCAAATCCATTTTTCCTCCATCACTCCACCACCCTTCAAGGTGTGTGCCAATGTTGACCTTGCAATCCTTTCCATCTATCCATCAACAAGCCTTTCCACCTCCTATCCATTATCCAACATTCATCCCCCATTATTCTCCTTTAATCCAAACCTTTGCATAAGTCCTTAGTTTCTTCCAATCATACCATTAATCTGCCAACATTTATGAGTCTAATCCCCATTGTCATGGTTTATTAGAGGGATATTTGGTTGTGAAACTTGATGCTTAAGTCCTTCTTCCATCTTCCTATCATACATATATTATCTTCCACATTTCCATCTTTGATCTTGACAAAGTTAAGGATTTTCTTAAACATCATATATCTTATCCTATACACTTTATCCATATCTTTCATCTTATCCATATTCCACCATTCTTACTAAATACATTTGTTCTTCCTTTCCTTGGTCTTGATGAGGAATAGGGGAAAAATACTTGGGCCTTGTGTCTGTATCTTATCTAGTTGATCTTGATCATCCCATTCATTATCTTTATCCTCAATTTCTTCCATTCCATATCTCTTGGCTTATCAAAATCTATGCCATCATGTCCCTTTGCAACCTTGAATCTTATCAT
Organism: Sequoia sempervirens; assembly: GCA_007258455.2. Lineage (NCBI taxonomy): Eukaryota > Viridiplantae > Streptophyta > Pinopsida > Cupressales > Cupressaceae > Sequoia > Sequoia sempervirens. The sequence continues at coordinate 9,138 of VDFB02251973.1, read as the reverse complement.
GTAAATCCTATATGAGTCGAGCTGTAAAACATTATCCCATCCTCATATCTTTTGTCAATCAATCATCAACAATCATCAACCTTATCGTACTTAGAGGAATTCAGTGATCCTAAGTACTTATCATCATCATGCCTTATGGAATCAATCATTCCTAGCATCCTAATCAATCAACCATTATCATCTTTTGACAAGAGATATGTTGCTTGTGTAACATGTTTTGCAGCGAATCTTTCAGTTTGATCTATCATTTATCCATGGTTGCATTACCTCTTTTGTGGGGCATCGTGTTCCTTCAACCAGTCATATCATATCATTCCATCTTAAAATATCAAAAAAAAAAAAAAGATAATAAAAAATACAAAGAAAATCATAAAAGATAAAAAAAAAGATAAAGATAAAAAATACAAATAAATTAGAAAAAAAAAAGTGAAAAATCAAAAAGATAAAAAAATATCATAAAATATGAAAAAAGTGCAATAAAAACAAGTAGTGAAAACCTAGCAATAGGCGCAATTTGTGATAGGCTAGTTTTTCCATCTATTTGAGCATGCCAACTATTCGCTTTTGTCATCAATCTGCCTATCCTTTGAAAGCTTCATGTACATATCCTAGCATCGCGGTCGTGTCTCACCCTAGACTGGGGGCAAAATCCTGAACCTACTGGGGGCAAATAAACTTTGAGCTTAAACCAACAGACAAATAGCAATAAGACAAAACATGACAAACATGATCATAGCACAACTCAACATGGAACATCAATCACCTTTGGAAACACATCAAACATCAAAATAAAAAAGCCAAATCAATCAAACCAAAAACAAACTTCAAATGGATGATGTTCTTTTTGAATCATGGGTTTATCATGTTAAACACAAATGTTCAATTGTTGTACTTTGATTTTTGTTATCATATCTCTAGAGCCCCTCGATGATGTATCAAACTAGAGGAGCTAGGAAATAGTATAATTTTCCTTTGTGTGTTGTTTGTGAGTTGATCATTATTACTGTGCAAATTGTCACGAGACATGCACTACAAAGTATCACTAATGACATTCTGAATTTGCATAGGAAAAGGATTAAGTCTTGTCTATTTATGCAAGCAATACTCAGGTCATCTCGGTTTAATTATACTTAGATGCTTGTGTTAACTTGCACTATCAAACATCGCGGAAGTAGTACTCAGGTCATCATGGTCTAAATATACCATTGATGCTTGTTCTCACTTTCAACATTTTAAAGGCCCAACGATGATAAAAAACACGACAAATCGGTTGTTACAAATGACAACTTTTGCATATGAGATCTACATGGTTAGAGTAGATTACATCCATGTTAGTTTGCATCTGTATTTATGGGATTTCCAAAATTTGCAACAATAATGTTATCTCTTGCATTAATGGATTGAGTACACTTGACATTGCCAAAAACACATCATTTTCATATAGTTACACATCACTTGCATTATCATCAATTAGAAAACATTCTCATTTAGTTGCATATCAGTTACATCATCATTCGCATACATTAGAACACATTACAACATCGTTCATCCATCCATGCATCACATCATAATATTTGCATCAGAAAACACAAAAAAATACGTGCATTACATCTCATTTACATAATCAAAATCATTTCATATAGTTGCATTAAGAAAGTGGTTCACTAAGCTTAAATGAGTGTGTCTCTTCAGATTTCCAAGAAAGTTGGGAAATATGTCAGGTTTTGTGAAGCTTAACTTAACAAATAATCAACTAATGGAAACATTCCCACAACTCTTGGAAGTTGGATAGATTCACTCATTTAAGCTTAAGACCCTCAAAGTCTTGCAAACTTAGTAAGCATAATCATTGCATCACATAATCATAATATCTCATTATCATTACATCCATACATAATCAATATGAACATCACATTTCATCACATATCATTATTGCATAATCAAATCCATATCGCATAGCATAAAACATCATTTGCATAAATCCATAAAACATATAAAATCATCCATCATGCATTATCATATCATATCATCCTTGCATATATCACATAATCGTCATATAAAATCATCCATCATGCATTATCACATCATATCATCAACCATGCATTATCATATCATTATTGCATACATCACAACAAATCATCACATAGGCATAATTTCATAATCACCATGATCATCATCAACACATAGAATTAAGCACCATCATACGATCATACATCCATTCATTCATTGCATTAGAAAAGAACAAAAACATAAAATGCATCACATTTCATTGGCATAATAGGATCCATCACATGTATCATATAGGCATCATTCATAAAAGCATCCTAGAATCATAAGACATCATTTGCATCCATAGCATATCATATCATCATCATATAGAACACCACATAGCATCATAAAATAGAAATCAAATGCATCCATCATAAACATCATCATATGAATATCATAGTCACATAGATCAATCATCATCGTTGCATATCATATAACCTCAAACTCATAATGTCAAGTGTATAATGATATCCAAACATGGAGCGATACATCAACAAAGTGGCAGAAATCACAAAAATTTTGACTGAATAAGTGTATACATCAAGTATCAATACATTAATCAATCCTATACTGGGGCATATCAATTAAAGATGATAAACCACATCAACTGATAATATCTAAATCAGCCTGCACTAGATGCGAAATCATGTCCCACGTCTTTGGGAAGCGCTCCCAAGACTAAAGAACTCTCAAATCCTCCTATGATCATAATATATTGCAAATCAACAATCTTATCAATCAATCAACCCATCAATCAATCAAAATCAATCAGCTTATCAATCTAATAAACTCTGGTGAGACTTTAATCAAATCTCGTGAGCATCAATCTATCAATGCAACATCGCCTATCATGAGGTTCATCAATCAAATCAACCTCGCCTATCATGAGGTTTATCAATCTATCAATGCAACCTCGCCTATCATGAGGTTCATCAATTAAATCAACCTCGCCTATCATGAGGTTCATCAATTAAATCAACCTCACCTATCATGAGGTTCATCAATCAATGCACCTCACCTATCACGAGGTTCATCAATCAATGCACCTCACCTATCATGAGGTTCATCAATCGATCCAACCTCGCCTATCGTGAGGTTCATCAATCAATGCACCTCGCCTATCATGAGGTCAATCATCAATCTATCATTAGGTCAATCATCAATCTATCATTGATCCTCACCTATCATGACGTCAATTATCAATCTATCATTGATCCTCACCTATCACGAGGTCAATCATCATCATCATAGCATTGATCCTCACCTATCATGAGGTCAATCATCAACTATCACATCAACATCATCAAATCAATCGGCTAAACGTGACCATCAAACATCAAACACAAGGAGGCAACATAAGGCATCAATTAATCAATTAATCAATCTAGCAGGCTCAATCATCATTTTTCGGGAGATAAATCATTTATGAAACATGTCATCAAATCATTAACAAATCATCAAAATTTTCAAAAATTCCAAAAAATACTAAAAATTCCAAAATTCACCAATTTATCTCCCAAGGGGGCATATATCCATCAATATTTGAAAATCAACGTTTGGGGCATCGAAAAAAAACATTATTGGCATCGGTATCAAATTTTTCTTTGAAGCAACGTGTAAACACATTACTTCAAAGAGGGGAAAAATGTATACACCTAAAATCGGTCATGGCATTTAATTAATTAAATATTAGTTATTTAATTAATATTTTGACTACATATAAATAAATTTTTAATTTATTTATATTGTTCATATTCTAAATTCTCCAAATCTAAAATCACATTCTTCTAACTTAATTAAATAAACAAATTTCCATAAGCTTGTTTTATTTAATTAATCTTCACTAATCTCGATTAGGAATTCAAGCACATGTCTACAACTTTTTGTGCCACCTCACCAAGGTCACATGAAATTAAATAATTCTAATTTTTAAATTAGAATTATCTTCAACCAGTTTTTAAGCACATGGCTTATTCCTCACACACTTCAACCAATTTTCAAACACATGGTCTTTTCTTCCCACACTTTAGTCTTCCATCCATTTGGCATGTTGCCTATTGGTCAAGAGATTCCTCCATCCATTTGGCATGTTGTCTTTGGTCAAGGGGACATCTTGATTCTCTCCATCTCCACCGCTCATTCTTTTTGTTCGAATATGGACCGTCAATCGTTGCCACCTCACAAGATGCTTGGAAAATGCTATAAATACAACCCTTTGGCATTACATTTTGCATCCACTTTTGAATAGAGTTATCATGCAAAAATATCATTTGAGCTTGGGAGCACTTTGGAGTCTTACAATTACATTTTATACCATGTTTTGCATCATAGTTAGATCTTAGAGTAATACTTTGCTTCAGAGTTGCATTTTATGTCATCCTTTGCATCATAGTTGCATTTTAGATTAAAATTTTCATAGTTAGCATTTGAGCATATGTAGAATCATCCCATCTCACTACCATAGTATCTACCTCGAATAATCTAGCATCATCATCCATTCATCATAGTATTCATTATCATTTTTATCATATAGTTTCATGTAGGAATTTAATTGACTTGCATGTTGAATATTATCTCATTTCCTAAGTTGTCATTTTAACAACCATTGTGCACATAGAAATCTAAGGACCAAATGGTTTGATAAATCCTTAGGAATAGAGGACAATGAGATGTTCTTAAAAGATTTGTTTTGTTGCAATTTAGAGTAGCTTCTTTGCTTTGAATCTTTGATATAATTCGTTTAATTAAGGTTTGTGTTGATTTACTAACTTTTCCACATTTCACACACACTCATAGCCACTTCATTCATAATTATATTATGTGTTATTGTATTTATTAATTTTATTTAAATAGTCACGAATAGTTATAAAACTAGTATAAAAAGTATATAGTGCAAGGATGAGATTGTAATTATATAAGACATGATCATAGGCAAGGATAAGACCATACCAAAAGGACATGACCACATGTGATGACACCATATTGAAGATGTAAAGGTGATGAATATAAGAGCAAAGAAGATGATACATGTTCTTCATTCCAAATTCTTATTCAATCTAGTCTAAAAAGAAATGGGTAACAAAAATGTCATCAACCATTAAATCAAATAAAGATATAGTAGACATCATACTAAAGAAACACTAGAGAATCAATTTTTTTATTGGTTCTAAATACATAGACTAAATGCTAGTGGATGTAGTTTCATTGAGTGTACATGGAGTAATATTTGGTAGTCCATACTTGTATCTCATAGATGTTGCATGTTAGAGGAGGCCTAATCAATATCGGTTGGTCTTAAATGGGATGCCATGTACATTGAATGCAATAGAGAAGAAGACTTAAATCACCATGATTAGTGCTCAAAGGTTACACATTTAATCAACACAAGTGGTAACTTTGCTTTAGTAATTTTAAGAGGCACTATTGTCACTAAAGTGTGCACCCTTGCTGAGATGATAAAATCACTCAGCCACCTTGTAAAACATGGGATGATTTCCCTGAGTGTGGGCTCAAATGGTGGAGATCAACCTCTAGAGAGGGTTAATTCCCCTGGGACTTCACCTGATCTAACCTATGCTATTGTTGCTTGCAGAGAAAAGAGAGAAGGAAAACATAGAATGAAGCCTAAACTCTAATAATGTGATGCACCAATATTCTTTATGACCTGCACAACTGCCTTTGCATACATAATTTGTCAAATAATACTGAATTATGCACAAGTCAGAGATTTTATATGCCCATGTACCAATATTTTATAATAATGTCATGATATTCACAATCTTAGAAGGAAAACCTACTATCTATTCACAAATTTGGATTGTTTGCATCATTTTCACAACCTATTACTTGCAACAATGCATATATCTTCTACCTAAAGGTGTTGATAATAAGAAATCATTAAGGATTATCACATACATCACAATAAATTGCATCAATCATTTGATTACATATAATAAAACAACTTATGAGAAGGACAAAATGCTTAAATGTATTGATTTGAAAATGGAGTTACATTGTTGCTCCAGCTTAAAAGAACTCTGGAAACTAGTTACAATGCAAAGCTAAGAGAGAAAAGAACTAGAGAAAATATACACTTAGGCTTTCTTATAAGCTTCTCAACAACTTGCTTGAGATTTGGAACATGTGTTAAAAGATGAAAGCCAAGTGTTTGCTTTAGTTGGCCGAGTCAAACTTCTTAGGCATCCAAAATTGTCACCCCTATTTTCTAGCTCTTTAAAGTGCTCCAAAAAGGTGTTTGAGTGAATAAATATCCATACTTTGACATTGTCTATCAACCATCTCCTTAGATACCTCCTATATGCTTGGAGATGCTCCAAACTAAGTTAAATTATCCTATATTCTCTCCATTTGTTTTGTAGCTCACCAAATTTCCCCTAAATGTCTTCCAACTATTTAGAATGGCCACCAATCCTACTCAACTGCTACAACCTCATATCCCATACTTTTAGGGCATGTGGGAAAAGTATTGAAACATTCAAATGTCTCCTAAGAAGGTGTAGGCGATTACTTTGATGACTTGTTCATTTGTCCTTAGGTTGACTTATCATTTGAGTACTTTAAAATAAGCCTAATCCTTTCATTTATGGTAATATACTTAGGTTAAATGACAACTAATAGATAATTAGCTTCGGGGTAATCCCTATTGATGTCATTGTTTGACATAGAATGCAACTCAAAAGCCTTTTATTATCACGAATACATGTAAACTATCTCCCTTGCATAATGAATTGTGTCAAACTCTCACTGTAGGCTGTTATTGTCTTCTTCTTAAGACTGTTATATTTTTCCCATTTCAATTATGATCTCTTCCTTAGGAAAAAAGGATTTTCCTTAAGCCTCCTTGGTTTGAATGACCAATGACTCTTGCATTGGCTCTACACCTTCATGACTGTCACATATCCCAATGTCATTCTTGACTGTAGTCCTTTGTTTATGGTGCTCCTCTATCTCCTTATGTCAACACCACTTGCTCATTAATCACTAGTTGTCATCAATATTCATGGGACAGTCATAAACTTCATTCATAACTCTTTGAATGATGACTGTCCTACTCTTCTTCTACAAAACTATCTTTTTTTTGCTATTGAACTTGCAATGTTCACAACCATACCACCGTGTATGGAATGTTAGTTGTCTATACCTTATTTTCACTCCTTTATATGATTAATTTTCTCTTGAACTATCTTCTTCCTATATTGTCCATTGTTCATGCTTGGCTCTATAATCCTTGCTCATCACAATCCTCTATTATAAAGTCTTTTAGAATCATCGTGAACATGACCTGCAATTTATATATTATGATGGACAATCTCCTATTCCTTCTCAATGTCATCACACGTATTTAGAACCGTGCTTTCTTATTATCTTTGGAAAATGTGCATACTTACTTTCAACACAGTGAATGATTTCTTATCCTCTGTCTATGGCTTTGATTCATACTATAATACTATTTATTGCTTTGATTCACACTATAAATTCTTTGAGTTGTATGCTTCAAATTGAATATATAATGAGGAATAAATTTATGGTATGCTTAAAACACCTTCATTGACTATGATGGAGATCCCCTAATATCATTCAATACTGTCACATCTTGAATCGTCTCTTTTACTCCTCTTGCAGTGTCATTCCTTGCAACTGTGATACTTGGCACTATCCTCTGTGAACAAAACAAATTTCCCTCTTGATTATTCTATAAACCTTATCACATAGGATACACAATGTCATTTTGATTGAATGCCCTATTAAGGAATAAGTTCATGGTGTAGATACCCTAAATTGTCCTAGTTTGTGAGCAACACCTTTTGTTGGTGTGAAGAAGTCTTGTACCTAATTAATTCTTTACTAGGGACTTAGGGGACTTAGTTCACATGTTAAGTTCACTTAAGATATAAGCATTCCTATCTCTCATCCTTGCCTTAATAAGTAAGGCATCTCTAGAATAATTTGCATTGTATAACATTGTAGTAATATTGCATATTGTATCATATTAAAATTCTTGTTTGGTGAAATAGCATCTTCCATTATTGCTTCTCTCAATTTCTTGTGGAGGTTATTTGGTGTTGCAGATTGAAGATCTTGGTTGCCCACTTCAACACGGTATCAAAATTTTGAATCTTGCAAGACCCTTCCATTTTTTTTATAGAGTTTCTACCATCAAATTTTCTATTTTTATTTGAGTTTCTTGTATGATCTTGCAATTTTTTCGTATGCTCTTCTCTTGTGTTTCAATACGATCTTAAGAATCAGAAAGGGTTTGCAAAGTTTTATTAATCATATATTGCATGTATGCATTTTGGTAAGATCTGGTGATTGCAATAATTTTGGCTATAGTGGTGGTATTTTTGGTTGTCCCATTACATCCAAGAGGCTCAAGAAAGTAAAATTTTTGTTTTGTTTCACTCAATTTGGTCACCATTTGCAAATTTGGCAAACAAGGGTTTAAAGCTCAAATTTGAGAACAATTTTTTATTGGAGCATTTTTGGCCCAAACATACATTTCCATTGAGTTCAAAAGGCCCAAAAACCCCTATTCTCATATAATATTTGTCTATTTTAGACAAATTTGATTTTTGGCAATTTTTTCTTTTGCCAGGGGGTCGTCGTTGTAGGCCTAATTTCAACCAGTTTTTCAAAAATTCATAACTTTTTGCCACAATGTCCATTTTTCGCAAACAAGATATTGTTAGAAATCCGATTCAACAAAATTCGTAGTGATGTAGGTGATTTTTCCTAATTTTGACATTTTTTTCTAGCTTTTTCAGCCCGAAGGTACAGGTGCATTTATTACTTGTAATTGGCATAACTTTTGCATACGAAGTCAAAATTTGGCAATTTTTTTTTTGAAATTGATCAGAAAATCACAAGGAATATGTTTGTAACCTTATTTTTCAATTTTGGTAAACTATTTTTCTGAAAATTGTAAAATCACCATGTTATAAACGGTTGATTTGAGCTTGTGACTTGTACAAATTGCAAAATTTCTTCATTGTAATTTGCTCGAGGGGTTGAAAAATTAGTTTTAATACATTCGGGGGGGTGAAAGGCACGATTTAAGTGCCACATTTT